>OU342741.1:296536514-296897169 GCA_910589775.1 Avena eriantha | reverse complement strand
GAGGAAAGGTGGTGAAGAATTGTGCATGGCCCATGCAAAATAATAATGCCATGATTATTTTGTGAAAACAATAATAATATATGGCATTACTCTATGCATTTCCAAGAAGTGGAATAAACCAAGCAAAAGAATTTAAGGACTAGATCCACCCTATTGCCATGAGCTAGAGAAATCCAAAAATAAAGACAAACAAGCTCATGGTCTAGTAGGATGGTGGAATTATAAGTGGTGGAAAAGAAAGGTGATGGAAATGAAATAAAAGATATGCCCCCAACTCAACTTGGGCATTTTAACAATATATCAATACCAAATACAATATCAAGAGGCAAATACAATTAATAATGCATGTGAGAGAAGACCAAAGAAAAAGGGTTTTATATGATGCTCAAATGCAAGGTGGCATGATGACATGAGCATGATATAATTATGATGCAACAATATATATATGAAGTAGCCAATATCTTACTAGGACAAGTAGCATTACAATTGTTAGACAATTGGGGTGCTACAACTCTCCCCCACTAAACAGGAATCTCGCCCCGAGATTCTAGGAAGAAGAAGACTCAAAGAGGGTAGGATACTTGGCACGGAGCTCATCTTCACGTTCCCAGGTGGCTTCATCAACGGAATGGTGCGACCACTGCACCTTGCAGAACTTGATGGACTTGTTGCGAGTCCTTCTTTCTGCGACTTCAAGAATTTTTGTGGGGTGTTCTTGATAAGACAGATCTTCTGGAGATTAATGAGTTCATGGTCCACGGTCCTGCCGGGATCCTTGAAGCACTTCTTGAGTTGAGAGATGTGAAAAACATCATGGACTTTGAGTTGTTCAGGGAGCTCAAGAGCATAAGCAACTTCTCCTCTTCTTCCACGAATTTGAAAGGACCGATGTATCTAGGAGCCAGCTTTCCTTTGATACCAAAGCGGTGCGTGCCTCTCATGGGAGTGACACGAAGGTAAACGAGATCACCAGGGACATACTCCATGTCCGTGTGCTTTCTGTCATAATTGCTCTTCTGGCGACTTTGAGCAATCTTCAGATTTTCAAGAATGATGTGAACTTCTCCTCCGCTTGAGTTACAATGTCGGGGCCAAACAATATTCTTTCACCTGCGCCCGACCAACCAATCGGAGTTCTGCATTTGCGACCATAGAGAGCCTCAAATGGTGCCATCTTTAGACTTTTCTGGAAACTGTTGTTGTAAGAGAATTCAGCATAAGGAAGACATTCTTCCCACTTCATGCCGAAAGAGATAACGCAAGCACGGAGCATATCTTCTAGAATCTGATTGATCCTTTCAACTTGTCCTTGCGACTGAGGGTGGTAAGCTGTGCTGAAGTTTAGTTTTGTTCCCAAAGCATTTTGGAAACTTCCCCAGAACTTGGAAGTGAAGATGCTTCCACGGTCTGAACTGATTCAAGAGGAACTCCATACAGAGAGACAATTCTGTTGATATAGAGTTCAGCCAACTGAATTGCAGAAATTGTTTCCTTGACTGGAAAGAAGTGAGCTACTTTGGAAAGCCTGTCAATGACAACAAAGATTGCATTGTTGCCCTTCTGCGACCTTGGAAAACCAGTGATGAAGTCCATCTCTACTTTCTCCCATTTCCATTCCGGAGGCTTCAATGGCTGTAGAAGACCGGAAGGTTTCTGATGGACAGCTTTAACTCTGCGACAAACATCGCACTCTGAGACATACTTGGCACAATATCGTTTCAAACCAGGCCACCAATATTGTGTTTTCAAGTCCATGTACATCTTAGTGCTTCTAGGGTGGATAGAAAGAACAGAATCGTGCGCCTCCTTGAGAACTTGCTCTCTTAAATCCGGGTAGTTCGGAACAAACATCCGGTGTTCAAAGAAAAGAGTGCCTTGGTCATCCACGTGGAAACGACTCGTACTTCGGAAGTTGAATGTTGGAGATAATCTTTTTAGTGTAAGGATCCCAAGCTGAATGGAACGGACCTTTTCTTCCAAGAGAGGTGTTGCTAGAAGGTTAGAAGATAACCTTGATCCACAATTTCAAGGTTGAGCTTGCGGAATTCCTCGCACAAGAGAGGCTGTTGTTCTTCCACCATGAGGTTGTTGACATAAGATTTTCGGCTGAGAGCATCTGCCATGACATTGGCTTTGCCCGGGGTGTAGTTGATGGTCAAATCGAAATCATTGATTGTTTCAATCCACCTCCTCTGACGAAGGTTGAGATCAGGCTGTGTGAAGATATACTTCAGACTCTTGTGATCAGAAAAGATCTCACAACGGTTGCCAAGCAAGTAATGCCTCCATACTTTCAAAGCAAAGACAACTGCTGTGAGTTCGAGGTCATGTGTAGGATAATTGATCTCATGCGTCTTCAACTGACGAGATGCGTAAGCAACAACTTGCTTTTCTTGCATAAGGACCGCACCCAATCCTTGCAATGAAGCATCACAGAAAATCTGGAAAGGCTTTGATGTATCTGGAGGAACCAAGACTGGTGTGGAAGTGAGCTTCTCTTTGAGTGTTTCAAAGCTTGCTTGACATGCAGGAGTCCAAAGTTATTTCTTGCCTTTCTTGAGGAGATCGGTAAGAGGCTTCGCAATCTTTGAGAAATTTTGAACGAATCACCGATAGTAACTAGCCAAACAAGGAAACTCCGGACTTCTTTGACATTTATGGGTGGAAGCCAGTCCATAATTGTCTTAATAGTTTCTGGTTGACGGCAATGCCCTTGGCAGAGATGACGTGACCAAGGTAGGTGACTTGAGGCAGCCAAAACTCACACTTGGAGAACTTTGCATACAGGCGGTTCTCACGAAGCTTGTTTAGGACACAACGAAGGTGTTCTTCATGTTCTTCCTTTGACTTAGAATAGACTAGAATGTCATCCAGATAGACCACAACGAACTTATCAAGATACTCCATGAAAACCGAGTTCATAAGCCTCGAGAAGGTGGCAGGTGCATTGGTGAGACCGAAAGACATGACCGTGTACTCATACAGGCCATAGCGGGTGGTGAAAGCTGTTTTGGGAACATCTTCCTTGCGGATCTTGATTTGATGATAACCACTTCTCAAATCAAGCTTAGAGAATACCACAGCTCCAGCTAGCTGATCAAAGAGATCATTAATCCGCGGAAGGGGATATTTATTCTTGATGGTTTTAGCATTGAGTGCCCGATAGTCAACACAAAGTCTATCAGTCTTGTCTCGCTTCTTCACAAAGATGGTTGGACTACCCAAGAAGAAGTACTGTGCTGAATGAACCCAACTTCTCTTGTTCATCCAACTGACGCTTAAGTTCAGCCAACTCAGCAGGACCCATTTTATAAGGCCGCTTGGAGATAGGAGCGGTACCAGGTTCAAGTTCAATGACAAACTCAACCTCACGATCCGGAGGCATACCTGGCAACTCTTCAGGAAAGACATCTGGAAACTCACAAACTACAAGAACACTCTGAATACCTTCCATAGCATCATCATTCAGAGCCGCCAAAGAATAAAGCTGAATTGCAGGAGTCAGACTTGGAGAATAAACTATATGGCCTTCAGGAATTTTCAGAGAAACCGAACGTTCAGCACAATCAATCACAGCTGCATTTGCTGTCAACCAATCCATGCCCAAGATAACATCAATATCAGAATTGCCCAGAATAATTAAGGAAGCCGGAAACGAAGAGCCACCAATCTCAATTTGATTGCCATGGCTGATATGAGCAGCCCTCATGTTTGACCCAGGAGATTGTACCACAAGACGGTGTGTGTAATAAAGGAACCATAGCCAGATCTTGCTCATGAGCAAACTTGTGAGAAACAAAAGAATGTGAAGCACCAGAATCAAACAAAACTCGTGCAGGAACTGAGTTAACAGGAAGCATACCCATGACAACTCCAGGTGCATGCTCAGCTTGAGCGGCGTTGACACAGTTGGCACGAGCAACCGTAGACCCGGCTTAGTGTTGATGTTGAGAGCCCGAGGTGGAGGTGCACGAATCATAGGAGCACTTGCCGCAGGTCTTGGAGGTGGTGGTGGAAAGAGCTTTGTTATTCATTGGACAATTCCAGTGCTGATGCCCAGTGTTTCCACAAGTTATAGCAGCACCAGGTGGACGTGGAGCAACGTAGCCAGGGACTCCGCCAGGCGCTCCAGGGTAGTTGTGGTTGTAGCCCCTGGGAGCCGCAGTGAAGGAGTTTGGTGGACTTGGTGCGTAGCTTGAAGGTCTTGGTGGAGCAGGGAGCGACGGTGGGGTGTTAGGAACCCAGACACGACGCTTAGAAGGAGCTGTCATAGCAGAAGAGCTTGCTGTATCACGGCTGTGTTTCTTTGACTCCTCAAACACTTGCCTACTTGCTTCTTCCTGCAGAGCTGTGTGTTGAAGTTCCAGGAAAGATGCTGGCCTTGCATGAGTGATTGCATATTTGATGGAAGCATTGAGGCCTTGCCGAAACCTCTTTTGCTTCTTCTTGTCATCAGAGATCTCATCGCCACCATAACGAGACAGGTTCATGAAGTTTCTGATGTAGGTGTTGACATTGTCAGTGCCCTTCTTGAGGTTGAGAAACACATCCTTCATCCTTTCCATGACAATTTCTGACAGATATTGCTCTTTGAAAGCAGCAGTGAACCGCTCCCAAGTAGGCTGAAAACCGAGAAAGATCTGCCTTGAGGTAATTTTCCCACCAGAGAGCTGCATCTCCCTTCAGAAGGTGAGTAGCACACTTGACCCCATTCTTGCTCGGAACATCGCAGTCATCAGCAACCTTGACACTCTCACGAAGCCAATCATCCGCATCAAGTGGTTGATCAGACACTTCGAACTTGACGTGGGTGTGAACTTGAGAAAACTCTTGATGTCTCCTCGCTTGGGAGGTGGACCGGGTAGCGGAGCAAAACTCATTCCTCCTCACACTTTCCTCGAAGCACTGCTGGTTCTGCTCCATAGTGCCCAAAGCATTTGCAATACTTGCCAAAGCAGCCCCGAGTTCAGGGTGGTATATCCTCCTCAGAACGGCGTTGGTGGTTGTCCATCCTGTGATTGATATAAAACACAAGGTCAGTACTATAATGGAGAATGATAATAATCCAAATAGTACCAAAATGGAATTAATCAAGATTAAAGAATGCAATTCACTGAGGTGATATTACAATATCAACAAAGTTCAAGGCAACTAGAAGATATTAAGCATAACACACACGACTGAACATGGAGTGTGGTATACAAACTAACAAAGAAAAATTTTCCGCAAATTTCGGCATTAAAAATACCACTATATGCGCAAAACCACTTAACGAATCAAGATTAGTAACTCTACTAGTTCAATATACAAAAGCAAATGACAAAAGTAGTGGTATGGTCGCGACTCCATCCCACACTCAAATCATTACTCCGCACATGAATCAGTAAAACACATATCCCAACAACTTCTTCTTAAAGGAACCTAAAGATTGGTCACTACGGAAACGAACACCCAACAAGATAACGTCGGATACAAAGAGTAAGATAGATCGCATCGGTGTACAACGAATCAGAATAGATCGCGTCGGTTTACAAAGGCCTGTCGGTATGGAATGTACCAACAGTTGATAACCAAAGGCAGATAGTGATAACATTTGGATGCAACAGATAGACAAGGAATTCACACACACACACACACAAACACAAACAAAACCTATGGTACTACGGAACCCAGAAAACATGAATCCTAGTTTGAATTTTAGAAGAGGATTGAAAATGTTACACTTCCTTACCAGAAAAGGGTGGGTGGGTGGGTAAGAAGAAAAATGGAAGCAGTCCTACTCTCACGTTGTTTTTCCCTAGTATACATAACTACCAAAATATTTGCTAGACAGACAATGACCATTTTGGCTGAGACCCTGAAGGGCGGGATGGCTCTGATACCAATTGTAACTACCTCGGTGAATTAATACGCTCTTAGTTAATGCCCGGATGAACGAAAGTGGTTAAAATAGTACGGTGGGGCCCAGGTCCACTCACGGTAGACCTTTCGGCCGTCCTAACCACTTTCAAACAACGGGACAAGAACGAGCGGCGTAATCGGCAGGCGAAGGGATCAACTACATACACAAATGAGTATTGTATGCAAGCCACATACAACAGTCCTCAGAGCCATTCCATCTAAAAGAAATAGAAATATTGCAACGCCATACGGCAAGATCCAAATGTCCTAGATAGTTATAATAATTTAGGATAGCTCCTCATACATCACACATCAAAGTATAGGTGGTGGAAGCGGAAAACAAGATCCGAGTACGGAATAAGAAGCAAATTGGCATAAGATGCCCCATAAATAAACACATCCCGCCCACAGATCACACGGATCCCCGTTCCCGGAATCTCTACACCGAATGATCGTTGCCAACATCATCTGTCTCTTCCACCCAGTATCCATCTTGCGGGTACACCTGTTCATCTGAATCAAACAATTTATCGTGTGAGACCCTAGGGGTACTCAGCAAGTCTTTATGCCACTAAAGGGGACACAACCTGGGGTGACGCAATTGCAGCAAAAGATAATACCTAACAATTCTATAGAGACTCGCTAACCTTCCGCCTAACCAATGATAGACGGAAGTCCGTGAATTAAGAACAACAGTTATAACAGTATAATTAACAGATCCATCCTCCTCCTCGCTTACCAACGAGGAAGCGGACGAACAACACCCATCATCCGTTGGTAGTTTTATTAACCATTCCATGAGTATTGCACTATTTACTACTCAAGTACTTAGTCAATTTAGAAACGGTACTTTAGTTATACTTGTCTATGATCGAGAAACTGTGCTCCAAGTCGTCCATAACCGCGGACACGGCTTTCAGAAAGATGTACCCTGCAGGGGTGCACGAATAGCAACACACACTCGATCAACCTCGGAAAAACCAAATCAAAACCCAACGAGGCATTCACGACAAAGCAATCACAGGATTCAGAAATATTTCAGGGGGCCACCCCATTAAGCTACCCGCAACGAAGTTGGCCGGCTCCGAGAAGGACCCAAGGTTTGTGTGGACGGCGGTAAACGACTGGGAACCCGAAAATGTGACTGGGCTTGTCGATACAGCGAAAACGTGTCACGATCCAAACCAGTACAGGTGCTCCTCGCACAATCTTAAATAAAGCAGTAACATGGCATAAGTACAGAATAGTAATAAAGCCCCAAACTAATTGTGGCCCCAAGAAATAAGAATGAGTCAAGCTCTGGCTTAGGGGGGTCCATAAGGCCTCCCGGATGTGGATAGTGCGAATAGTCAAGGAACAGGAATCGAGTACTCGGGGTCCTACGGGACACAAGTGAGCATGAAAAACCAAATAGCAGATATTGCTCACCGGTGCCTCTTTCATTAGTTATCTCATTACTACTCAGGTTAAGTTGTTTAGTACCTCGTTATTCATCAGACACTCACATACCCTACACATGCTTTTCTACGACTCGCATGGCTCAAACAACTCCTGTAGTAATGGCTCATGGGATGGAGGAACAAGCTTCGGTGGGGTTTAAAAGTAAAGGCTATGCAGTACTTGGGATTCAATTTAATGCAATCGCGACTCGATGATGCAAGAATAAGATAGAAGCAATTGGTACTGTATGTATGCAAGCATGTGGTAGTGCTTGCCTGGCAGCTCAGTTGAAGCGAGAGATGGATCTGGGTAGTACTCCTGTGATTCCTGGTAATTCTCCTGCTAGGTGTCTATTCGAGGAAGAACCAAACAAACAAGGGCCAACATAAATAAAGTACAAAAGCATATGAATTAAAATGCAACAAGCACACAAGCATGCCATGATGAATGATGCACAAGTTACATGGCATTAAAGTAGCATGGCAAAGGTGAGGTGTGGATACAAGAAATAAAGCATTTTATTATTTATTTACCCAAGTTTTATTGCCATAAACAGTTCAGATTTCTATTAACAACATGATGCATGCTTCAATTCAGAACAAGGACTGCATAATTGGAACGGGCTCGTCGCGCTGATCGATTTAGACATATTATTTGCCAAATTTGGAGTTATAAAACAAAAATTATTAATTAATTAAGGAAAAGGGCATTTTAATGTAATTTTAATCCTCTCGAAAATTTAAAGTGTTCAAAACATATTTTGAATAGCATATTTGAATTCCTCACATTTTTCTGATTTCAAAACATGTATTACCTGTATTATTTGGATTTGTATTTTAAAAATTATTTAAATCTGGTTTGAATTTGAATTTAAATCAATTTTGAAAAGATTTAATTAAAAACAGACGCAGGAAAAACTTTTGTTACTCAGGCGAAATCAGCCCCAGTCACTGACGGGTGGGCCTTTGCGCTGACTGGGCCACGTGCGCGGGAAAAACTTTTTTTACCGGGCGCGGGCTAGCCACTGTGACTGTGGGGTGGGCCAACTGGCGCAGGTCCACATGACAGTGGCGAGGGAGACAGGGGCTGACAGGTGGGGCTGGGGTTGGAGCGTGGGTTGCGGTCGGGAAAAGCCGAGGGGTTTTCTGCAAAAGGGCTAGCGCGGCTGACAGGTGGGGGTCGTTAGGAGCGCGGGTCGCAGGAATCAAAAAGGTGGGGGGTTTTTTTGAAAATTACCACGCCCGGGTTACTGTTTTTCTTCTCCCTCGTTCTGACGGCAACTCGTGCGCGCGGCACGAGCGGGCTTCGATCCTGGGACGCGGGGGAGCGTGCTGAGGGTGCTAGCCGGTGCGGTAAGGGTGAGAGGAGTTGACAGGGAAGGGGCGGGGACTTAGGTAAGCTTGCTGCAGCGCGAGAAAACGGCAAACGGTGGCGAGCTCTGGCGCACTGAGAGCGCTCGACAAAAACAATGGCGGTGCTAGGGCGGTACGGCAAGGCGGAGCATGTCAGGGAGAAGGGGATGCTCACCGCGGGTTGCCTGGTGTGGTCGGATCAGGGAGAACGCGGCGGAGCGACGAGATCGCTGGCGCCCAGATCTAGGGTTTCCTGCAGTGCGGCAAGGTACTGGCGGTGCTGGGGAGCTCCTCGTCCAAGTCAGCGTGTACGGGGTGGTGCAGCGGGACGTCCACGATCCTCCAGGCCACCTCCAGGACAAGCTCGCCGGCTGGAACATCGGGGACGAGGTGGGTCTGGCGGCGAGCGGCGGCAGGGGCTGTCATCGGGGAGGAAGAAGGAGAAGAAGAGGGGCAGCTCTGGCAGATCTGGGAGATGCCAGAGAGTCGTGTGGAGGGAGGAAAAGGAGGGAGAGAGGGAGGAGGGCAGCTGGGGCACGGCAAGATAAAGGTGGCCTCGGTGCCACCTTTTCCTCCTCCTCCTCCTTTTCGAGCACATGGCGAGCTGGCTGGGGCTGCAGGTGGACCAAGGCAGGGGGAGAGGATGGCAGGGAGGCTCGGCTAGAGGGGGACCCTCGGGTCAGGGAGAGAGAAGAGAGGGAGGGGGTAGCTAGGCTAGGTTAGATGGGGCATGGCTCGGGTTAGGGTTAGCTAGGGTTAGGGAGAGGGTTAGGGTTAGCTAGGGTGTTGCTCAGCAGGTTAGAGAGAGGGGGAGGGCAAGTGAGAGAGATGGGAGAAGGTTAGGGTTAGGTTTTAGAGAATTAGGGTGAGGAAAAATTAAAAATAGAAACTAGGTGTAGGTTTGTTTAGGGTTTAGATTTTTAAGGCTTAAGAAAAAGATCACCCCCAAGTGGAACATGATGATAGCTAGGAGTCACATGAGATGATGTGGAAGAGAATAGCAAGAAAAGAAAAAGAAAGAAAATGAGGGACTAGGCCTCATATGGTGCATGCATGGAGAATTGAAAAAAAAATAAGAGGGAAAAGAGATGGTGAGATTATGAGGGTGGTGGAGTGGTAGGAGATGTTTTCCACAAAGATAGGAACCAATAAAACCAAAGAAAAAACAAAGGAGAGGAAGGTGGTGAAGAATTGTGCATGGCCCATGCAAAATAATAATGCCATGATATATTTTGTGAAAACAATATTAATATTATGGCATTACTCTATGCTTATCCAAGAAGTGGAGATTAAACCAAGCAAAGGAACTTAATGGACTAGATCCACCCTATTGCACATGAGCTAGAGAAATCCAAAAATAAAGACAAACAAGCTCATGGTCTAGTAGGATGGTGGAATTATAAAGTGGTGGAAAAGAAAGGTGATGGAAATGAAATAAAAGATATGCCCCCAACTCAACTTGGGCATTTAGACAATATATCCATAGCCAAATACAATATCAAGAGGCAAATACAATTAATAATGCATGTGAGAGAAGAGCCAAAAGAAAAAGGGTTTTATATGATGCTCAAATGCAAGGTGGCATGATGACATGAGCATGATATCATTATGATGCAACAATAATATATATAAAGTAGCCAATATCTTACTAGGACAAGTAGCATTACAATTGTTAGAAAATTGGGGTGCTACAGCTGACTAGCTATGACAATCCGTTCTTCACGCTCGTTGAAGTGCCACCTCCCCTTAGAGAAGAAGTTCCTGAAGCTTCTAAAGATGACGAGTAGACTGAGTCTGATATACTCGTCTCGGAGAGATATCAGGGTGATACAGGTGATGTCTCCAGTGAGCCGGATGATCCTTCATCTTCACCTGCATCATAGAGTTCGCCAGAAAAACAACGTGTTATCCTGAAAAACAATTTGATGTAATAGCTAGAATATTATTTTTGTTATGCTAGTTTGTAACAACTTATGCTTTACTTCTTTAGCACTTTTGGTTTTATTGTTGTGCTTGAAAAATACTTAAGCACTGTTTTGTCCATACTTATCGTTTATCTGGCTTTCTGCCTTCTCCCTTTCGTGAGTCAGCAAACCTTCAACACAAAAACTTTGCCAAGCAACGGAGCTCAATTGCTAAAAGATGTTTAAACCTGGAATCAAAGCCGGCTTCTAGCACCAATAATTCACTACTCAGAAAAATACCCGTGTTCATCAATCGGACAAAAACCCAAGTATAAACTAGAAAATTTATACTTATACCTGAAGGTAGCATTTTGAGAATCGGAAATCTAACCAGAACAAACATGAGCATAAAGTACATTTAAGTATTCTGGGATTTTCGACTATGACATGATCATTCGGAAATAAGATGGTACTTAAGAAACATCTTAGAAAAAACATTGAGGAGACCAATACTTTATTTCACTTTGAACATGTACATTGATATGATTACAAAGAAAGAAACTTAAGAATAAAAGGGACGTAGCTGAGCAATATTCCATGGACGGTCTATTTCATATGGGTTTGTTCATCCTCCATCTCTCTTTCTCTTCTTAGTAGCAGATCTTTCTTTTTCTGGCCTCATGTTAGTTAGGTAGTAAGAACCATTATGCAATACTCGACTAACCATAAAGGGACCTTCCCATATAGGGGCAAGTTTGTGATCTTTTTTTTGCAGTAGTCAGAGAACCAGCTCACTGTTCCTAAAAGATCGGTTTTTGACTCTCTGACTATGATATTTGCGTAACTTCTGCTGATAGGCTACAGATCTCTATTCAGCAACAACGCGAATTTCCTCGATCATATCAAGGTCATCTTGTCGAGCAACTTCAACATCCTCTTCAACAAACGCAACGACTCAGGGAGAAGTAAGAGTAAGATCACTTGGAAGAACTGCTTTTGCACCATGGACCAAATAGAAGGGTGTATATTCGGTTAACCTATTAGGAGTAGTTCGTAAACTCCATACAACAGACGGAAATTCGTCTTCCCAAGCCCCCACAACATGATGGAGTGGTTCTTCGAGTCTTGGTCGTAGGCCTTGAAGAATGAAACCATTTTCCCTTTTGATTTGTCCATTGTCTTGTGGATGTGCGACCGATGCAATATCGAGTCAGATCCCTTGATCATTGCAAAATTTGATGACTTCTCCCATGGAAAATTTCTCCCCTCAACGGAGTTTTTGGCTGTTGCTCCATCACAACTTGTGACGGGTTTTGCCTCAATCCATTTAGTGAATTTATCCACCATTACAAGAAGATGGGTGTATCCACTTTGAGCCCTCTTAAACGGTCCTACCATGTAAATCCCCCAGACCTCAAAGGGCCATGTAATCGGAATTGTTCACAGCTAATCAGCCGGAACATGGGCTTGTTTGGCGTACTTTTGGCAACCTTTGCACGTATTGACTAGCCGTTCTACATCTACCTTAGCTGTAAGCCAAAACAATCCTTGTCTAAAAGCCTTTGCCACTAAAGATTTGGCTACGACGTGATGTTCACATTCATCTTTGTGGATTTCCCTTAGGATTTCCACTCGTTCTTTCGGAGAAACACAACACTGAAATACCTAGACACACTCCACTTATAGATCTCACCACTCACCACTATGTAGGATTTATCTCGTCGAACGATCTATTGGCTCAGAACTTTGTCTTCAGGTAATTTTCTATCTAGTAAGAAATCAAGGTAGGGTTTTGTCTAGCTGGGAGTTATAGCCAGAACTGCTATGAGCAGTGAGTCAGATTTGGTCGGATACTCCTCATCAACTCATGTGATAGATGAAACTCTTAACTGCTCCATAAAAGCACCATCCGGGACCTTTTCCGCGTAGAGCCTATTCTTGATAGAGCATCCACATCCTTGTTTTCTGTTCGGGGAATGTGTTGAACTTCAAACCCTTCGAACGATTTAGATAGTTCATCCATGATAGCCTGTTGCCATGTGCTTATCTGCATTGAAGATATCGGATACTTGCTGGGCAACTAAAATCCATGTCTCCATAACACATGAGTCCGCGAATGCCAATGTCTTTTGCAATTCGAATGCCATGCAGTAGGGCTTCATATTCGGCAATGTTATTTGTCACCGTGAAGTGAATCTGTAGTACATAGAATAGTGTATCACCTTGGGGTGACTTGAGCACCACACTAGCCCCGAGCCCCTGAGCGCTTTAGATCCATCAAAATGTAAAGTCCAAACTTCCAACTCTGGGAGACCTGTGTTTTCTACCGTCTCTGTCCAATCAGCGACAAAATCGGCAAGAATCTGGGATTTAATTGTTGTGCAAGGTTTATACAAAAGCTGCTAGCTCAATGCCCTACTTAGCGACATGTCCTATGGCATCATTGTTGTTGATTATGTCTCTCATGGGAGATGTGCTCACCACGGTAATCTTATGCTCTTGAAAATAATGGTGTAGATTTCTGGATGCAAAAAACACACCATAGGCTAACTTTAGGCAATGAGGATACCTTTGTTTTGATTCAATCAGGACTTCACTGAGATAATAAGTCAGACTCTGCACCAGGTGTTCCTGTTTTACTTCCGGCCGTTCCACCACCATGACCACACTAACAACTTTGTTTGTCGTAGCTAAGTAGAGCAACATCAGTCCTTGTGGTTCCGGTGCTGCAAGCATAGGGGCGGATGAGAGTACGAATTTTAGATCCTGAAGTGCAGCTTCAACTTCATCAGTCCAGACGATCTTCTTGGTCTTTTTCAAGAGCTTGTATAATGGTGTAGCTCTTTCATCGAGCCGGCTTACAAACCGACTGACCACATCAATACAACCAGTTAGCCGTTGTACGTCCTTCAGACGAGTTAGCCTATAAATGTTGAGTATAGCCTTTATTTTGTGTCGGTTCACCTCTATGCCTCACTGAGACACAATGAAACCTAACAATTTTTCGGCTGGTATTCTAAAGAAACACTTCTCTGGGTTAAGCATTATATTGTATTTTCATAGATTGCTGAATGCTTCCTCTAAGTCGGAAATAAGCGTTTCCTTCTTTTTGGACATCACAACTACATATGCATGTACATTGCGTCCGATTTGATCGTGGAGGCAATGCTGCATAGTGCGCTGGTACATAGCTCCTACATTTTTTAGCCCAAAAGGCATCGTTACATAGCAGAAGGTTCCGTAGGGAGTGATGAACGAAGTTTTTAATTTGTATGGTTCCTTCATCCAAATTTGGTCATATCTAGAATATGCGTTGAGAAAACATAGGAGTTCTGGGCCTGCCGTCAAGTCGTTAACCTGATTGATTCTAGGAAGAGCGAATGAATCTTTGGGACAAGCCTTCTTCATGGCAGTATAATCAACACACATCCTTATATAAGTGGTGTCCTTTTTCGGGACCATTACATGATGGGATGACCACTCAGTGTGGATGACCTCTTCTATAAATCTGGCTAACTCGAGTCAGGCTAGTTCTTTAGCTATTGCTTTGCGCTTTTCATGGCCAAACCATCGCAAGGACTATTTGACGGGTTTAGCGTTAGTATACACATTTAAGCTATGGTCGACAAGTTCCCTAGGTACTCCGGTCATGTCATATGGTTGCCATGCAAAGATATCTTTATTAGCTTTGAGGAACTCGACGAGCACGCTTTATATGCGTGGCCTAAACCTACGCCTATCTGAGTCACCTTGGAGGGGTCATCATCCTTCAACGGCGTCGTCTTCGTCTCTTCCAATGCCTTGAACTCCGGAGTTGGCTTTGTCAGCTCCTTCTTCATAGAGGACATCTCGGACGGGTCGATGTTCTTCTTGATCTCCTGGTACTCCTCGGCATACATGACGGCTTCAACAAAGGCGACGTTTCCGTCCTCGCATTCTCGTGCCTTCTTCGGGTCTCCCCGGATAATGATGACTCCATTGGGACCTGGAATTTTCATCATGTTGTAAATATAGCAAGGGAGAGACATAAAAGCCAAGTAAGCCAGACGCCCAAAGATAGTGTGGTATGCACTCTTGAACAACACCACTTCAAAGGAAAGTGCTTCCGTCCAATAGTTCCTTGGAGTTCCAAAAGTAACATCCAAGGTGATTTCTCCCAGAGAGTTCGCTTGTCGTTCTAGGACAACTCCATGGAAAGTCATGGAACTGTGATTCCACTGTGTTTCCGATATCCTCATACATCACAGTGTTTCCACATAGATGATGTTGATGCTACTGCCACCGTCCATGATAGTCTTGGAGAACCCATAGCCATCAGTAAGTGGATTGATGACCAGAGTGTACTTTCCTCGCCTGTGTTGTTTAGGCAGATGATCGCTTCGGTCAAAGGTAATTGTCACTTCCGACCAGTCTAGGAACTGAGGGACAGCCGGAACAGTTGCGTTGAGCTCATGTATCACTGCCTTTTTGACCTTAGCTAGTTGGGATCCAAGGAAGCAGACGTAGGTGCATTTCTTGGTTGGGAAGATCTTCTTTTCATCCGACTTGGGATTTTAGGCTTCTGCCTCCTCCATGTTGAAATCTTCCTTGGACTCCTTGTATTTGTTGGAATTTTTCTTTCCTTTCCATCGCTTGGCCCTGTAGCCAACATATTTGTCTTTCTTGATGTCGTCATTGAAACAATACTAAACATTAGTGTGGGACGAGCCCCCATTGTCATCTGGGTGATGCACACACGGATTATTGGCGATGTCATCCCAAGAGTAGGTTTTGCTAGGTTGCTGGTCTCCTCTACCGTCGACTCTGGAAGTTCCACGGCTTCGTCCCTGACCGCCTCCATGGCTTCCTCGTCCTCTAGCCACGAAAGTTGCATTGACTGTTGCGGTTTCTGGATTGGATTTATCCTCCGATGTGTTCCCGCATTTGTGGGTCTGCTGCTTTGGCTATTTAGCCGATTGCGGCACAACTAGTACATTTAGCAGTTCCTCTGAATCATCGTTGGCATCCGCATATTTGCTTACCCTCTCTATTAGCTCTCCCAAGTCGATAACTTTGTTGCACTTCAGGCAATGACATAGTAATCCGATTGGGAGTCCCGTGATGAAAGCTTCGAGCGTGGTCTGGTCGTTTACTCCCTCGTAGGAGTTCTTCGTGTTGATCCATCGTCCGTGGTAGTCCCGACAAGTTTCTCCGGGTTTCTAGGTGCACCGCTGTAGGTCTCCGACCATGCAGGGCCTCTTGTATGTTCCCTCAAAGTTCTGAAAGAAAGCCCTTTACATGTCATACCAGTTATGGATGGTGTTTTCCGGGAGTTTGTTGAGCCATGATCGAGCCATCTTCCTCAGCATAAGCGGGAGATACTAGGTCGCGACCAAGTTGTTTCCTCCTTTGGTCATGTAGCAGGCCTGGAAGAAATCCTGGAGCCAAGTGTCTAGCCAAGCCACACCGTCATAGGGTTGAATGTGCTTTGAGATAGAAAATCCCTCCGGGAAAGCCATTTGTCAAATTCGTAGCCCGAAACACTTTGGGCCCACATATATGTTATCCAACTCGTAGCACAACGCCACTTTTTTTGAGTTGATCCGGTGCTTGGCGTCACTTGGTGACAGGGAGCGTTATCTCGATGTTCGTTGTGGCTATGACGTCGTGGAGCCGAATTTCTGTTTCCTCCACCACCGCCTCCGCCTCTGTTCCCCCCTTGGCCTCCATGGTAGCCATTATGGGAGCTACTTGGTGGAGAGGGTGGTGCTGGTGGGTTTTTTCCTCCAGCCGGACCTTCGTGGTGATGGCCACCATGCAGGCTTGACCCAACGCGGTGTTCGTCGTTCCTTTGTCCGTCATTGCCATCATTGTGATGTAACTTAGTCAGACGGCTTGTATGTCAAGGAGGGGGATTCTTTGCCGATCCTGCTCCCAATGTTGAGCTTCTTCATCTTTGCTGTGGTTATTTGACTGCCACAAGGAAGGTTGTTGTTGGACCATTGCTGCAACAGTGTCTCGCTCAGTGGCCGGAGCGACGTTGCTCTAGCTTCGTGCGGGTCTGTGCTGATGTCCAAAATATCCAGTTCCTGAATAAATGTCCTATGAGGGTCAGAATGGCAGCATCATTTCGGCTCCTATCGGGGCCTTAAATCTTGCTGTCGACCAATGTCTGTGCGACATTGGTCGGATTTAGAGAGCACTTTCCTGCTGCCGTACGTGGCAACCTTCTATTGCTATAGGCCCTTGGTGAGTAGTTTCACACCTGATCTGGGCTTGGATTATTTGCTAGGATATCCCGGTCTGCAATAGCATTTTCTACTGGCAAGCCATACACCTGGTTTCCTTTGATTTCGATCCGAGGTTTTCCCATGACTACGTCTCCTTCGAAAAGGGTTTTGTGAACTTCCGGATTTTTATTAGCCAACTCAAGGCCGTTCCGGGTCTTCTGCTGCTGAAGGGAACTAGGTTGTCTTGCAGATACAATGCGCTGCTTCTCCTCGAGGATATGAGTGGCTTCATCAAGGAGCACTTGACGATGCGCTTCTAGGGCTTGTGCCCTGTCCTCCAACGACGCAGGTGTAAGATCTGTGGCTGTTGGGATAGGTGTGGTGAGTGTGTCTCCGAGAATCTTACGGGCACCAGGGGTAACCACATGTCCATCAAAAGAGTGCCTTTTGGTTCGTTAGGGATCAAAGCTCCATCTGAATCCTCTTTGTATTCTTCGGTGATCACCTAATTTGCTAGAGGATCTTTAGCCAGAATATTCTACTTCTTCTTTGCCTTCTTGGTAGCACCGGTAGCAAAGCCGACTTTGGGCCTGTTTCCTGGAGTCAGGCTTATATTAGTACTTCCAGACATCTGGATGTCGGGATTATCTTCGAGATCCATATCATCATGCGGTTCAGGAGAGTTTTCTTCAGATCCTTCATCCATACTGTTGTAGAGGCTTTGATCCATAGCTTCTCCTTCTTCGGCAGCCTTGGAGTTGATCTCCTCTCAAATTTCCGCGGAGAACTTTCGGAATTCTGCCGACTTCATGGAATCATCCGAGGATGCCGGTGTAGGGTTACGGGTAGGCCACACTAGCGTAAAATCAAAATTTTCTACCGCGTCAACCAGGAATACTATTGTCATAGATCACGGGATTACCGCTAGACGCGCAGGTGTGGAACTCGATGAAGCACGTTGCGGCAGTGTAGATGTTCTACGTCTCCTCCTCGTCCTCGTCCCACGAGCAGCTCCCCTTTGCGGCTCGTCCAAGTGCTACAGATGCAGCACCTCCGAGGTATCCACACGTCCGGAGTGGAAACCGTCACACGCTAGACTGCTAGGTCTGCGCGTGCAACACAGGCGGAAGAGGAGTGGCGGCTGGGTGGAATTCTCTCTACTTTTCAGCTCGCCTCACTCCCTCTTATATAGGCATCCCTGGTGGGCTTCTACATTAGCAGCCCATTAGCAGCCTAAGCCTGGTCTAATTCGGATCCAATCCTCATTAGGCTTCCAGCCCCTAAAGTGTGTGACCCTATAGGTTCATACACGTATAGACATGACGCGAGTACACTTACTCCGTCAATAGTTGGTAGCGGCCTCTAGCAAGACGTGCCAACTCCTAAACGCATATAAAGATCATTCGGACGAACCATCACAAGGTTGAGTACATGTCTTTCCCTTTGCCTCACGATATTTGGTCTAGCTCTAAGCTGACCTCTCTTTCTCGATACTGTGATTCAGAATCCCTTTACTAGGTTAACTCTTAACCATATGTAGCACGGCCATGCATTTCTGGATCCGATCACTCGAAGGGCCCAGAGATATCTCTCTCAAGTAGAGAGGGGCAAATCCCATCTTGATTGACCGATGCCTTGCAGCATGTATCAGGACAAACCCGAAAGCTACCTTTATAACTACCTAGTTACGGAGTAGTGTTTGATAGCCCCAAAGTAGGTCGATCCACATCTCAAGTACATGCGACAATCTCAGGTCTAAGGACAAAACGTACACGATGTGTAGAGAGAGCTGCAAGTATTATTGCTAGTCTCATGTTGGGTCAGTCCAACCCCATGTTCATAACATGTGTCCACATCATTGGTTTGACATCTCTATGTCAATGACTTGCGAAACATAGTCATTAACCAATCGATGTGCTAGTCTAATATTCACGTGTGTCCTCGCATGAACTCCGACTAGGGACAATTATTAGATAACCATACAAGTAAAGAGTTTCACAAACAATTCACATAATTGCCAATCAATACAAGTTGCCTGGTATATGGATATTCAAGGAACATTTTAATAACTCATGGATACACATGAAATACAATCATCTCTATGATTGCCTCTAGGGCATATTTCCTTCAGCCGGTAAGTCGTTGTTCATTCCGATTGCCTCCAGCACCGAGTCGTTGTCATATCCAGCACCGGCAAAGACGGATCCAGATCCAACGTATCCGGCAAAGTGCGATGTGTGCGCCCTGAGGTAGTTGCGAGTTTCTTTGTTGGCCTCCTCGAAACACCTTATGGTCTCGAGTACTGTGTTCGTGTTGACTATGGAATTGTTCATCATCATCTTCATGGTGTGCCTCAGGAGTAATTTTCCTGCTCTAGCATCGGCAGAGTCGGATCCAGAGCTGTTGCTAACTCGATCTTCCTGAGATTCGACCTCCTTAGGGAGATCTTCTTCAGATCCGATCTTCTCCACTATCTCCGCTTCACATGTGTGCTGGGTGGGATTAGGGTTTTCTGAGACCCGAAACTTTGTCGCTCCACGAACAAAGTGGATGCAGAGATTTCTTCTGCCTCTATCATCACCGCTGGGGGTGGGTTGGGCAGGTTCAGCGAAACCTAGGTAAACATCGATCTCGCGAAAGGACATGATTGTGTAGGTGGTCACAGGTTCCCTAGCCGAAATCCAAGTCTCCTTGAGAAGGACAAGAGGGACCTCACTAGCGTAGAGGACCTGACCGACGATGATTGTCTCGCCGATTCCGATGCACGCAGATTCTGCCCGAAATGCAGATCCAAAAGTCACCTGCCCCATGGTGGGTGCCAATTGTCGTCGGATTGAACACATGTATGCCAAGAGGGGTCCATCGAGGCATGTGGAAAGAGGGGGTGGAGGTATTCCAGGATGGTGCGCACTTTACCCAGTTTCGAATCCATCGACCATGGGCGGATCCTACTCTTGCTAGCATCCAGTAATACGACAGAGCTAGAAGTACAAATTACAAGAGAGGTTTTGCTTGTGCGAGTTGAGGTTGTAAGTTGTGGGTGCCCTAAAGGCTCGTCCCTAGGTTGGCTTATATAGATGTTCAGCCTAGGGTTACAGGAGAGACCTATCTAGATATGATACATAGTTGGTTACAGAGTACATCTTGGACTACAAGTAACTATACATGCCTAAGTAAGTAAGTATTCCGGGCCTTCCCGTAGACGGATGGGCTTCCATCTTCTC
Organism: Avena eriantha; assembly: GCA_910589775.1. Lineage (NCBI taxonomy): Eukaryota > Viridiplantae > Streptophyta > Magnoliopsida > Poales > Poaceae > Avena > Avena eriantha. The sequence continues at coordinate 296,877,139 of OU342741.1, read as the reverse complement.
TCTCTGACTGGGCCGCCTGTGAAGAAAAGGTCTAACCCGAAGTGGGCCACCCTGGTCAGCGAGTCACAATGGGTATACCTGGAAAGTATATCCCAAGACGACCTCGAAGCTCAAAACTATACCTATCACTTGACCATTTCCAGTGTGGTGTTTGAACATGGTTGGTCCATTTAAGTCAGCACGTGGCAATATGAATCATATCATAGTCATCGTTGACAAGTTTACAAAGTGGATTGAGGTCAAGCCAATCAGAAAATGTGATGGACCCACAGCCGTATCATTCCTGAAAGATATAATCTTGAGATATGGGTACCCACATGGCATAATAACTGATAATGACACAAATTGTGCCGAGGGAGCATTCGCTTGATTTTTTAGAGATAAGAGAATAAGACTTGATGTTGCACCAGTCGCACATCCCCATCAAATGGGCAAGTGGGGAGATCCAATGGGCTAGTACTGTCCGGGATAAAAACCCCTGCTCATTGAGCCACTCCCGGCAGTACTATGGAGCCCAAGGACAACTCCAAATCGATCAACTAGCTATACACCATTCTTTATGGTATATGGGGCAGAAGTTGTATTACCATCTGACATAATGCATGATTCACCTAGAGTCACCCAATACACAAAAGCCGAAGTGCGAGAGTCTCGGCAAAATGATGTTGATCTGCTAGAAGAGGCAAGATAATTGGCATTGTACAGATCCGCCATATATTAGCAGAATCTCTGCTGATATCATATCCGGAAAGTAAACCCTTGAGTTTTGGGGAAGGGGATTTGGTGCTTCAGCTAGTGCAACGCACTGTCGGCATGTATAAACTATCACCTCCATGGGAGGGGCCATTTATTGTGAGCAAAGCACTACACAATGCTGCATATTATCTTATCGATGCTTAAGCACATGAGAAGAATAAGGCGGAAGGTCAGGAGAAGAGTCGAAAAGGCCATGGAATGTAGCGCTCCTTTGTCCATTTTACACTTAGCTCAAGTGTATGTATCTCGAACTCTCATATGTCAATTTGTATGTCGGCAGTGAGATGATTAATGAAACCTCGACACCTCGAGTAGTGACTCGGGGACTGCCTTAGTAGTAATTGTATTTTCCTGTATTTACATTTTTATGTCGACCGGCTTAAGTTTCTTACCCCTTTAGGCCGAGTTAGTAGTGTGTCGGCACGAAAAGCCCACTCTTTGACTTGCTACTGTCCGAAACCCTCCTTCATGGAAAACAAGAGCAAAAGTTGGCGAGTGTTAGGTACATGAAAAACAACCAAGGATAGAAAAATGAGCGAGCCGACCTTTTTGGACTAACCCTGCATTTACTTTCTTTACTATTATGTCAAATCACTCTGAGCTAATTCTCGTGGTTTTAAGTATTGTTGATTTAATTTTTTGATCTTGGACTCATAAGTCGAACACCGAAAAATGGTAGACATGAGCCGGATCACAAGATTGAGAAAACAAGAAAATGAAACTTGGGGACTCCGCCCAAAAGGATTTGACATAAAAATATAGTAGTAGCGAAACAACATAAAGTGCATATTACATTTTACACCCGACATACCGGGGATTTAATCAAGTTTCAAGTTTTTTTATCTAAGGGGTAGCAGCAGATTTGTCGGTAGTAGCAGTGGCCGTATCAAGTGTAGGGATAGCTGGATCGGAAGCTTCAGGTGATGAAGGAGTTTTGGTAGCCGAGGTATCAGCCTCTACATTAGCCTCGGTTTCTTCGTCACCATCTGAATTTCCTTCATTATGATTTGGGTCTTCTACCAGGTTTTCTTTATCTCCTTCGGGGTTTTCTTCATAGTCATCATCAACCTCGCCTAGATGGCTTGACCCTTTGTTCCAAGCATGAACGAAGGCGTATTGAATGAGCTCATAGGCTCAGGCTTGGTGTTGCTTGATGAAAGCCGGATCAGTGGCCCATCTGGATCCGGTGCGCATGTTTTGGAGAATATCCAAGTTGATACCATCGTACCATGAGATCACAAAGGATAGGGCGGTATCAGCACCGGCTCGCGCAGTAGACTCCCGCCATAGGCTCACCTATTCTTTGCAATCCATTAGTCTCTCTACCAATTTTTTGACTTACTTGGGGGCAGAATCTTTTGGCCAAAGGACATGGAAAACTCGTATAGTAGCGTTGAGGAGGTCCACCCCAAAAGTTTTTATGGGTCCAAGGCTGGCCGAGAGACCAACCAAGGAATCATCAATATCATACTCTCGTGGGATAGGACCAGTCTCACCCTTCTTCTCCTAGAACTTCCAAATAGAAGTAGCAGCGTGAGTTTTGGACTCGGGGAAGTTGCCTAAAAGAGTAAGAACAAAAGAGCAAGTCAGGCAAAGGAATAAGAGCATAAGGGAAACCTCAGTAGAAAAAGCAAAAATCAGCAAGAGGAAACTCACTGGCCACAATGTTGTTGATCCGGGTGAGCTCGAACAAGCATGCCACAATTTGCTTCTCGAGTTTTTCTAACTCAATGGAGACCGAGTCAAACTTGATCTCGGCCTCCTTGAGTAGACTCTGCTCCTTCTCAAGTTGAAGCGCAAGACGACTTATATCTTTGGAGAACTCCTGGTCAAGTTTCTCAAGCTCAACTTTGTGGAGTTTCTTCAGATTTTCATTCTCGGCATGGAGCCAGGAGATTTCATTATCCTTCTCCTTAAGATGAGCTTGGTATTCTCCTGCATGATCAAGAAAATGGGTCATCAGTTCAGGCAAAGCTATGCAATCCTGATGAGATTCTGCAAGAGCTTTTGATCTAGCTGAGCCGAGGTAAAAATTACAAGACGAGTAAGAAGGGGCAAGTGCAAAAATGAGGTACAAGGGGTAAAGTACCTTCCAACTCAGCAATGCACATCCACAACTCCTTGTTCTGTACCTCAACCTCGGCTGGCAAAGGACAAATCACAAGTCAATTCGGTCGATCAAGAACAAAAATAATACTGGGGGCAATGAGGTAGACATACCCTTATTCTTCAACTCACAACAAATTCTTCTGCTTGGTGGAGAGGCCCTTGTGCGCAAAGAGGAGTCTCTGAAACTCGACAGTGCGCCTATTGTTGGAGATCTGAAAAACACAATTGTTAGTCGCTAGGTAAAAACGTATATTGGACTCTATTCAAGATCCAGACTGAATAAATTCGATCCGAGTCTAGGTGGCTGGATATGCGATTCTCAAGGAGACTTTTACTAAGTTACAGTGACTTGGCTCAATATCCCGGACATACTAAAGTTTGAAACTAAGTGAATAAGTGTTAGCCTAGAAGAGCACCCTGCTGAGGAATATCTTACTCCACCGGAGGCTCGGGGACTAGTGGTTATGTGTTATCTATTACAAATACAAAAATGCAGTCGAGATATTTACCTCCATCATCTTGTCAGTATCTACAAGAGCCTTCCTGGTAGTGAACATCCTCTCACCAATCTCTGTCGGGCCAAACTTCTGAGGTAAAGGGTTCCCAGAGGTAACTTCTCCATAAGTGGCCTCATTCGAGCTGTCAGCATAGTCAGCAAGTGAGCCTAGACTTTCACCGCTTGGAGTCCGAGTCAGGACTAAGCCTTTCCCAGTAGAAGCTTTCTGGGAGGCCATCACAACACCTAGGCTAAGGTGGAGTGTAAGCTTCTTATCCGTAGCCGAGGCAGAGGCAGAAGCACTTTGCTGTAGCATGGTGGCGACTAATGGCTATGTGGGTGTAACCCCAGCTTTCTTCTTAGTCACCTTGGTCGCAACACCTACTTTCTTCTGCTTACCAATTAGATTGGCCCGCTGCTGAGATTTGGTTGGCCGAGGTTTAGTTGACGAGGTTGGTGTAGGCTAAGACTGCGAAGTCTATTGAGATTTGGGTTGCATGCTCTACTGAGGTTGGCCTTACAGCCGAGTCTTGGAAGCCTCGGATGATGCTGGTGGTGGTTGTTGCTGCTGGGTCAAAGTAGACACAGGCCTTGTTTGCTGCTGAGGTTGAGGTTGAACTGGTGCCAGGGTTACCGGCACCTCAGATGAAATTGTCTCGGGGTACTGCTGGCACCACGATCTTCTATCCCTCTCTCAGGGGCGAAGGAGTCACCCCTCTGGTCCGGCATGGCCACATCTTCTGGGGCACCACCTCCACCTCCACAGACATTTTGTCCCCCGAGCCGGGATGGACTATTATCCGACGTGGGAGGAGTATTACCACGAATCGAGCTAAGGACCTGAGTATCATCGTGAGGTGGAGAAGATGATGGCCTGTGAATTGGAGAGGCCATGCTAGAACCGCTCTGGGGAATGTTCAGAGCATCACTGCCGAGAGAAACAATGAGATGAAGTGAATTAGATGAGATAGAGAGAAACAAGAAATACAGAAAGAGAGAAACAAGAAATACAAAGGTAAACTGGAGGAGAGAGCTTACATGCTAACAACGGGCGGTTCCCTCTGCCTCACTAGTTTCTTCCCAGGCTTCTTATACTTCTTCCCGGCCCTAGATGACTCTGCGGGCGGGGTAGATGTTGCGGCATGTTTCTTCGTAGGACCTTGGCCTCCTACAGCAATAGGAGGCACATCGTGCACCTAACTAGCCGCGTTAGCTGGAGTGAAGTCAGGGGGATAGGTAAATGATATTTGTATTAGATCAAGTATCTCAAGGACAAAGCACTCATATTCCTCCTCATCATCCGGCCAGTCCCTTCATGGTGATAAGACATAAGTCTTACCATGGGTTCAGCCAGAAACGGGGTCAGGGATAGGCATAAACTCCTCAAAGTTTGGTTCTTCTGGATCCTAGGTATCTCGATCCCTACCCCAAGTGAGGGAAGGATTTGCGGTGTCTTCAATAGTTTGTTGAAGAAATTTCTGCATAAAGAAACATAGAGAGATCAAATAAACAGGTCAGCCGAGATAATGTCTAACCTGGCTAAGATGATTTAGAAAAATACCTGGGGCACGAGGTTATCTTATCTAAAATGAGCCATGCTCCAATCCCAACTCTCGGTCATTGATGTCTACACACGCTTCTATTCTTGTAGACATTTTTGGGCCTCCAAGTGCACAGGTTTGTAGAATAGCAGCAAGTTTCCCTTAAGTGGATCACCCAAGGTTTATCGAACTCAGGAAGGAAGTAGTCAAAGGTATCCCTCATTTTTGGGCCTCCAAGTGCACAGGTTTGTAGAATAGCAGCAAGTTTCCCTTAAGTGGATCACCCAAGGTTTATCGAACTCAGGAAGGAAGTGGTCAAAGGTATCCCTCTCAAGCAACCCTGCAATCAAGATACAAGAAGTCTCTTGTGTCCCCAACACACCCAATACACTTGTCAGGTGTATAGGTGCACTAGTTCGGTGAAGAGATAGTGAAATACAAGTAATATGGATGATTTTAAGTGGTAATTGCAATCTGAAATAAGAGTGGCAACAAGCAAACATGTAACAGGACTGATTGTAAACGGTGTTTAAATGCTTAGAAACAAGGCCTAGGGATCATACTTTCACTAGTGGACATTCTCATATAAATATCTTCTCTTGATTATGCTACCCTGAACTACTCTCGGGTTGGACGATGTAGGGCTATAACAGCACACCTTAAAGTTCACATTCCCATCTAGATAACCCCTCACTGTCACCTTGAGCGCTAGATGGTTCCAACAAACACCACAATCTCATAGAGACATCCAACTCAAATTATACCCATGATAAGTATTTCTATAACCTTAGCCAAAGTGCCACACGATGTGCACACTATCAACTTCACACACGTGGGGATAAGCAGAAATTAATTAAAGCACTTGAGTAGCAGAATAGATCTATTACAAAGCTCATGACCTCAATAAGATCATGGATAGAGAGATATGAACACATAGCTACCGGTAGAGCCCTCAGCCTCGAGACAGAACTACTCCCTCCTCATCATGGGAGTCAGCAACAGCGATGGAGATGGTGGTGGAGTCGATGGAGATGGCTCCGGGGGCACTTCCCCGTCCCAGCAGGGTGTCAGAACAGAGACTTCTATCCCTCGAATTTCCTTTTCGGTGGCGGCAGCGCTGCGGAACTTTTCGTGAAATTCTGATATGGTTTTTAGGGTTTTCATCTCGGGGGGAATATATAGGAAAATGGGCAAGGTTGATGGAGGCTAGAGGGGCCTACGCCACCTGGGGCGTGCCTAGGGGTGACCCGTGCCACCATAGGGTGTGACCAGCCCCTGGCCCTCCTCCGTCTCTACTTTGGACTCCGTCTCGTGTCGGAAAAAATAGAAACTTCAGGCTTTGTTTCGTCCAATTCCGAGAATATTTCTTTACTAGCTTTTCTGAAACCAAAACAGCAGAAAATAGGCAACTGGCACTGCAACATCTTGTCAATAGGTTAGTTCCAGAAAATATATAAAAATGCCTCAAAGTGTAAACAAGACATAAGAAAGTTGATACAAAACAAGCATGGAGCATCAAAAATTATAGATACGTTTACGACGTCTCAAGCATCCCCAATCTTAACTCCTGCTCGCCCTCGAGTAGGTAAGTGATAAAAAGAATAATTTTTGAGGTGACCTGCACCATCACAATCTTGATCAAGGTATTTGTAAAGCATTGATAGCTGGGATCAAAGTACTCTAAATATGAGCTTGAAAGATAGAGTTCTAACAATAAGACATAGCAACTATTTTGTAACATGAAAAGGTACAAACAAGAGATCATGAATAGTAATGCATTAAAAGACGTTTGTTTGTTTCACATATAGAAAACATAATAAGAATGGTATTCAACTTGTCCCTCATGGTATAGCAAAACATAAATGCATAGGTGATGAGGGGAGGATTGGTACCACTCCTATTATTTCGCCACCTCCTTCTATCCTAAAGATTGGACTTTTCTGCATTGCAATTCCTCCCATGGATGAGGTGAAGCCCAATTTCAGAACACCTCCAGTTCTGAAATATTTTGGGCAAGGCGTGGCCAAGCTCAATTGAAAGTTGAGTTTACTTCAGTTTAGGTTTTGAGACATTTGGGTCTTTTTATTTCCTGTTTTATTTAAGTCCAAAGTGTTTAAGTTTTATTTTTTGTGATGGTATTTGGGCCTGTCCAAAACCACTTTTAATTCAGCCATTTGGGCTTTAGTTGTGGCGTGGGGCCTGTCCCACCCAAGTAGCGTTGGAGTCACCCTATAAAGGGTTCCTGGCAGCCGTCATTGTAAGTTAGACTTGTTATTTTCGAGCTAAAAGAGACACCAGAAAAGTCCCAATGTTTGGGGACGCATATCATTGTGTTTTCTTTCTGATCTTCAAGGTCTGATGTTGTGATATGCGTGGGAGTTGATTTTAATAAGTTCCAATGTGGGGAATTGAAGAGAGATCAGTTTGATCTATTTCAGATTGGGTTTTCTTTCTATCTTGTTGAATTCTATCGATCATCGTGAAAGATCGGGCCTAAACCCTTTCGGATTACGTTGATCCGTATCATCTTGGTATCAGATTCGTTAGGTTTCTCACGATGGTTTTTCTGCTGAGATTTATCTGCTAAGTTGGATCTGCTGATGTTTATTGCATCGATCCAACGTGAAGCTGCGATCCGATCTGCTGATATAGGGAAGGTTCTTATTTTTATCGTTGGTTGGTCTGATCCGATCTAGACAAGAGCAAGAAAAACAAAAGTAGTTGGCATCAGATTTGTGTTAGTCACATGAGATTCCTTGAAGGAACTGTACTTCTGCATTAATTGAACTGCTTCGTGTCGTTTCTGCCTGAGTGTACATCGTACAAGATCGGAAGAACCAAGGAGTCCTCATCAGTTTGCAGGTCCAATCGCCAAGGCAGCCACCAATTAAAAGAAAAAAATCTGATCGCTGCGTTGTGCCTAGAGCTCCCGCGATCGATCGATCGCTCGACCACATACGGCTCTGTGCTCCAGCGTGGAACGGCCCGTCTGTTTTCTTTCGCCTGGCCGTGCCCTGGCGTTTCGACTGTGATCGATCGCGTGATCGCTAGCTGCTCCCGGCGGCAGTTGCTCAGCCTCTCGTGCATCCTGCCGCAGCATCGGGCACGACTTCCAGCCATAATTCTCCCGTGCCACAATTTTCGACTCCAAGTTCTTTCGCAGTACTAATTTCCAGTAATCTGTCGCTAAACCTCAGATGGTTCAGAACTTAGGCATATTGTTGACGATGGCTTCTTCGGTGATTGCTGAAAATTCTACTGCTGCGGCGGCTACAGCCCCGAAACCTAAGAAGGTTGCTCTTCTAGTCTATGCAGATGATCTCCCTGACAATGTTCCTGTTGGTTTTGACAACACCTGCGTATACATCAAAGACTGTACGGGTGCTTTGGAGAAGAGGCTGAACATAAAATTGGAGGCCATCACTTCTAGGCTCGATGCGTTGATGGATACCCTCATTAATCTGCCGCTGCGAGCTGAGCCCCCTCATGCTGCTCCATTACGGGATGCGCCACCACCAAGAGATGGATATTTGACGCTCGTGCTCGACGTCCCATGACAACAGCACATGGAGGCGTCAATGCTGATCTTGAAGACGATGCGGTATACCTACCACAACAACACCACGTTGAGGCTCGTTCTGCAGCCTCATTTGGTCGTGTTTTGCCTGCTGACCGAGATCATATTGGTCATGCCGCACGTGTTTCATTGGATGATGGTTTTGGACGTGTTAAAATTTCCATACCACCGTTCTCTAGCGCGGGCAGTCCTCAGGATTATTTGGAGTGGGAGATGCGCGTGAGTCATATTTTTGCAGCCCACCATTATACCGAGGAGAAGAAGCTTCAACTTGCTGCTATCAAGTTCTCCGGTTATGTACTGATTTGGTGGAGCCAAATTTTGCGAATGCCAAATCGCCCAACATCGTGGAGGGGAATGACAGAACTCATGCGACATCACTTTGTTCTTGAACATTATAAGAGAGACATGCACAATAAACTGCAGCAGCTCACTCAAGGTACCAAATCCGTGGATGAGTATTATAAAGAGATGGAGTTGTTGATGATACGTACAAAAACAAGGGAGGACCCGGAGGCCACAATGTCTCGATTCTTTAATGGGCTGAATCTTGAGGTACATGATCGTGTAGAGATGGTTACCTACTATAATCTTCAGGATCTTGTGCACCAGGCTGAGCGTGCGGATCAACAGCTAAAACAATGCCAAGACGCAACCCCTGCAAATTCATGGCGTGGTTCTAGTGCTAAGCTGACACCTTCTACACGTTCCCATCATGTTTCCCATACTGAGGTGCCAAAATCTGGAGTGTCGAAAGCTGCATCTAGTACAGAATCCATGGTGCACATTGAGTGTGTTACTTGTGGAGGTCGAGGACATATGAGGCATGATTTCCCTAATAAAAGAAGGGTGACGCTCACACAAGATGGCTATGTTTCTGCTAGTGATGATGACAAGGTTGTTGCTCCATCTAGTGATGAGTCTGAGGAACATGATAGCATTGATGTGTATCTTGAGGATGCTGCTCCTAATTGCACTAACTTGATGGTGCAATGTGTGCCAGAAGATCGCATAGAAGGACAAGGACAACATTGGAACCTTTTTCAGACTCAATGCATAGTCAAGAACACCACTTGCAAGCTGATTATTGATGGTGGCAGCTACACCAATATTGTTACCAAGAGCTTGGTGGATTCTCTTTCATTACCTACATGGAAACACCCGTAGCCACATTGTGTTGAGTGGTTGTATAATTTAGGGAAGCTAAAGGTAACACATAAGGTGCGCCTGAAATTTTCAGTAGGTAATTATGAAGACATGGTGGTCTGTGATGTGTTGCCTATGGAAGCATGTCATGTGCTGCTAGGACGACCATGGAAATTTGATAAGCGTTCCACTCATGAGGGAAGATCCAATGTTTATTCCTTGTGGCATGAAGGAAAGCATCATGTGCTGCAGCCTATGCTTGACAAGGATATCAAAGTGGAGGTGCTTGTTGAGAAGAAGAAAGTCCAACACATTAAGGTGAAACCGAGGATGTTTTCCATTCAAGTTGGGGGGATGATGAGGGGAGGATAGCTATTACTCCTATTATTTCGCCACCTCCTTCTATCCTGAAGATTGGACTTTTCTGCATTGCAATTCCTCCCATGGATGAGGTGAAGCCCAATTTCAGAACACCTCCAGTTCTAAAACGTTTTGGGCAAGGCGTGGCCAAGCTAAATTGAAAGTTGAGTTTACTTCGGTTTAGGTTTTGAGACATTTGAGTCTTTTTATTTCCTATTTTATGTAAGTCTGAAGTGTTTAAGTTTTATTTTTTGTGATGGTATTTGGCCTGTCCAAAACCACTTTTAATTTAGCCATTTGGGCTTTAGTTGTGGCGTGGGGCCTGTCCCACCCAAGTAGCAATGGATTCACCCTATAAAGGGTTTCTGGCAGCCGTCATTGTAAGTTAGACTTGTTATTTTCGAGCTAAAAGAGACACCAGAAAAGTCCCAATGTTTTGGGGTGCATATCGTTGTGTTTGCTTGCTGATCTTCAAGGTCTAATGTTGTGCTATGCGTGGGAGTTGATTTTGATCAGTTCCAACGTGGGGAATTGAAGAGATATCAATTTGATCAATTTCACATTGGGTTCTCTTTCTATCTTGTTGAATTCTATCGATCGTCGTGAAAGATCTGGCCTAAACCCTTTCGGATCACGTTGATCTGTATAAATAGGACACCTTCAAAGTTCATAAGGGTGACTAGATACAAATAATTTAAGAGCAAGCATTACCAAAATTATGAATCAATCAATAAGTTTTGGGACAATGCACATTGAACTAAGAATGACAACTATGCTCTCTTAATTGGTGCATAAAGATAGAAGATGGAGACTCAAAGATAAAAAAGAAAGGCCCTTCACAGAGGGAAGCAGGGATTTCAAGTTTCATAAAGAGCTTCCAAAAATTATGGTACTTATTAGCTTTCAGGTCTCATTGCCCGTATCATAAGCATCTTGAGGTGACTAAGGCTAAAGTGACACAAATATGAGGATATTCTTGACAATTTATAAGTTGTAAATCTCATGCCCCTTTCATACGAGCACCGAACATCATGCTACTCAACTTTAGTCATGAGTAAGTTCTTGTCATTCTAAGTACATGTGTATCATGGAGAACTGCCAACGGGGTACCCCTTGACCCATCACACAAGAGCTTTCCCATATCAAAATGACAAGGCAACAGACAATGAGCATCCCAGCGATCTTTTTATTTGCATAGGTTTTTATTGAGGATGCTTCACAGAATGCTCACTATGGTTATGTTGCAAGTTTCCACCATGATTAGGCATGGCTTAGGCTAGCTACCCAGGCGTTTCTCTAACACACATACAAACTCCATGAGATTACAAGCTCCCCTTTTATTTCACACCACCGGGATCCATAAACAAAAGAACATGATATCAACTGAATAATAAGTGCAATGTTGAAAGCGTTCCCCATGGTACATGGTTCTGCTAATTCACAACTTATAAAGTGCAAGCATATAAGCAACATAGATGGACACAATGGTTCAAGTTTATTAAGTGCAAGCAAGTAAAGTGTGCCATCATGTTTGTGAGAGCTTTAATTACTAATTTCACATAACAAGATTAATTTGGAAGGTAGATAAAAGCATGAATATACTTGGAATGGTGTAACACACCATGCATAGGAATTTATAGTGGACTCTTTGGAATAAATTGGTTTTCTTGTAGGTTGGATGCATGAGCGGAACTCACACTTGGTACAGGTGGAGGCTAGCAAAGGACTGGGAGCGACCAACTAAGAGATCAATAATGGCCATAATCATGCAAAGCGACAAAATATTATTAATTAAAGAATAAAGTGATATTGCAAGTCAGAAACTAAATGATCATAGAGGCTATGGTGACTGGTTCATAGTCTTAACATGGTGTAAGCATGTGCCAAGTCAACCCAAATAAAGCATCAAAGGAGAATACCACAATATTATGCTTTTGTATGCTAAAACAACGCATGATTCTTTCAAGGCACAATAAGCAATCTTAATTGTTTGAAACTAGTCATGCTACAACAATAATCACTAAGAATATGGTCAAAGCAAAATCTAGCATGACATGATAAAGTCTAAGTCACAATCAAAACAAGCTTCCTTTTGTACCACTATAAGCATGAAACTTCCTACTCTTTTCCAACACCAAACGACTTATTTGAAACAAATCTCAAAGATAATGATCAATAAAGACCAAAAGAATGTCTCACCCATCTACAAAGAGGAACTAAAAAGTTCTAAGCCAAAATACTAAGAAAACTAAAGCTAAACGCAGTGCTAGCAAAGGAGAACACTCATAAAACAATAAGAGTGAAAACTAGAGTGTCCTAGGCAATAGAATAACTGGGTGTGTATCTCTCCAAAAGAAGTGTGTTGGGATCCAACAAACTTATTTAAGCAAACCAAACAAAAAAACACTAAAAAAACACAAAGATGCTCCAAGAACAACACAATTGTGCATGAAACAATAAAAATGAAGTGTTTTGGAAGAAAACCTGAGATTTTTATAGATGAGGAAGGGGATGCCTTGGGCACCCCCAAAATTTGACGCTTGTAACTCTTGAATATTTCTTGGGGTGACACGGGTGGCATCCCCAAGCTTGAGCTTTTGTCCATACTTCATCTCATCACATTATTCTTCCCTACACTTGAAAATTTCCTTCATACAAAACTTCACACAATCTTCATTAGCAACATTAGTGTATTCAAGATAATAAGTCTTTGGGTTTAGTTTCAACACAAGTAAAACTTCCATTAAAACACAAGCTATTGTAGTCATTACTTCTAAAATCTCAAGTGATCCAAGAGAACTTAAAAAGAAACCGATTAAGAGGCAAATGCAAATGATGGAAGAAATCTGTCAGAACAGACTAGCAGGTAAAGACAAATTTTTTCGAAAATCTTCTGTTGCTCAAATAGAAAAGTGGAAAACTAAAGAAAGTTGGGTAATAACCTGGGGCATAATCACAAAACATTACAGCTCAATCCGGCGTACTGAGATATTTCACGATTTTTTCACAGTGACGCACATAAATCTATTTCAGGACAACAACTTCCCCATATCTTACTTCCCTCTCATTAGAGGTTATTCTTGGCACAAAAACTAAATAAAAAGGATAAGGAGAGGTTATTACTGAGGCAATAACTTCCAAGACTCAACAAAACAAAAATAAACTGAAAGTAAAAATATAATGGGTTGTCTCCCAAAAGCTCTTTCTTTATAGCCATTAAGATAGGCATGATAATTTCGATGATGCTCACATAAGAAATATGAATTGAAGTAAAAGGGAGCATCAAGAAGCAAATATGGAACAAATTTAAGTCTAACCCACTTCCTATAAAAAATAATCTTGTAAAGAGACAAGTCATGAAAGCACAAAGCAACAACCATAGGAAAGCAAAACAAGTGCAACTTCAAAATTTTCAACATAAAGAGGGGAAAGTTAATATTGTTGAGATACATAAAACCATGTTTCCCTATCTCATAATAACTTTCAGTAGCATCATGAATTAACAATATAAATATCACATAAAACATTCTTATCATGAGCCACATGCATAAAATAATTATTACTCTCCCTATAAGCATAGTCATTCTTATTAATCGCAGTGGGAGCAAATTCAACAAAATACCTATCATTATTATTCTCATCACCATAATCATCAAATATAGGAGGCATATTGTAATCATAATTAACTTTCTCCTCAATAGTAGGTGGACTGAAAATATCATATTCATCATTGTAATCATCATATATTGGAGGTATAGTATCATCGTAAGCAATAGAATAGTTATCTTCCAAAGTGTGTTCATTTGTAAACATATCATCATTGGAAGGAACATGGATAGTACTAATAGTATAGAAATTATTAACATCATCATTTTTATAATTGGTACCAAAGAGATTTTCAATATCAAAAGTAGTGTGCTTTTCCCAATCATGATCACTACTATAGGTAATAGGCATATGAACATCATCGAGTTTAGACTCATCAAAAACTATAATAGGAGAAACATGCTTAGGGGAAAATACCATTTCCTCCCTCCTTTTACTACTTCTCTTATACTTTTTCTTCTTCTCTTTAGGAGGGAGAGGTTTGAAAGGAAGCTTCTCCGTATACCCTAGTTTATTGTTAGAGACAATAGAAGAAACTTTGGAGGATTCCTCCTTTTCATTAATAAGAACAAAACACATATTAGTCCTGTCATATTTTGGTAAAATCTCATCTTTTATAATATTTTGTATGTAAGTATTTGTGTGGAAATTATGAACACAATAAAGATGACAACCATGCAGGACGCTATTCATATCAAAAGCACTCATGTCTACCAAAGAAGTTTTTCTTGATAACTCTTCACACCCTAAAAATAATGTAAGTTCATCATGCTAATTAGGAGTGATCATGTTATCACAATAAAAACTTGCAGTACTCATTGGATTAGAAGGGCTATTATTATGGCCTGAGCATTGAAAATTGAAATGACCCACTTCAAAGCAAAGTTCACAAATAAAAGGATAGAGGGCACAAACTTTTTTACCAAGATCATTTAGAGCCCTATACCATGTTCTAGTTTTTTCATTCCTGTGGGTGATACAATATTGTTCTTCAATTTGATTCTTTTCACAAGGTCTATGTACTCCACAAATATTAACATGCTTATAAGAAATAGTACTTTCAGAGGTTTGAGCATGTTTATTGCTATCATTAATAAGAATTTAATTTTTCATGCAAGTGCCTTTAAAAGGCTCATGATACATGTCCCATTTTTCTTTAGGACCATTAATATGAGAAGCAAAGGCTCTACAATAATCAACAAGAATATGAGGATCAAGACCATATTTAGCACTAAGCTCTTGAAAATCAGTAGTTTCAGCGAAAGACTTAATGCAATCATACACATAGTTTATACCTGGTTCTTTACCTTTGTCGTTATCCCAATCTTCGGTATTGCTTTGAATTGTTTTAAGAAGATCCCACTTAGCTTTGACCTCCTTACTTGTGAAGGATCCCTCTAAACAGGTATCTAGGTAGTCCTTGTAATGTCCTGAAAGCCTTGCATAAAAATTATTAATAACAATATTACTGCGGAGCTCATGAATGGTACATTTGAGCATTAGTGACTTCAATCTCCCCCATGCTTGGGCAATACTTTCTCCATCATGAGGATGAAAATTATAAATATAATTACTATCTTTATGAATTTCATGAGGAGGATAAAATTTAGAGTAAAAGAGAGATTCAAGTTCCTTCCACTCTGAATGATAAGGATCGTCTAGTAGCTCATACTACTCCCTTGCTTTGCCCTTAAGTGATAAAGAGAATATCTTCCTCTTAACTTGGTTCATTGAAATACTTGCACACTTGAACAACTCGCATAATTCATGTATAAAGAGTAAATGATCACCAAGATGAACAGTTCCATCTCCAAAATAACAGTTATTCATAACACGTTCAACAATTTCCATAGGTATTTTAAAAGGGACGCTTTCAGTATGTGGATTTAAAATATCATAAGTATCATTAGAATTACCACATATGGGAGACAAAGTATCATCAGAGCAAATTTTCTCCTCTAAAGCTGGGGAAATAAAAAGATCATTTTCATAAAAACTAACTTCCCCAAGCTTAGAAGTTTCCATAGCATTAGTAACAAAAGGTGTTCAAAAAATTCGTACTAATAACATTGCTATTAGCATGCAAAGAAAGTTCCATGGGTTTTTTTAATTTTCTTTTCAAACCATTCATGTTCTACCTCAGGAAAAATACTAAAAAGCTCTCTATTTTGTTGTTGTTTTCCATTAAGTCTAACTAGTGAAAATAAATACAAGAAACAAAAAGATATAATTGCAGAATCTAAAGGAAATAACTTCGAGCACTCAGACACCAGCAATAGTACTAGAAGATAGCTTAGTAGCCAGAGGATGTGAGTACCTTTTACCTTACCTCCCCTGCAACGGCACCTGAAAATAGCTTGATGTCTATGCACGCTTCTATACTTGTAGACAGTGTTGGGCCTCCAAGTGCAAAGGTTTGTAGAACATCAGCAAGTTTCCCTTAAGTGGATCACCCAAGGTTTATCGAACTCGGGGAGGAAGTGGTCAAAGGTATGCCTCTCAAGCAACCCTGCAATCAAGGTACAAGAAGTCTCTTGTGTCCCCAACACACCCAATACACTTATCAGGTGTATATGTTCACTAGTTCGGAGAAGAGATAGTGAAATACAAGTAATATGGATTATTATAAGTGGAAATTGCAATCTAAATAAGAGTGGGAGCAAGAAAACATGTAATAGGACTGATTGTAAACGATGTTTCAATGCTTAGAAACAAGGCCTAGGGATCATACTTTCACTAGTGGACACTCTCATATAAATATCTTATCTTCATTATGCTACCCTAAACTACTCTCCGGTTGGACGATGTAGGGCTATAACATCACACCTTAAAGTTCGCATTCCCCATATAGATAACCCCTCACTGTCACCTTGAGCGCTAGATGGTTCCAACAAACACCACAATCTCATAGAGACATCCAACTCAAATTATACTCATGATAAGTATTTCTGTAACCTTAGCCAAAGTGCCACATGGTGTGCACACTGTCAACTTCACACACGTGGGATAAGCAGAGATTAATTAAAGCACTTGAGTAGCAGAATAGATCTATTACAAAGCTCATGATCTCAATAAGATCACGCATAGAGAGAGAGATGAACACATAGCTACCGGTAGAGCCCTTAGCCTCGAGAGAGAACTACTCCTTCCTCATCATGGGAGTCAGCAACGGTGATGGAGTTGGCGGTGGAGTCGATGGAGATGGATCTGGGGGCTCTTCCCCATCCCGACAGGGTGCTGGAACAGAGACTTGTGTCCCCCGAATCTCCTCTTCTGTGGCGGCGGCGCTGCTTAACTTTTCGTGGAATTCTGATTTGGTTTTTAGGGTTTTCATCTCAGGGGGAATATATAGGCGAATGGTCAAGGTCGGTGGAGGCCAGAGGGGCTCACACCACCTGGTGGCGTGCCTAGGGGTGACCCGCACCACCATAGCCTCCGTCTCTGCTTTGGACTCCGTCTCGTGTTGGAAAAAATAGGAACTTCAGGCTTTGTTTCGTCTAATTCCGAGAATATTTCTTTACTAGCTTTTCTGAAACCAAAAACAACAGAAAACAGGTAACCTGCACTACAGAATCTTGTCAATAGGTTAGTTCTAGAAAATGTATAAAAATGCCTCAAAGTGTAAACAAACCATAAGAAAGTTGATACAAAACAAGTAGGGAGCATAAACATTATAGATATGTTTACGACGTATCAGTCATCTCTGTCTTGAAGATGGACTTGACTTGCTTACAAATATGAGCTTTGGTTAGCTCGACCATGGAGACACGATTCAGATCGAAGCGTCCGGTCATGTGGCGGATTTTGTGGCTACGGTGGTGGAGGGGGCAAATTTGGCTACTAATGAAAGTGGCCATGAGGTCATCTCTGGATAACCCGGCCTCCTTCAGCTCGACGAGATATGTGTCAAACATGTTGACGAGCGGATTCTTCTTCTTCGGATCAACATCCCATGTGAGCTTGGAGGGAACACCAACAGGGAATGCAGGGAGCTGAATCATGTCCTTGTCAGAGTTGTTCTTCACGTAGAAGAAAGTCCTTAGCCATCCCTTGCACGAGTCTAGGCCCTGGATCTGAGGAAAGATGGAATTCTTGCGAGGTATAATAGAGGCAGCGCCGCACTGGGTCAAAGGTTTCTCATCGGGAGGAAGATACTTATTCGGAACACCATTGGTGTGGAGCTGGAAGTATTTAGCCCAGAGGTTCACGCTGGGCCATAGGCCGAGGTATCCCTCGCAACAAGAGATAAACCCGGACAAGGAGGCTATAGCATTGGTCAGGAGATGATGTGGCTGGAGGCCAAAGGTGTCAAAGAAATCCCTAGATAATTTACTAAGGGTGAGACCAAATCAACGGGCGAAGTGGGCAACAAATACTACGTACTCACCCTCCTTGGCGTATGGAATGAGCTCATTGCCGGGGAGGCAGCAGTCCACCTCCGGTGGAATCCTCGGAGTCCGCTTGAGCCAATCAAGCTTCGCTTGGGTCACATCAGACCCATCCCAAGCGCCACGCTCGTGAACAACCTCCTCCTCGTGTTCATCGACGGTGACCATCTCTCGAGGATCCATCTCAAGATCTTCCTCCTTCGATGAGATGCTAGCTTTGGGGGTGCAAGGCATGGATTTGCCGTGGTCCCGTGGTGGCAGCGGAGGGCTGCGCTTGGGCGGAGAAATGGCATAGAGGAAACAGAGGGACGTCATGTCCGCAAGAGGTAGAGCATGGTGGCGGCAACGCGAGGAAGAATAAAAGATATTGGGAATGGGGGACAATGAACAAGGGTTTCCCCCCACTTCCCTATTTAACCGCGCATCATGTTGCGGTAGTGGGATCAGTTGCGCACTGTAACCATGGTACGCGTGCGTGTATTTCGTGGAAGTGAACATGGGAATGTTTCACATGCACGGTTACACTGCCCAGATGTGTAACAACACGTCGTGGCTGCAACGGTATTCGAGGATCCGTGCCATTACGTGACGCGTTGAAGTGATAACTACCACGACGTAGTAGTGAATGTTGTTGTGGCCCTTAAAATGATGCAATGTGCAATGATTACTTGACACGTAGGATAAGGTGAGGTGTATGAGAGAAGCTAAGCATCTAAGGGAAATAACCTAGATGCGGCAACATGATTCGGCCAGCGAGATATATCTCAGAAAGAGCCGGGAAGAGTCAAATTAGATACCCAATCAACAAGTGGTTTAGCTAAGTTAAAATCAGCATGGGCCGACATATAAGTATGTTAAGAATATGGACAAAGTCCCGAATAAGTTGAACCTGCTATGGCCATTCCAGCTAAAGCTATTAAGAATTCACCAGCTTTGGGGACTAATGTTGGGGGGATGACCCCAGGTAGGGTAAAGCTATGGTATAAGGACATAGTCCACCGAGGTATAAATCAGCTAAGGCATGAGCTGGCCGAGGTATTTAAGGGCCGGCCGAGTTACGACCGAGTTATCCAAGGCCGGACTGGCCCGGCAAGACCTGGCCGACATATATCATATGTCGGCATGGCATTGATAGCTGTGAGAGTCAACATATTTTTGATGGTTTTTACTGATAGTTTTCTTCTGGATTTGATCGTTTTGTAGCTTTACCTAACGTTAATACTTCGGTAGCAAAGAAAACTTGGTTTTTAATATGTGTTTCAGGTTCTGAACATCAACGGATTGTTTTAACAAGAGAAACACAATATTGAGGCGAAATCATAACACAAGAACCACCATCCCATCATGAAAGGAGAAAGAAGAGATCCGGAGAAGAAGGGGAAGACGTTCTTCATCTCGCTCCATGATCCTCGACCTCCTAGCCATCACACCCTCATAGCCATTACTTGTACTTGAGAGAGAGAGATCTTCCGCTTGCAAGATTAGGGTTTGAGATTATTTCTTCCTATCTTGAATTGTGTTGGATTACTTTTCTATTCTTATTCTGGATCTCCACGGTAATATCGAGAAGAAATCCCTTTATTTAATTATATCGATGATGCTTTCTTCTCTCATGTGTGAGTAAGTTCCTTGGGCATGGGAGATGTAAGGGATTGGTGAGATGTGATGTGCCTCCATATATTTTCCATTAGTTTGTGATTGATTTTAATTACTATATTATGTGTGCTTGACTATCTGTGGGATGCCTAAGGCTTGTTGTCCAATTAAGGGCCCAGACAACATGATGCTTTATTCTACATAGATATGATCTTGTTCGCTAGCAGACCGGCGACCCTCAAGTGACACAGGGATATCAATGAGAAACTAGTTGACTCAAGGATCACGAGTAACCACTATGCTTATTGCATTAGTCCGATCCAAGGAGCTTAATTGCTAAGCAACCTTAAGGATCTTAATCGTCTAGTGACTGACCATGATTTTGGTAACATGCTAGTAGGATTATTGAAGTTGGGATTAAATCTACCAAAAGGAGTTCCGACTAATTATGGGCTGCTCGCCTACACATATATTTATAAGATTATAATTGTTACACTTATCATTCGTCCACCTGGCACAGTCACTACCATCATGAACGGTATCTCCCCATGCCTTCTTTGTCATCTGTAGAAAACCACGAACAATCAAACCTTTTTTACTTTTATGCTTTTTATTCCTGATGTTTATATTTTAGTTTTATTTAAATACATCTAGTTTAATCCAAATTTCATTCTTATTTCCACACTTGCAGTCAATTCACTCAAAGACTTGTGACAACTTTGAGTGTGACAGAGACTTCACTCATAACCACTTACCTTTGGGCTCCCTGTGGGATCGATATCTATACTTTGAAACTAGCTACAAACAATCTTTGCACTTGCAGACATCAAGCTATTTTCTGGCGCCATTGCCGGGGAGCTAAGCACTAAGTGTTTGTCTCTTGACATTTCAGGTGTTACTACTACAAAATGGTCTCCCTAGGAGACAAAGGGTCTACACGCTGTGGTAGGACCTATTTACCAGATTATTTTGAGCGCGTTCCTTTTCAAAGGCGCAAAGAAATTATTGAAAAACTTTTAAGATCATACAAGGTTGAAGTTGAAAACCTGAGTGATTTTATGGAAATCATGTCCATTTACAGGACAACTCCCAAGAAACCTGAGAAAACTCTCAGAGAATACAATGCTCCAAACTCTGTTTTCCTTAAACAACCAATAGAATTTCCTAATCCTGGAGTTAGAGAATATCGATTTGATGGTGGAATTATTAAAATTTTGCAGGACAAAGCTTTCAGTGGAAGGGAAGATGAAGACCTAGGAAGACATATTAGAGAGTTTGACGATGTGATGAAAACACTTGGACCAAAAGGTTTGCCAAGAGACTTCTCTCGTCTAAAATGTTTTCGTTGGTCTCTTAAAGGTAAAGCTCTAGACTAGTTATATTCTCTCCCTCGTCATTACATTAAATGTTGGGAAAACTGTATTGTCAAATTAATAAGCAGGTTTAATCCTTTAAAAAAGGTAACTGAAACTAGAAAGAAGATAGGAAACTTTAGTCAGAATGTGGGAGAAAACTACCCACAAGCCTGTAATAGATTCTTTGGAATGATCAATAGAATTCCTAATCATGGCTATTCTGAATCAACTATTTGCCATTTATTTTACCATGGTATTAATGCTCAAAGCAGAGAGTTTCTTGATTTATCAGAAGGAGGATCGATAAATACGTTAACTATTAAAGCATGTAGAATTGATGTCTACTAGGGCTAAGAATGATTCTTTCTATAATCCTGATTTTGACACTAGGCTGGAAAAAGTGATACTTCGTATAACTCAAGATCTTATGCCTGAAGTACACAAATCAATGAAAGAAAAAGGTATACCTTCTGAACTTGTTAAGGAAAACAAAGTATACTTGTTACAAGTTTTTACTAAAAAAGATGAAACTAGAAAAGTTTTTCAAGAATTAAAACATCGACAAGCAAAATATCATAATAACCTGCATAAGCATTTTAAAAAACATAAAAAGATTTTGGCGGAACTCACAGAAAATTATGATGAGATTGGCCAAGAAATAAAATTATTTCACAAGTATCTTAGTATGATTAAAACCCAATGTGAACAAATAGCATCTGGTTATCAAATTTTTCTTCAAGATGATATAGATATTACTATTTCTACTAATGTTGTTACAAGAAGAGGTGCAGTTGTTACAGGACCATTAGGACCACCGGAATATGAAGTTGAAAAAGATCAAAAGGAAAAATCCTTGCTCAAATCAAGCCAAGAAGATGATACACTCGTGGATCCTCAAGATGAAACTGCTCAAGAAACACAAGATCAAATTGAGGAGGACCAAAATGATGCACAAGATGACTGTTATGACTCTGATGCAGAGACGGTTGATCCAAGAGAAGAAAAAGAGCCAAGCAATGAAGATGATGTTGTTGTAGTAGAAAATAAGAAAAGCGATAAGCAGCAACAAAAGAAAGAAACAAAAGAACCCAATCCCCCACAAAAGGTAAAAGACAAGAATAAGAAAGGTGAGGAAAAGCTTCCTTATCTAGATCAAAAAAAGAAAGCACTGGATCAGGTAATCTATGATTCTTTCAAAAAGGCACTTTGTGATCTTCGTCTAGAAATTCCATTTGCGGATGCAATAAAAGTTCCCACCTATTCTAAATTCCTTCGTGATATTCTTAGTAGAAAGAATGAAATAACTGAAACCGCTGCCATGGTGACTAGTTATCTTGCTAATGGGAAGCTATTGTCTAAATCAGGAGATCCTGGAATACCAACTATTTCATGATCAATTGGCAAAACATATATTCACAATGCCTTGTGTGATTTAGGTGCAGGAGTTAGTGTAATGCCATATTCCCTCCATAAAAGGTTGGGATTAGGGGAGTATTCCCCTACTACTATCACTTTACAGATGGCTGACAAATCCACTAAACAACCCATCGGTATGATTGAGGATGTTCTACTTAGAATAGATGAGGATGTTATTCCAACTGCTTTTATTATTCTTGAAATGCCAGAGGATGAAAAATTATCCATAATGCCTGGAAGACCTTTGCTTAGTACTGCAGGAGTATCTGTTGATTGTGCTAAGGGAAAAATAATCTTCAATGTTTATGATGCTGAAATCATTCGGTATTTTCCAAAGAAGCTAGAAGCAGGAGAAAGATATATTCCACTGGCAAAACAAGTTCATGTGGTAAGTGCCTTCGATAAGGGGCAACCCAATGTAAGAATTCGAGAGCAAAGAAGGGGTTGAGTTATTCAACCATCCTTAATAAATACTTAATGGGAGTCAACCCATCATATTAATAAAATAAACTAAGGAATAATTGTTCATTGCACTCCTACAACTTTTTCACAGACATCTTGCGGAAGCGCGCCCGTGAAGATGCAGGTGTTAAGAAGTAGTAGAAATATCAATTGAACAAGCGTATAATAAGTATAAAAATAAAAGTTTGAGTTATATAAACAAAAACTAGCTTAATCATTTTTTCCAGATTAAAAAGTGAATCTCAAGTTGAGAAGAAGAAGTTAGGTAGTAATAGAAACCCTGCTCTATACATGCTGTTATTAGTCGACACTTTTTACTGTCATTTTTTTGTCAAAAATAAGGTGTTTCGCTAAGTTTCAGGATAAGAAAGAATTCTCGAAGAAATAGATTTTTTGATGAATACTGAAGGTTTAACAACCAACTATACGGCAGGAATAAAAATTTCGACCGTATAGTTTGGCCGTATAAATATCTTTGCCATCAACAAATTTTCTTTCGCAGGTACAGAAGATTTAACGACCAACTATACGGCAGGAATAAAAATTCCGGCCGTATAGATATCGATGCCCGTTTAATAAAATTTATCTTGAGGACACATAAGTTTTGACGACCAACTATACGGCGGGACCATTGTGATCTGGCCGTATAGTTGCGCCCGTATAGCTGTGTTCTGGCATAAAGAAACCCTAATTGTCGATGCTGCCGCAACTATATGGCGAGAACTACATATCCCGCCCATATAGTTATGCCCGTATAGTTCGGCGCGACCACTTAATCGCACCAGGGCGGCTAGGGCTCTTCTTCCTCCTCACCTTTTATCTCATATTCTCTCTCCAAACCTCTCAAATCCTACCTAGAATTCTTGATTCTTCGTTGATTTCGTTCGTTTGAGTTGGGGAATCAACATATCGCTATGTTTCTCTCCCTATCCATGCTTTATTTTCTTATTTCCATGGTTGAAACTCTCACATTGATCTAGTGGATGAACTCAAGCCTATTTTGTTTTTCCTTTTGATTTCTCACGTTAGGATTAAATTTTTCCATGTAGAATCATTTGTATATCATGTAGAAACTATATGCCTAAGGTTTCATGGTGAAATATTTCAGTGCATCAAGATGAACAAAATTGGTAGCATTTTTCGCAAGAGCAAGCGCCAACTTGGCGAGAGTTTGGGGCACCGGGCCGAGCTCAACACCAAGTTGGCAATGGTTTCATCAAGGAGGATGATGCCCACACATTGGGCTAGTGATAGCTTTCTCACCGTGGGAGGGTTGAGGGCGGACTTCGACCTCATGTGTGCAAGTTCATGGCTAGCACTACTCGCCTATGCAAGCCACAATACCTACGCCGAGCTCACCTATGAGTTCCTTGCCTCTTTCTACGATGACAACAGAGAGAAGGTAATGCGAGAAGGTAATGCATGCACGGTAAGCTTCACCATGAACCAACATCATTATAAAATAACTTCCGAACAATTTTGTGATGCTTTTGGCTTCCCTCACAATGGGGAGTCAACTGTTACAAATTTATATAGCGTCTCAAGTGGAGAAACTTGGGAGGTTATTTTTGTTAACGGTGGCAGGGACTTCTACCAGAAGAAGATGTCCACCATTCAGAACCCAACAATTCACTACTACACCTTGTTCCTCGCTAATACACTATTGGGAAGAGGAGATACCGATTCCATGGCCAATGTAGACATGGCCATGATCACCAAGGAACTCTTCCCCAATGAACCACAAAGCCCCAATCCCGCGGCTATACTCATCTAGCACTTTCGTCACTAGGGCAACAAGAAGAAAGGTGACATTCGCATTGGTGGATTGGTAACCCACCTTGCCCATGCATTAAACATTATATTACATGTGATGCAACCTGTTGATGGCTCCAAACTAATGGATGTCAAACATTTGACTGCTTGTGGTTTCCTCGGTCTTTACCAAGCTAACAAGAGGCTCCGAGCATATCAATTTGGTTATTTTGGTGATGCACAGGTTGAGCAGGTTCCGTTGCCCTATCCACAAGCCTTCACGATTGTGGAGAAAGATAACTGGATCCTCACCAAGGATCAAGTGGTGGAGATCATGGCTGAGTTCCAGCCTGATCAAGAAGAAGATGAAGAAGGAGAGAAGGAGTAGGAGCAGGAGCAAGAATACAATCTTTCTTGGGAGGGAGAGCAGCAGCAACAAGGGGGATCGTGGGACCCATGGCCCGATCAGTCGCAGCAGGGGTTCAACTACGTCCCATCAAGAATTTCAGCAGCTCAACCAGCGCGTTGGGGAGATTGACCACACTCTACAAGCAGTGAATGAAGATGTGAGTGCCTTAACTCAAAACTTCAGTCACTTCATGACCCACTTCCCCAACTACTACCAGCAGTATCCGTGCCAGCCGCCGAATGATGGCAACAACTGAGCCTGGCAATAGCCTAAGCTTGGGGGAGGTTTGAAAACCTCCAAACCTTGCATTCATATTTCTATTTCTTATTTTGATTTATTTTACTTCTTCAAAATTGCATGTTTACTTTCAGTTTACATTCCTAAACCAAAAACACAAAAAATAGTTGTAACTTTTATTGCAAATTCGCTTCTTTGTTTCTCTCGGAGATTGCTCAATTTCAGGTGACTTCGTAATAGGGAAATATAGAGGGGGTTCGACTCAAGTACAAGAATGAAGCAAGCAAGAGGAGATATCACATTCCTTTCATCACCTTTTCTGCAACTTTAAATTGATCCTACAATTATTTACTCGCTTGGACTTGAGTCACTCCCCACTTAGCTTGATATCCTATAAATACTATTCCTTTGATAGTGTCTCCTTTTTAGCTTTGAAACAATGAGCAATGTATTGGGTTAAAAATATTTCCTACATTTTTACAACAAGAAAAAGCATCCAAAAGATGACTTGAGTCCATGCTTAGCCCAAAGGATTTGATATTATAACTACTCAACCCCATTTGAGCTTAATGTAAATAGACTCGATAGCACCCTTTAATCAAATTGTCTGATAAAATGCATGCTTCGAAGTAGTAGAGATTATGCCACTACTTTTTCTAATAATTACAGTAAGATATTGCTTTACGCGTGTCATTATAACACTGTCGTGCTCCATGGGGAACTATTAACTCTGTTGGCCAACGAACGATCTAAATGTGGGAAACCACTTGATTTCGGCTATTGAGTTATGCAAGCGTTTGTAGCAGCAATGCTATGATGGGTAAAATTTTAGTCTCCTTGTGGTTTCATGTTCCAAGTGAAGTTGTAGTACTCCTCTGACCCACTATTGCTCAACAATTATTTATCGGCATGGTCACGAGTGCGGAATACGGTCCCAATTAACATGTTAAAAATAGTGGCATGATTTCTCTATGAAAGGGCTGAAGTTTTTGAGAAACAATGAAAGGAAAAAGGTGCTTTGAGAGTCTTGAAATTTTGATGTGGCAATAGATGCGTTTGTCTTAAATTGAATGTTTTTGGTGCCAAATTGATTACTCTTAATTGATTAAAGAAACAAGAGCAAAAAGTTTTCATCTCTCAATAAAGAGAGTCACCAAAAGGATTTGTTTCACTTTCCTAGCTAAGCTTTTGACACTTGCTCGGGCATATGCTTTATTTGCTAGCAAGATATACGTGGTTAGGAAGTGAACTCAGTGCAATCTTGTGAATACTTGTATGATCATGTTTAAGATTGCAGGAATTGTGAAGTAAAGAATTTGACACCAATTTGGGATTGTAAGTTCTTTTATTCCAGTCTCGAATCTCCGCTATTCTTCCTTATTTTCTTGTCACTCGAGGGCGAGCAACATCTAAGCTTGGGGGAGTTGATAGCTATGAGGTTCAACATATTTTTGATGGTTTTTATTGATAGTGTTCTACTGGATTTGATTGTTTTCTAGCTTTATCTAACGCTAATACTTCGGTAGCAAAGAAAACTTGGTTTTTAATGTGTGTTTCAGGTTCTGAACATCAACAGAATGTTTGAACAAGAGAAACACAATATTGAGGTGAAATCATAACATAGCAGAGGCGAAATCATAACACAACAGCCGCCATCCCATCCAGAAAGGAGAAAGAAGAGATCCAGAGAAGAAGGGGAAGACGTTCTTCATCTTGCTCCACGATCTTCGACCTCCTAGCCATCACACCCTCGTAGCCATTACTTGTACTTGAGAGAGAGAGAGACAGATCTTCAGCTTGCAATATTAGGGTTTGAGTTTGTTTCTTCCTATCTTGATTTGTATTGGATTACTTTTCTATTCTTATTGTGGATCTCCATGGTAATATCAAGAAGAACTCCCTTTATTTAATTATATCGATGATGCTTTCTTCTCTCATGTGTGAGTAAGTTCCTTGGGAGTGGGAGATGTAAGGGATTGGTGAGATGTGATGTGCCTCCATATATTTTGCATTAGTTTTTGATTGATTTTAATTACTATATTATGTGTGCTTGACTATCTATGGGATTCCTAATGCTTGTTGTCCAATTAAGGGCCCATATAACATGATGCTTTGTTCTACATAGATAGGATCTTGTTCGCTAGCAGACCGGCGACCCCCGAGTGACACGGGGATATCAATGGGAAACTAGTTGACTCTAGGATCACGAGTAACCACTATGCTTATTGCATTAGTCCAATCCAAGGAGATTAATTGCTAAGAAACCTAAAGGATCTTAATCGTATAGTGACTGACCATGGTTTTGGTAACAGGCTAGTAGGATTATTGAAGTTGGGATTAAATCTACCAAGAGGAGTTCCGGATAATTATGGGTTGCTCGCCTACACATATATTTATAAGATTATAATTGTTACACTTATCATTCGTCCACCTGGGACAGTCACTATCACCATGAACTGTATCTCCCTGCGCCTTCTTTGTCATATGCAAAAAACAACAAACAATCAGATCGTTCTTTACTTTTATGCTTTTTATTCCTGATGTTTATATTTTAGTTTTATTTAAATACATCTAGTTTAATCCAATTTTCATTCTTATTTCCACACTTGTAGTCAATTCACTCGAAGACCTGTGACAACTTTGAGTGTGACAAAGACTTCACTAATAAACACTTATCTTTGGGCTCCCTGTGGGATCAAAATCTATACTTCAAAACTAGTTACAAACGATCTATGCACTTGCAGACATCAGGCATCTACGTTGCTTTCTATGTGAAGGTATCATCCAGGCCGAGTCATCCGGACATGACCGAGTCTGGGGATGGCGTGCTCAGGAAGGAGTGAGCTAGCCCCAAGGTCAGCGCTTTTCTCTCTCTCCTGGATATCCTGGGGAGACAAGCGCTGACGACAAGGGCATCTGGAACAAGGTCAGGGCAGAGGTTTACGAACGTGACAGTGCTTGCCCGTTGGCAGGCATACAACATGGACCCTGCGCTATTGCCATGCAGAAGCTGGAGACTAAGGAAAGAAGCACACCGAACTACTATTTCAGGATGAGCATATCCAAGGAATATTCGGGCCACATAACCCCTAGATGTAACCTGGCCACCCCTTTATAAGGTGAGTCAGGGCCTCCAAGGAGAGGGTCGGTCCATTAGCAGTACACATAAACCCTAGAGGGAGAGGAGAGCAGAAGAACTTCATCTTCTTCCTCCTCTCGATACAGCTCAAGGAGCACTTGTACTAGTTGAGAGATCACAATATAAGATCTAGAGCAGGAGTAGCGGACTTATCTCCCTAGGAGAGCCTCGAACCTGGGTATAACGTGTGTTTTCTTGTGTTCTTTGTGTGCGGATTCACCGCACAATCCCTCCCCGGGTACCACTAGTGTCCATATGCCCCATCTTTAGCCTACCTAGGGCATCTGCCGTGACACCACCACGACACTGATTAAACAAGGTTGCATCAGTTTCAGTGATTATCTATCCCATGCCTAGCTCAGTTGAAAACTCAATGGCCTTCAGGCATGCAATTGTTTCAACAAGAAGAGGGTCAGCAACATGGTCTATTTGCCCCATACTTGCACCACAGACATCATCATTGCCGTTTCTAATACAAAATCCCCAACCGCCAGTTTGAGTTTCCCTACAGAAAGAGCCATCAATGTTGATCTTCAAATAATCTACAAGGGGTTGGGTCCATCGATCGGTGGTAGCTACATGTATTGCATGGGGTTTGGACAAATATGAAGTAAACTCTGAAGTGTATTGAATTGCAAACAATGCTACCATAGCTAGGACAGGGGAACGGTCTCCGGCATTCACTGAAATTTCGTGCACATCAGATTTTCCAGAGAACTGTGATGGAGAGAAAAAGGGGGGTTTCATCCAAATTAAGTAAAGTTTCCAATGTTTGTGATGCATTTGCACTTTCCAACAACACTCCATGGGCGACCTCCATATTTTCTTTGCTCCATACTAATTTGGCAAACTTGCATTTGAGGAAGATGTGACCGCAATCCTGGTCAAGCGGATGACACATAGGGAAAAGGGTTTCAAGATCCAAGCCTTTGCACTGCGGTATCATCTTTACAGGCAGACTATTGTGCCCCAAGAGACAAAGGAACATGCTGATTTCCTGGGGATATTCAGGCTCCAAATCTTTTGCCATTTGGTTGGCACATCAGTCGCCTAATTTTCTACAGTAGATGAGGCAATTTTTCCTGCAACAACATCCAACAACTTGAGCCTGAGCTTGTATGCTGACCTGACATTGAAGACACCCTTTGAATCAGGATGCCAAGCTGGAAAATCATCAAATCCTTCTTGGATTGGGATAGTGAGGATATGTTCAGCATTGCCAGCAGTGAAGGTTTGCCTCACAAGGGCACAGTCCTATTGTCCGGTAACAGTACTAATAAGTTCATAGGCCTGCTCTAATAACTGATGACGGTCGTGGTATGTACTTGGTCTTATAGTAATGCCTCTAGGAATCCAAGGGTCCTTCCAAATTTTGATGCTACGACCATCACCCACTCGCCACATTAAACCTTTTTTTGATCAGGTCACGACCTTTCAGAATACTCCGCCATGTGTATGATATTACTTTTGTCGGAGAGACATCATTGTGAAGTATCTAGCTTGTAACAGTTTGCACACATTGAGTCTGGCTTAATAAGAATTCTCCAAGCTTGTTTTGTAACGGGCGACCAAACGTCCGTGTCTGTCCATTTGGGTCAGGTCGCGGGGGGATTTGGGTCGTTGTCCGGCCTGTCCAGCCAACCGTGCCCAGCGGCGTGATCCATATGTCCGTGCTTGGACAAAAGGACGCTGATGATTTTTTTAGAAATTCAAACAAAGACAATAACACGCTAAAGCTGGTAAAGTTCATATATATTTATATGTAATTTACATTCAAAATATAAAAGACGAAATTTAAAATAGCTACTAATCTTCGCTGTCCATCTAGGGATCGAGGTCGATGTACTCTGACAACATCTAGACGTGTGACGGTGGAAGGGATGGAGCATGCATGGGCTGGTCGATCACCTACCCAGGCCACATTGACCACCCTGGTCCCTCCTCCGACGTGATCGGTGGCGCCCACCCCGGCAGCTTAGCATTTCCTTGTGCCGCTGACATGGTTCAATAAAAACAACCAAACGTCATTCAAATTACAAGAAAAAACAAATATTGGATTAACCATTTTTGTTTCCTGCATGAGCCCATATATGCTCAAACAAATCTAGTTGAAGCCGGTCATGGGTGTGCCTGTAACTAAATTTTTATGCACATGCATGAAATCTTCCCAAGATGCTAGACCTGGCTCTAGATCAACCAACTGACCCTAAAAATCACAGCCTTGGTCGAAGATATTGTTATCACGCTCGTCCTTGATGATCATGTTGTGCATGATCACACAACCAGTCATCACATCCCACATCCTCTACATGCTCCAAGTTCCAGATGGCTATAAAACAATAGCCCACCTTTACTGAAGCACACCAAATTCTCGATCCACATCCTTCCTTGCGGCCTCTTACTCTTTCGCAAACCCCTTGCATTTCTCATCTCCATGGTTGTAGATTGTCTTAAAAAAGGTGGACCAGGAGGGATAGATACTATTAGCTAGATAGTACCCCATTTCATAAGGATTGCCATTGATATCATAGGAAACCTATGGGGCATTGCCTTCTGCCAGCCTATCAAACATAAG
Organism: Avena eriantha; assembly: GCA_910589775.1. NCBI lineage: Eukaryota > Viridiplantae > Streptophyta > Magnoliopsida > Poales > Poaceae > Avena > Avena eriantha. Next base: position 296,846,219 of record OU342741.1, on the reverse strand, counting down.
AGACCGCCACATCACATTGATATTATTGTTTGATCCATCCCTGCCAAAAAGGAGTGCCAAATCTAGAGATCATGTGATGTAACAACCTCTAGAATGATGGTGCGCTCCTCCGCATGCCCTTTGAACTACCCTTGCCAACCAACATGACAGTTCTTCCATTAACAATGCATGCCGTCGATGCTGCCAAGCATCCTAGGAAACCCCCTACTCTCATTAATGGACAAAAAGCAAGCAGTGGCTTCGATGTTTGGTTCTCTCAGGTAATGTACACGCTCATCTCCGGTACCGCGCGTGGCCTGCGGTGCTACTCGATATTGCAGGGCGATGGTGATAGCAGGCAGTTGCGACAACATCGAAATGGAGGGCGAGGGTTTGGGGAATGAGAGTGCCTCTTGTTCCACTAGCGAGAGGCCCAGGTGGACTAGGGGAGGATGTGGGAGGACAAACACGCAGTCTGGGGTAATGCAACTGTGGCCCAAATTTGGTGCATGGATGGGTCGGTCCGTGCGAGTCAGTCTGGATGGGTCGCCCTACTAGGCAGGCGCGCAGCTAGCCGCTAGTCCGCGTGGACTAGTTCGGACATGTTCGAACCGTTTGGGTCATGCCAGTGGAGATGCCCTTATGCAAACAATATACTGATGAAGAGATCGAGGATGCACTGTTTCAAATAGGACCAACAAAGGCTGTGGGACCATATGGTTTTCCAGTTCTCTTTTACAAGACCCATTGGGAGTTTTCTAAGGAGAAAATTTTCCATGCGGTGTGCTCTTTTATTAATGGTGGCGAAATTCTAGATGGTTTTTGTGATTTAGTTATTATTCTTATTTCGAAATTCACTAAACCGAAGGATCTTAAGAATTTTAGACCAATCAGCCTTTGTAATGTAATTTACAAGATTGTGTCTAAGACATTGGCAAATAGATTGAAGGTGATTCTTCCCTTTATCACTTCAAGGAACCAAAGTGCCTTTGTGCCTGGTAGATTAATTACTGACAATGCTCTTATTGCCTTTGAATGCTTATAGACCATTCGACATCAGAACAACAAATGTCCTTTCTTTGCCCTCAAGATCGATATGATGAAGGCTTATGATAGGGTTAAGTGGGATTACCTTCATGGTTGTTCATGCAAGATTGGGTTTGCCCCAAGTTGGATACAAGAAGTTATGAGGTGTGTCTCGTGTGTCAGATATGTTATCTGTGTGAATGGCGAGTTGACTGAACCTATTATTCCATCTAGAGGCATTCGCAAGGAGGAGGATATCATTTAGCGGCTTGAAAGTTGAGACTCCAGTGCATACCGGGGCCCGAGTTGCTTTTAATCACCGCGATTCGAAAAGTTGGGGGGAAATTGACGAGAGGGGTATATCGAGTGAGCGGTGGGCAAACCAAATAATTTCGAATCTTCCCTGTTAAGCCAGGATATCCCGTTACACTAGTTCCTGCCATGCCCCTTCTCAGCCACCCTACATGTGTCGAAGGGCCAAATCCATTACCGTACTTTCCTAACTCCCGACACTAAATCTGGCTGCGGCGGCGATGGTCCTTTTTCTCCCTTCCCCGACACTAAATCCGACGGTGGTGGAGGTCCCTTTTTCTCCCTCCTCGACACTAAATCCAGCAGCGATGGAGGCCCAACATGTCTTGCAAGGCGAAGGTATGTGAGATCCAAGCACATGGATTAATAGTATTGATAGGATACTCATACCAACAAGTTGTAACTTCTTTTCCGAAAGCTCATCTGAAAAGAACTCTGAGGTTAAGCGTGCTTGGCCTAGAGAAATTCTAGGATGGGTGACCGACTATGAAGTGGGTACCAGGTGTGCACAAGTGAGGACAAAGTGCGCAAAAAAGACTAGTGTTGGTCTGTGGGGCTAGTCTAGGTATCCTATTAAGCTGCCAGGAGTGACACCCCCGGGGTCTAGTGGACAAGGTGTTACAAGTGGTATCAGAGCCAGGTTCTCGCGGTTACATGGGCGTATGCAGGACAGTGGCGGGATATGTGGAGCATGGCGCGTGTGGCCCAGAGTGGACATCGCATGGCACATGTGCCGACACTGGACTCAGAAACGTGTACCAAGAGAGGACGTTCCTGGCCTGTGCTTTATGGATGAGGGCATTGTTCTTCTAAGATTGGCTGTATGTGAGATCCAAGCACATGGCTTAATAGGATTGATAGGATACTCATACCAACAAGTTGTAACTTCTTTTCCGGACGCTCTTTTGAAAAGAACTCTAAGGTTAAGCGTGCTTAGCCTAGATAAATTCTAGGATGGGTGACCAACCGGGAAGTGGGTACCGGGTGCGCACGAGTGAGGACAAAGTGCACAAAAAGACTAGTGTTGGTTTGTGGGGCTAGTGTAGATATCCTATTAAGCTGCCAAGAGTGACACCCCCGGGGCCTAGTGGATGGGGTGTTACAAGGTGATAGGTATGTCGGCGACTGATTCGGGTCCGTCGGAGCCAGAGTCTCGGGCTCAACGTGAAGCAGTGCCAAGGTCTTCAGCCTAGATAGCGAGGAGGTCAGCCAGAAGTCTACTCCTAAGGTACCTACGAGAAGCAAGTTGAAGAGAAAAGAAAGGCCGGCGGCGGATTGTTCGGTGGCGGTGGGGGGTTGCTGCATCTAGATCTCGTATAAAAAAACCCGGAGAAGAGAGAGAGGTGATTTTTTCTTATATGTGCCTTATCTTACAAGTAGATTAGTTTCTGCAAATAAAATTGAATGAACTGAAAAGTCCCCTTTTTAATCAAATTAGGCGCAACTTCGATACAACGGATCTATATGAGTTCACAATTCATGTCCACCAGTACACTTGAAAACTAGATGTTGGTTGCGAGAGGGTTGTGTTCGGGCAGGATGTGCATCTGCTTGTGAATTGCAAAGAGGTTGTGTCTATTTCATAGCTGGTAGATATGCTTCATGCTAGGATTCCTTGGGGTTCTAGGCATAGGAAAAAATTGGTGTGAAGCAACATGAGTGATACCTACATGCAAATTGAGCACTCCCATGAGCTTTAGATGGTTTGGGAGTGTTGTGCAACTGATCATAAGGTGAAAGTTGAAGAGATGATTGATGATATGTATGCATATGCTAGAGATCTTGCTGCTAGAGCTTCAGCTCCAAGAGACAATGGACCAATAGATGTTGATCTAGCTAAGTTCATTATACACTTAGAGGTGGATTCATACATGGCAAAACTTGATGAGGGAGTTAATAAGCCAGTTTTGTCATGTACTATGGAGATCACCGTTGATTCGAAAAACATAACTCTTTATGAAATGAGAGAGATGGTTGGTAAGGAAATCAGTATTAGCCCTAAGCAGATGGCACGACTCCGGTGGTGGCATCATAAGAAGCAGGAATTCATAGAGGTTTTGGATACTGAAGATCTATTGCAGATCATGCAACGAAAGAAGCAAACAAGGAAGGTGTTCTTCCTGGCTACCATTTCTGATGTCGTTGATCATGTTATAGTGGATATAGAGGCCCCTGTAGTGGCTAAACAGAACGAGGTGAACGACGTTGATCAAATCTGATGAGAGCTGCTACCCTAGGCCTGTTATATGGATCGCGGGGTTCCCCTGCCTATATTTGTAACATAGATTGATGTTGCATTTAGACCGTGTTTCTGTGATTATGTTTGTTGTGAGATTGCGATATAATGTTGTGCGAGCTATTGAGATTTTCAGACATATCACTCGTTGAAACCATCGTTGTTGTAATAAGACATAAGTACATTGTAGTTGACATGATTATGTTTCTTGAGATGATGTACTATACTTGTTTCTTTGATTATGTTGATAAGGGGTGGCACGATCTTCTCGTTGAGCACGTCGTAGATGATGGTGGATGTAATGGAGATAACTTGTGGGATGATGTGAATCACCGGTTGTTCCCCCATTGCCAATGCAATAGATCTCAACCCAGATGGTACTCGCAACTTCACACACTTGCGCACGTAGCCACCGACCACAAAGCAGTTTGCAATCTACCAATTCCCAATGGAACAGCAGAAAACACGAGAACTTTTAGTAGAAAACTCTAGATCGAATCAAAGTGGAGGTATGGTAGATATTCCTGATCAAATCAAAGTGGAGGTATGGTAGATATTCCTGATCGAATCAAAGGGGAACATATAATTTTAGATGAATGCTTGCAGCAGTTCAACAAAACAAGTATTGGTTTAATCTTAACATGGTCTAACCCTAATTGCGGCGGCTGTGGGGATACTTAAAGAGGTTGGGGCGCGCTCCCCACAAACCAGGCATAAAACCAGCCTTATTTTGGCCCAAACTGACCTAGTTCGACTCAAACTGATACATACCGGTCCATAGATGGGTTCGGCTTAATTGGCGCGCAGGCCAAACATCATGGAACACCTCAAACGTGTATTTCTTGGTGCGCCACATCCCTCTCTTGATCATACATGATTTCCTCATTGTCTCCTAGTGCGCCTGCCTCCCTCTCCTCCCTCGCGCACACATTGGTGATCAACACGTCCGGTTCCCCTTGATGCATCTCTTATCCTCCTCGCACAATGCTTGTGTTATCAACAAACCTAGTAAGCACACACAGTGCAATAACTTAGGTAGTATAAACTTTCGATTATCACAAACATTAATTCCAACTAGGAAATAATTAACCTTATATAAATTACTCGTTAGGCATAATATTTCCTTCCAGCTGAGACAATTAGAATCATCATATTCATATAATATATCTTCATCATCCTCCCTTTCTTCATGAAAAGCCATCCTCGGCTTTGGATATGCTGAAAATGGAAGAAACAAAAAGAACAACATGTACACAGAATAGATGTATTTATAACCCGTGATATCAGTTTTACAAAACACAATGAATAGTCCCAAATGACAATATGCAAACATGTAACACAACTTGATATCTGGAAGAAGTGACCATTGCATCAAATAATAACCATAATTGCAGATATAAGTGAAGTTCATATAGTCAGGATCACAAAGAAAAACACATATGTATATATTCTTATTATTCAGTATTAACTCTAGTGTTTTTACAGATGATCTATGATCAAATTTCATGGTAGACAAATCAACCCAACTCAAAAAATGCAAATCATTAGAAAGTGGATACCATGCTTCAACTACACTACTCTGATATTGAATAGGTTCATTTAGCATAATAGAATATAAAATATCAGAAGGTGGAATACGAGCAAGCACTTCCTTATGTGTAATCACTACTACATGCTTAAAATTAAGATTTTGCAAAGCATCACATGGTGCTAATTTTTTTGTGCTTGTCAAGTCACAAGAATCAACTAGCAAAGGAATAGACTGACCGAATGCCTCATTGGCTGGTTGTAGACCCAAATCAGTACCATTATCAATGTCATCCTCCTCAGATATAGTAGGTACTGGAACCTCTTTCTCAAATGATGATGCATGTTGTACCACTTGTTGTTCCCTTTCTGCAAAAGCAACCTACATATCACAAGACACAACACTAGGAGTAGAGATGATCATGTTAGTAGAAACCTCATAAGTCTCATCAACTCCCACTCTTAGTTTTTCTGGATCAACATGGAGTTTTATTATGGTGGTTATAGGTGGACGTAAGTTTTGACACCTAATCTCCTGAAATTGCTTAATGGTACTAGGTGCTAACCACGTGTGCTTCCTATTCCAAAATATGGAAGGATCAGAATAACCACTATCAAAAACAACCTGAAATTAATCACACCAATGTTTTCCCAGCATAAGATGGCAGGAATTAAACGCTCTGGAAACTACATCACACCGAATATATTCAGTATGGCCATAAATGGTGAGAGGAAGCAGTGTGTACCGACTAACTTTTAGTGCATTATTAGAAGTGGCTAGCAAATATGGAAAAGTTTTTGAATATGTATGCAACTGTAGCTTTTCAACAACCTCAAAACTAACCAAGTTCATTAACGAACAATTATCAATGGTAATAGTAGCATGTCTACCACTGATGTCTACCGTGAAGTGGAACAAACCCGAAGTAGGCACCACTCCAGCATCCTCCTCCAAAAAAGAGTTGCTGCAAAGAAACTTCAATGGTAATGGAAACCTCAAAGAATCAGTTTCCATTGTTAGTTAATAGAAAGGAGGTAGTAGCAAAGCATATATATGGTGGCAACTCTCAACACACTCAAAACTGAAAAGACTGTGCAGCTTACCATTCCAAAGTGAATTAGGATAGCTTACCAATTTGTATGAGCAGCATGTGCACGGATGTGACGAAGCGAATACCGAGGGCAAAAACTATCACACGATAACCAGGGGTATAAAGTGGAGCTTGGTATGGATACCTAACAACACCAATTCAGAAACCTAGTGCTGATCGTATGACACAGACCCGCAGAAACACACACGGTGGAGATAAATGGGGCAATTACAACTATAAAAAAGAGCTAAAAAATGATATATGTCAGAGTAATGGTCGTGTTGCAAGGCACATGGAGAGACGCTAGCAATGTCTCAACGAAACGGGCACACGATTGCTAAACTTAGCAGCCCGCAGAGCACTAAGCACGCTAGTCTTGTAGGATAGTTTTAGACACCAAGAAAGGCTTACTAAGGCTCACAAGGATAGGTACGCTATGTGGACTCAGTAAAAAAATAAAAAAAATAAAAAAATTTGACCTGAGAATTGGTCTCTGCCACGACAGAAAAAAGACCCGGAATCTTGCCATGGCAGGAGCTCGGCAGGAAATTTTTTTTTCCCGTACGATGACAGACTTGTCTGTGGTCAGGCGAGGGGTCTGAATTTTTATTTTTCGATTTTTTTTGTTTTTACAGAAGGCTTCACACACGCAAAGGCTGATACTTGTCTGTGGTCAAGCGAGGCTAGCGATCTATTCTTTTTTTACTTGTTGGAAACGTGACGAGACTCACGTACAGATCATGACCATGATTGCTTTTTTTTTCTTTCTAAACGGATCTACAACCCCAAATCAAACAACTAGAGAAGATCTAGTAGATCTAAAATCCAAGAACACGACGAACACCTCAAGATCAGGAGAAACAGTCTAGAAACAGTCCATGGACTCCGACAATGGAACAAAAACAGACGAAGATTAGAAAAAAACTACGACTCAGATTTAGAAGAAAGGCTACACAAAAGGACTACGATCAGCAACTAGAACTCACGAATAGTGTTATCTAGGCTATGGCAAAGAACTATGAACCCTAATCTTTTTGTGTGGCTTTTTCTGTATAGGACAAAAACAACTAATCTATGGGTTGAATTGCTCACTGAGTAAACCTGAGAATCTGATACCAAGATGATAAGGGGTGGCCTGATCTTCTCATTGAGCACGTGGTAGATGATGGTGGATGTAGTGGAGATAACTTGTGGGATGTTGTGAATCACCGGCTATTCCCCCGTTGCCAATGCAACAGATCTCAACCCAGATGGTATTCACAACTTCACACACTTGTGCACGTAGCCGCCGACCACGAAGAGGTTTGCAATCTACCAATCCCCAATGGAACAGTAGAAAACACGAGAACTTTCAGTAGGATAAACACCAGATCGAATCAAAGTGGTGTGGGATAAATATTCCTGATCGAAACAAAGAGGAACACATAATTTCAGATGAATGCTTGCAGCAGTTCAACGAAACAAGTAGTGGTTTAATCTAAACATGGTCTAACCCTAATTGTGGTGGCTATGGGGATACTTAAAGAGGTTGGGGCGAGCTTCCCGCAAACCAGGACTAAAACCAGCCTTATTTTGGCCCAAACTGATCCGGTTCGACTCAAACTGATACATACCGACCCACAGATGGGTTCGGCCTAATTGGCGCGCAGGCCAAACATCGTGGAACACCTCAAAGTGTATTTCTTGGTGCGCTACATCCCTCTCTTGATCATACATGATTTCTTCATTGTCTCCTAGTGCGCCTGCCTCCCTCTCCTCCCTCGCGCACACATTGGTGATCAACACGTCTGGTTCCCCTTGATGCATCTCTTCTCCTCCTCGTGAAATGCTTGTGTTATCAACAAACCTTGTAATCACACACAATGCAATAACTTAGTAGTATAAACTTCCGGTTATCACAAACATTAATTCCAACTAGGAAAGAATTAACCTTATATAAATTATTGGTTAGGCTTAATATTTCTTTCCAGCTGAGATAATTAGAATCATCATATTCATAGAATATATCCTAATCATATGTTTGTTGAGAGATTGTAATGTAATGTTTTGTGAAACCATGACTGAACAAGTGATGCATAAGTACCTTATAGTTGACATGATTTTGTTTCATGAGATGATGTAATATACTGATATGTTACAGGTTTAATATTTGAAATAAGAATGTAGGAAGAGAAAACCTATTAGGTAGGAGACAATAATCCAGTGATAGGTCACGGTATCCATTAAACTATTGTAACATGCCAATTCAGTCAATGATGGCATTGATGTAGTTCACTTACCCCACTCTTGCGTTCTCTCTCACTCACTCGCCTCCTCTCTTTCTCCTCACAATTGCCGACGCTGACGCACTCTCCATGCCATCTGTAGCACCCCGGTAAAACCATTACTAGAAAATCGCTTGGTTTTTCTGTTTTGTGCATCATCATGACCGCATGCTCATATCATCATGCCACATCGCATTTGAGCATCGTCATGTCATCATGCATATGTTTGTCTAAGACTATTTTGCAAAAGCCTATTTTCATTTCCAGGTATCCTCCTCTTTTATTTCAAATCTAAACCCTAGGTCTTCCTGGATATTTTATTTGTCTAAAAACTATTTACAAAAGTCTTTTAAATTAAAAAGAATAAATGAATGTTTTGTATAGGGGGAGGCAACCCAGCCCGTAGGCCAGGCCACCTACTACCCTGGTAGGCCCGGCCCAAACCAAAACCAAACCATAGTCCTAAAACACCCCAAACCCTAGATTCAAACCACCCAGCCACCTCCACACCACCTAACCTAGCTCCGCCACCCCACACACATAGAGCACGCACGCACTCACACGCGCGCAGCAACCGCCGCGGGCGACCCAGCCCCGCTCGGTCTCGCTCGCTTCGAGCACACCCCTAGACCCGACACGTTCCCGCTCGCTCCCTATCACGTCATGACCCCGCGCGATACACGCAACCGCCAGTCTCGTGGCCACGTACCCTGGCCCCACCCCGAGACCACCAGTCATGCACGCCACGCTCGCTCCATCTCCGTTGATCCCCAACCTCCTCGACAGATTCCCACCAACCCTCGTGTCCGATCGGGGCCTTGTCCCTTCGATCCAGAGCACATCGCCGCCGTGCTCGGCTCCGCTCGGCCGCTGGCCAGGACAAGCTCCGCCACCCCTGCTTCGACCTCTGCCTCGCTGGTTCCCCGCGTGTGACTCCCCGCCGAGCTCTTTCCTGCTGTCGCCCGGCGCCCTCCTCCCGGATCCCCGCCGCTGCCTTGGGTCCTCGCCTCCCTCGCAACGCTCGGTCCACCACCAGCCTCATCTCGTCGCGCTGCCCTCGGCCCGCTCGACCGCCGCTGGCCCGCCTCTGTCTTAGTGACCCTGCCTCTGAGTGTGGCCCTGCCTCGATCCCGCCTCGTCCCGAGTTCGCCACCGGCCTGGGCCTCGCGCGCCTCTCGAGCCTGGCGTCACGCCTCTCTGATCCACCGCTGGCGCACCCTAGCCTAGGCCCCACCGCTTGGAGCCCTCCTCCGCTCGAGCTTCTTTTCACCGTCGCCTCCCTCTGCGGACAAGACCCAGCGGATAAGCCCGTTCAACGTCGTCTGGGTCTGGCCCCGAGATCCTCCCTACCTTTGCTGCCTATTTTCTTGTGTGTGTGCTAGCACAATTGATGTTCTGATATGTGTTGTTGTTTTGTGAAGCCGTGATCTGCCATGTGCTGCCATAAACTTCTTGTCGATGAGATCCACCGAGTACCAAGTTCGACCACCCGATGATGTGACGAAGCCACGAAGATCATCGGACACGGTGCTACTTGAGGACCACCAACAAAGGGACAAGTCCTCCTGACAACCGAATCCGGAGACCTCCTTCTCGGACGTCAAGTTCTCCTGGACCCCGAACCCCTTGGATCGCCAAGATAATCTATGTGGATCCGAAGACCGAACCCGAACCACATCGAATCCCAAGATCTTCGACCCCTAAGTGATCCCCTTTCTGAGAATCTTATTTTATAAATGTCATCTATACACTTGTTGCATATTAAATGGTTCATATTCGCATCGCATCATGTGGTTTAGGGGTATTATGCCGATTCACCTAACAATTAAATATGGAGTCCATATGCGAGCTATTCTAGTCTTATATCGGCTCCATTTAAATTTGTGTAGCGAACCAATGCCATATTTTGCCTTGTTAGGACAACATTTAAATTGTGGGGGTTCTAAATAACTTGAACCGTGTAATTAATTATCGGGACCCCAGTTCCGCTTAATATTGCCTAATTGCACCGCATTTGTGCCATGCCATGCATCATATCATAAGCATGCCGGATCTTCTGCCGTAGTATTAAATATTGCATCCGTGTTTCTTCTATTGTTTGCTTCTTCACGGATTAGGCCGATGAGTTGATGCGAGTATCGACAAGTTCTCCGGATATGAACCTTAAGCAGTGTTTCCCAGGCGAGCATTCTCCCCCTTTCTACCTATTTTGCATTTATAGTCTATATTTCCTCCTGTTGATCTATTGCTATCCGTGTCGCAATGCTTTAGTGTTCCGTACCAGATATATTCCGTGCAGCCTTTTATATTGCCTTGGACACCTCCTATTACCTGTTGTTTGGTAGATAGATGGTCTTGCGAGTCGTAGTCGCTTGCTCAGGTGCGATCCCATGTCGTGAAGTACCACACAGTTGTTGGAATGTTGTCATATGCTTTACGGTGGAAAGGATCATTACTTTAAATACAACTATTAAATTGTTGGGATAACTAATGAAAGAGGCACCGGTGGGCAATATATGCTATTTGGTTTTTCATGTCCACTTGTGTCCCGTAGGCCCTGAGTACTTGATACCTGTTCTTTGACTATCGCACTATCCGCATGTGGGACCATGAATCCCCTTAGCCAGAGCTTGATTCATTTCTTATTTCTTGGGGCCACAAACTAGTTTGGGGCTTTATTACTATCTTGTACTTATGCCATGCTTTACTGCTTTATTTAAGATTGTGCGTGGAGCACCTGTACTATTTTGGATCGTGCCACATTTTCACGGTATCGACAAGCCCAGTCACACTTTCGGGTTCCCAGTCGTTTACAACCGTCTTCACAAACCCTGGGTCCGTTCCGGAGCCGGCCAACTTCGTTGCGGGTAGCTTAGTGGGCTGGCCCCCTGAAATCTTTTATGAATCTTGTGATTGCTTTGTCGTGAAAGCCTCGTTGGGTTTTGATTTGGTTTTTCCGAGGTTGATCGTGCGTGGGTTGCTATTTGTGCACCCCTGCAGGGTAAATCTTTCTGAAAGCCGTGTCCGCGGTTATGGACAACTTGGAGCATAGTATCTCGATCATAGACAAGCATAACTAAAGTAGTGCTATAAATTTGACTTAATATGTGACTAGTAATCAGCTTCACTACAATGGAATGGATAATAAAAGTGCCAACAACTGGTGGAACTGGGGTGTATCATGTAATGTTATACCTGCCTAGTAAGTATCACAACTCCAATGGAATGAAATAAAAGTGCCAACAACTGCTGGGTTTGGGATGTCACATGCTAATTGTATCTGACTAGTAAGTATTACAACTGTAACGGAATGGTTAACTAAAACTGCTCACTGCTTATGATATCAGAATGACTCATGCTAATTATATCTGACTAGTAAGTGTTCCAACTATATTGGAATGAATAAAACTGCCAACTGTGTGAGTTCCTCGGTTTGACTTCCTCGTTTGGTCTCGAGGGGGAATACCAGGAAGGGTATGATTGGTGTTAGAATCAGGTTGGTCCCGAATAGGTCTCTCTTATCCCTCTCTAATAGCCGACAGTTGCATCGAGTCTCTATAGGTTGTTTAGTGCATGCTGTGCAGCCGCTTCAGTCCACCATACCTATGTAGGCGAGAGCCGCTGAATTCTAGCCTCGCTGTGTACTGGCCTCAGTACTGACGCTCCTCTTTTTCCTTTGCCCTTTGTCGGCACCCCTTTTGTTTTAGCAAGTTTGAGATCGACGTTGTTAGCAGGGTTACCCTTCCGGCTTGGCCTGGGCAGGGTTATGGACGCCATTGGTTATTCTTCAGGGCTCTTAGACCCATTTTCTTATTATCTGTACTCAGATGTTGTATCATTTTCAAGGTGATTTGGGTCTTTGTATTATATATCTGTATTCTTGCCTCGAGGAGTCACTGTTGTATATATATGTTCTGTGGGCTCCATCGTGGACTAATGTGTAATGGTATTACTTTGTTTTCCACCCGCACGAAAGTGCCTAGTGGGCGTCCTTGAATCATTTCTATGCGGGTTTGGCGGGAAGCGCTGAAACTTGCATAGGGCCGATTCAAGAGTGTTACAAAGTGGTATCAGAGCTCAGCAGTTGCGATACCCCACTGGTCCAGCCTGTAGGATAACCTAGCTAACGGACGTTGTAGAGCGTCAAACTATTTTTGAAAATCGGTTGGATAGATCTGATTAGGTCTACTTTTACTTCTTACCCCTATGCTATTCTCCTCTTACCTCTGCGTGTTTTGAATCTGCTCTCTTATCTTTTTCTCAAGTCTAGGAATTCTCGTGGTTGGGTTTCCGTCGTACCTTCAGGGTTTCGCTTCCTCCTTTGGTAATGGTGCTTCTACATCCGGGCTTCATCCTATCTGAGGAATCCTTCATCTGTTGGATTTCTCTTTGTTCCTTCTTGTGCCTTCCGGTGTTTTCCAACACGACGTCCTCATCTACGTCAGATCTAATGAAGAGCCTGCAACATTCCTTTGTTCTCCAAACATCGACTGTAAAGATCTTCAGTCTGAATTCCGTAGTTGGTTGCACGATTCTTTTGTTCATGTATAGAGTAATGCTTTGAGTGCGGGATAGAGTAGCTACCATACCACTACTCTTATTATTCGCTTTTGTATATTGAATGGGGCTTCAATGCAATTTTACTCCTTCTACAGAAGTTAAAGGTGGGCTTACCTTTCGATACCTTTATCTTCATCTTTGTTTCTTCGGAGTATCCTCTCAACAAACGTGAGCAACGATCCCTTGTTGGTGGTGTCGCCAATTTCAAGATGGAACAAGAATCTTTGTTAGTGGTGTCGCGAGGATCTACACTAAGCGAGAAGACTTAGATCGCCAGCCTTCTTCCCCGTACCATGAGGCGGATCTCGAGGGCGAGATCCATTGTTACTGGTGTCGAATTGTAGCACCCCGGTAAAACCATTACTAGAAAATCGCTTGGTGTTTCTGTTTTGTACATCATCATGACAGCATACTCATATCATCATGCCACATCGCATTTGAGCATCATCATGTCATCATGCATATGTTTGTCTAAGACTATTTTGCAAAAGCCTATTTTCATTTCCAGGTATCCTCCTTTTTATTTCAAATCTAAACCCCAGGTCTTCCTGGATATTTTATTTGTCTCAAAACTATTTACAAAATTCTTTTAAATTAAAAAGAATAAATAAATGTTTTGTACCGGGGGAGGCAACCCAGCCCGTAGGCCAGGCCACCTACTACCCCGGCAGGCCCGGCCCAAACCAAAACCAAACCATAGTCCTAAAACACCCCAAACCCTAGATTCAAACCACCCAGCCACCTCCACACCACCTAACCTAGCTCCACTGCCACACACACACAGAGCACACACACACTCACACGCGCGCAGCAACCGCCGTGGGCGACCCAGCCCCGCTCGGTCTCGCTCACTTCCACCACGCGCCTAGCCCCGACATGTTCCTGCTCGCTCCCTATCACGTCATGACCCCGCGCGGTACATGCAACCGCCAGTCTCGTGGCCACGTACCCTGGCCCCACCCCGAGACCACCAGTCCTACACGCCATGCTCGCTCCATCTCCTTCGATCCCCAACCTCCTCGACGGATTCCCACCAACCCTCGTGTCCGGTCGGGGCCTTGTCCCTTCTATCCAGAGCACACCGCCGCCGTGCTTGTCTCCGCTCACCCGCTGGCCTGGACAAGCTCTGCCACCCCTGCTTCGACCTCCGCCTCGCTGGTTCCCCGCGTGTGACTCCCCGCCGAGCTCTTTCCCGCTGTCGCCCGGCGCCCTCCTCCCGGATCCCCACCGGTGCCTTGGGGCCTCGCCTCCCTCGCAACGCTCGGGCCACCGCCAGCCTCGTCCCGTCGCGTTTCCCTCGGCCCGCTCGACCGCCGTCGGCCCGCCTCTGTCCGGGCGACCCCGCCTTTGAGCGCATCCCTACCTCGATCCCGCCTCGTCCCGAGTTCGCCACCGGCCTGGGCCTCGCGCGCCTCTCGATCCCGGCGTCACGCCTCTCTGATCCATCGCTGGGCGCGCCCTAGCCTGGGTCCCACCGCTTGGAGCCCTCCTCCGCCCAAGCTTCTTTTCACCATCGCCTCCCTCTGCGGACAAGAGCCAGCGGACAAGCCCATTCAACATCGTCTGGGTCTGGCCCCGAGATCCTCCCTACCTTTGCTGCCTATTTGCTAGTGTGTGTGCTAGCACAATTGATGTTCTGATATGTGTTGTTGTTTTGTGAAGCCATGATCTGCCATGTGCTTCCATAAACTTCTTGTCGATGAGATCCACCGAGTACCAAGTTCGACCACCCAATGATGTGAAGAAGCCACGAAGATCATCGGACACGGTGCTACTTGAGGACCACCAACAAAGGGACAAGTCCTCCCGACAACCGAATTCGGAGACCTCCTTCTCGGACGCCAAGTTCTCCCGGACCCCGAACCCCTTGGATCGCCAAGATAATCTATGTGGATCCGAAGACCGAACACAAACCACATCGAATCCCAAGATCTTCGACCCCGAAGTGATCCTCTTTCCGAGAACCTTATTTTATAAATGTCATCTATACACTAGTTGCATATTAAATGGTTCATATTCGCATCGCATCATGTGGTTTGGGGGTATTATGCCGATTCACCTAATAATTAAATATGGAGTCCATATGCGGGCTATTCTAGTCTTATATCGGCTCCATTTAAATTTGTGTAGCGAACCGATGCCATATTTTGCCTTGTTAGGACAACATTTAAATTGCGGGGGATTCTAAATAACTTGAACCGTGTAATCAATTATCGAGACCCCGATTCCGCTTAATATTGCCTAATTGCACTGCATCTGTGCCATGCCATGCATCATATCATAAGCATGCCGGATCTTCTGCCGTAGTATTAAATATTGCATCCGATGTTTCTTCTAGTGTTTGCTTCTTCGCGGATTAAGCCAATGAGTTGATGCGAGTATCGACAAGATCTCTCCAGATATGAACCTTCGGCAGTGTTTCCCAGGCGAGCATTCTCCCCCTTTCTACTTATATTGCATTTATAGTCTTTATTTCCTCCTGTTGATCTATTGCTATCCGTATCGCGATGCTTTAGTGTTCCGTACCAGATATATTCCGTGCAGCCTTTTATATTGCCTTGGACACTTGCTATTACCTGTTGTTTGGTAGATAGATGGTCTTGCGAGTCATAGTCGCTTGCTCAGGTGCGATCCCGTGTCATGAAGTACCACACAGTTGTTGGAATGTTGTCATATGCTTTACGAGGAGAGGGTCATGACTTTAAATACAACTATTAAATTGTTGGGATAACTAATGAAAGAGGCACCGGTGGGAAATATATGCTATTTGGTTTTTCATGTCCACTTGTGTCACGTAGGCCCCGAGTACTTGATACCTGTTCTTTGACTATCGCACTATCCGCATGTGGGACCATGAATCCCCTTAGCCAGAGCTTGATTCATTTCTTATTTCTTGGGGCCACAAACTAGTTTGGGGCTTTATTACTATCCTTTAGTGGGGTGATTGCTTTGTCGTGAAAGCCTCGTTGGGTTTTGATTTGGTTTTTTCGAGGTTGATCGTGCGTATGTTGCTATTTGTGCACCCCTGGAGGGTAAATCTTTTTGAAAGCCGTGTCCGCGGTTATGGATGACTTGGAGCATAGTATCTCGATCATAGACAAGCATAACTAAAGTAGTGCTATAAATTTGACTTAATATGTGACTAGTAATCAGCTTTACTACAATGGAATGGATAATAAAAGTGCCAACAACTGGTGGAACTGGGGTGTATCATGTAATGTTATACCTGCCTAGTAAGTATCACAACTCCAATGGAATGAAATAAAAGTGCCAACAACTGTTGGGTTTGGGATGTCACATGCTAATTGTATATGACTAGTAAGTATTACAACTATAACAGAATGGTTAACTAAAACTGCTCACTGCTTATGATATCAGAATGACTCATGCTAATTATATCTGACTAGTAAGTGCTACAACTATAATGGGATGAATAAAACTGCCAACTGTGTGAGTTCCTCGGTTTGACTTCCTTGTTTGGTCTCGAGGGGGAATACCAGGAAGGGTATGATTGGTGTTAGAATCAGGTTGGTCCCGAATAGGTCTCTCTTATCCCTCTCTAATAGCCGACAGTTGCATCGAGTCTCTATAGGTTGTTTAGTGCATGCTGCGCTGCCGCTTTAGTCCACCATACCTATGTAGGCGAGAGCCGCCGAATTCTAGCCTCGCCGTGTACTGGCCTTAGTACTGACGCTCCTCTTTTTCCTTTGCCCTTTGTCGGCACCCCTTTTGTTTTAGCAGGTTTGAGATCGACGTCGTTAGCAGGGTTACCCTTCCGGCTTGGCCTGGGCAGGGTTATGGACGCCATTGGTTATTCTTCAGGGCTCTTAGCCCCATTTTCTTCTTATCCGTTCTCGGATGTTGTATCGTTTTCAAGGTGATTTGGGTCTTTGTATTGTATATCTGTATTATTGACTCGAGGAGTCACTGTTGTATATATATGTTCTATGGGTTCCATCGTGGACTAATGTGTAATGGTATTACTTTGTTTTCCGCCTGCACGAAAGTGCCTGGTGGGCGTCCTTGAATCGTTTCTATGCGGGTTTGGCGGGAAGCGCTGAAACTTGCATAGGGCTGATTCGAGGGTGTTACACCATCCTAGAACGACGAGGACGACCAATCGAGAAGTGACAACCTTCACTCCGACATCGAGTCTTCGTTCCCTGGTGTGAGTTCCTCTGTTTTCTCGGCTAGGGTTAGGCATTTGTACTTCCCTCGATGTGAGATCCATTTATGCATGCAATCATGTTCAATTCTAGCTTTGCATTTCCTTTTAGGTACCAAAGACGATCTATGACCCCGAACGGGAGGGCCTAGATCTGGATGGAGAAGTACCGTGTGACCATGGGCTAAAATTGAGGAGATATGTTGTATTTGAAGGTAGTGACACTGTGAGAATGTTTTTGGGTTGTACAAATCAGGTTTGTTTACATTATGTTCAATGGTGACATGAAGAAAAATGTATCGTGTTATGTTCATAACACGATAGTGTTTTTTAGGTTGGCCCGGCGTGTAAAGCAGTAGAGTGGGTGGATCTTGAGTGGCCAGATGCACTTAAGAAATGTTTGGCCCAGTTATGGGAGATGTATTAGTTGGAAAGGTCAGGGATATTTACTGATGCTTATGACGCAACTGAAAAATATCAAGGTGTCAGTACAAAATAAGGAGTTGGAACAAGAAATCAAGAATTTGCAATCAGAACTAAGTGACACAATCAATGGGATCTTGGTTGTGGGAACTGCATAGAAGCTTTAGGATAGTCATAGGTTGCTGATTCAGAATGCAGAAAAGGAGAGGGGTCAGCTCAGGGAAGACAAGAAGAAGCTAGAGTACTCATTGTGGATCTATTGAAGGAACATAAGAAGGCGCGTGAGGTGAACAAGGACAGACTACAGAGGATAAAGGAAATTCTAGATGAATAATTTATGCCATGTCAATGCCTAAAACTAGTTAATTTTAAGACTTGAAATTATGCTTTCTTAACTAAGCCAAACTCAATCCTCAAGCAAATTAATTTTAGACAAACACATATTGTGCATAGAGTTAAGTTCACGTTTACAAAATCACCACTATAGAGGATAAAACATGCAGTTTAGTACTAAATATACATATGTTGGGTTCAAGCGAGCCTGGCCCAGAGCTTCTCCTTTTCCTTCCTAAGATCCTCCAGTACGAGGGTACGTTTGGTCAAGTCCGCTTTGGTCTTTGCCTGCTCCCTTAGTACTTGGACGTGCACCTCCTGCAGGTTCCAGCGCTCTATCAGGGATTCTCCATGAGCCCCTTCATGATCTCCCTCTGCTTACTAGCTGAGGTGCACCTTCCTTGTGAAGTCTCGCCCAGCCAACGTTTTCCATTACTAGGGAAAACCCTATAGGAGACAAGCTTATAGGAGGCGCATCCCAACCAAATGCGCCTCCACTAAATATACACGGTGCACGACTCAAGGGTGTGCCTTCTGTATATGAATATTGGAGGCGTAGCTGTGTGGGATGCATGTCCTACATTTCTTGTATGGACCAGATCTGGCTGCCCCCTTATTCGAGGTGCACCTACTCCATATGCGCCTCGAGTAATTCAACTACTTGAGGCGCATATGAAACGGGTGCGCCTCGAGTAAGGCGGGTGGGCCCAGTGGTGGTAGGTTCCCCAATACTGGAGGCGCATATGCCCATATGCGCCTTATCTATTTTTGGATATTGGAGGCGCATCACTCGCTGATGCACCTCTAGTATCTGAGGTCGGCCTGGGGTGGCATGCGCCAGATACTAGAGGCACATCCCCTACAAGATGCGCCTTATATTCTTAAGAATATAAGGCGCATCTTGTAGGGGATGTGCCTCGAGTATTCTGGACACCCTTTTCACTTTTGGGCACATGCATGCAGCCACCTACACCCCACTCACTTCTCTCACTTGCTTCTCCTCCACACAAGATAGATCTGGTCGCCCCGTCCTCCTTCCACCTCATTTTCTCCATTGTTTCACCATAGAAGCTTGCTAAACCTCTATTGGTTGACACACATATGCAAGTGAAAGCTCTTGCACTTCTAGATCTACAAGATCTAACTTTACTTCTCCTATGGCTCTCCTACTCCTAGTCGTCGTTGGAGGAAGCGTGAATGCATTGTTGCATGTATGCGCGTTGTCGGTGACACCGACTAGATTGTGTTGTGTGCTTCCTTTGTTTTGTGCAAGGATTTAATTTTGGGTTGCCAATGTTTCACCAGAATGTCAATTCATTTTTGTTCTGGCTAATTTCTGGCAGCCGACAAATGTCCTCTTTTTAGGGGAGGTCATGCCGAATTTTTTTAGTGATCTCAATGTCCATGCTCTAATTATTCTCTTGCTCTTTGTATACCGTGCATGCGACCATGGTCTGACCACTAAGCTCACCCCTCATGGATAGGTGGATGAGATGCACGAGGGCTGACATGGCACGAACAAACATGACGGAGATAAGATGTTTGTGTCACGACTACAAACTAATGTATTTGATAAAGCATGACTACAGAATGATGGAGTCGCACCTACTCCGGCATGGTTTCATGGATGGCTACACTCGGTGGATACATGATGACGAAGATGATGAGGATGTCAATAATGGTGAAGATGAAGATCAAGATGCTAGCGGGGCAGGTGATCATGAAGATCTAGGTGGCATCGGGCATGAACATGAAGATCAAGGTGGCGTAGGGCATGAACATGACGATCAAGGTGCCAGGCATGAACATGAAGATCAAGGTGCCGGGCATGATTCGAGCTGGTTGCGAGACCCTCATTACCAAGAGATGCTTCTTAGGGAGACAAGTAAAGTTAGAGCCATCGCTAGAGAGAAAGCTAAGCTAGAGCAAAGGGAGAAAGAAGCGGTTACTCCATTGTTTGACGGATGCAACACAGAGATACCCGTCTGAATATAAAACTCAGGGCTCTGGAGATGAAGGCGAAACAAAAATGACCGACAAATGCTTCAAGGGCAACATGGAATTCTGTCATGATCGTCTTCCCAAAAGGTGGAACACATGTACAACTAGTATCGCTGAGGCCAAGAAAGTCGTGTGCCCTCTCGATATAAGAGAGGGACCAAGAAAGCTCCTAGAAAAGTGGTGTGGTAGTTTCCACTAACTCCTCGTCTGCAACGGTATTTCTTGGATCCTAAGGAAACACAGCTCATGCGTTGGCACATAGAAAGAAAGAGTCCAAAATACGAAGATCCAGAAAAGGAGGAAATGATGAGGCACCCTTCGGATGGTAGGAAGTGGAAGGCGTTGGACCTCGAATATTACCAACAGTTTAGGAAAGAGTCAAGGAACCTCAGACTGGGCGTGATCACCGAAGGTGGCTTCCCAAGAATCACGCCTGGAAAAAGCATGGACTTCTGTTTTATGGGACAGTCGAGCTCTGAGGAATCCTAGACCAGAGGAGCGGCGCAGAACTCAATGAGCTATTGAAAAACTAGATAGAGTGCCCTGCACCGGGAAAGAACCAAAAGAAGCCAGAGCCACTTTTGAGAGTTTGGAAGTCAAGGTCTATTTTCTGGGACTTTCCATACTAGAAGCTCCTCCGTGTGCCTCATAGCCTTGATCTCATGCATATCACGAAGAAGGTGGGTGAGAGTCTGCTTGACACCATCCTTAACACCGACAAGACCAAAGATAGGCCAAAGGCAAGGAACAACTTGAAGCATATGGGCATTAGGAAGGACCTTCAACCACCACCTAGTGACGATGAAGCTGATGATCAGTCAGAGGAGGAGGAGATGGAAACACAAAATAGTCATTGCAAGGGCAAAAAGGTTAAGAAGGCCGAAGTTAAGCTCAAGGTCGTGTGCTTCACTCTAAGTAAGGCGGATGCCACATAGTTTATGAAGTGCCTACTCGGAGTCAAATTTCTGAATGGCTACGTGGGGAAAATAAGAAGATGGCTAGATGAGGCGAAGTAGCGCTTCAACAGGATGAAGTTTCACAATGTCTCCGTACTAATGACGCAGGTACTTCCGGTTGCGATCTGAGGGATAATGGACAAGCACGTCCATGAAACGTTGTTAGGCCTCTACAACTTTTTCCATGTCATCTCTCAGAAGTCGATATGCATTAAGCAGCTCACGAGGATACATGGAGATCGTGGTGATAATATGCGAGCTTAGGATCTAGTTCCCTCCCGCATTCTTCGACATCATGCTTCATCTGCTGCTCCATGTCGTGGAGGATATCGTCCAGCTCCAGCCTCTGTTTCTGCGAAGCATGATGCCATTCGAAAGGCTGAATGGACACATCAAGGGACATGTTAGTAACAGGTTCCATCCAGATGGAAGCATAGCAAATGGCTTCCTAGCCGAAGAGCGCATCTCTTTCTGCTCGAACTTTCTACAAGCCAAGACCCTTGTTGGTTTGCCATTCAACAAGCAACTTGGGAGGCTCGCTGGATGGGGTCACCACGAGGGTCAGTGCTCAAAGCATGTCAACTTCGAGGACCAAACCAAGGACTTTGAAAGAGCAAACCTACTCATGCTACAACACTTGCAGGTGGTCGATCCATATATACATGAGCACAAAGAGTTTATCAAGAAGAAGTACGCTGATCGGGGCCAGCTGAGGACGGAGGAAGATGTAATCAAAGAGCACAACTCCGGTTTCACGCTGTGGTTCAGGAATAAGGTTCTTGCTAATCCACCACAGGAAGAGTCTTCGAAGGATGAGAAAATCATATTCGCCTTGTCTCAGGGCACCACGCACAACCTGATGACCTATCAGGCATACTATATCAACGGATATATGTTCTACACCGAGGAAAAGGACAAAAACTGCGATTACCAGAACTCTAGGGTAACAAGAATATTATGCACTGATGATGTCGCAGAAAGATACTACAGAAGGATCGAGGAGATATGGGAGTTCGATACATTACAGAGAAGGTGCCGATGTTCCATGTCAGGTGGGCCAAGAGCGTTGAAAAGGAAGACCGGTATTTCACCACCATGGTTATACCACTAAAGTCAACGACCACCGACACGAACGCACCCGCAAGAAATGAGGCATGTGTTTGGCTAGTAAAGTCAATCAATGCCTCTACATTACCGACCTGCTAAAGCCTAGCTAGGTTGTCGTCAGGAGAGGCAAAAGGAACATGATCGGAATGGACGGAGTCGCCAACGAGAAAGCCTTTTTCTAGTACGACGACCCGAAGATGGAAGACTGGTATGGCGACCAAGCACCATACACCTCAAGCCTACCTAAAAAATAATTACCATTCAAGAGAAGAAGTGAGGATGTACCGGACCTAACCTATTCAACTGCGATAAAAAAGGGCAATAAGATAATTGTCGAGAAACGCTAACTAGCTCTGAAGCACGACGTGTCACGTGCATGTGTGTGTGGCATTATTATGTATCGTCACATTCTTAATTATCACGTTTGTATGGTAATTGGATGGAATATTATGTATTGACACAATTATATATAATTTATATGGTAATTTGATATTTAAAATACTAAAAATATATTTTGTAGTTTATATTAATGTTGGACAATTATTTAACAATTAAAATGTCTT
This sequence comes from Avena eriantha, assembly GCA_910589775.1. Taxonomy (NCBI): domain Eukaryota; kingdom Viridiplantae; phylum Streptophyta; class Magnoliopsida; order Poales; family Poaceae; genus Avena; species Avena eriantha. The sequence continues at coordinate 296,823,676 of OU342741.1, read as the reverse complement.
TAAAAAAAGACCAAAAAAGTGTGGACACTAGGAATCAAACCTAGGTGGTCAGAGAATGGAGGGCATTGGACTACGTGGCTACCCACTCGGCTAATGAGTGTTTTGTGTTAGCATTGGCGCCACGCTTCTTTTGAGTATTGGAAAAAATGATACAGGACACATCTTTCAGATATGCGCCTCACGTAAGATTACCTGCCAAGGGAGAGGGTTTACTTGATCGACCCCGCTACCAGTGCATTCGTTCCCCTTCCTTCCTTTCATCGACGCGATACTTCCCCACACGCAACGCAGGCCAGAGGATGACGCCGAGAGGTCATCGACGGGGTCCTTCCCCACGCGCGACGTAGGCTAGAGGACGACACCGGCAGGTCATCGATGCAGCCAGAGGATGGCGCCAGCAGGATCCACAAGACGTGAGTTTGCCCCCTCTATCTCCTCCCCTTCCCAGGTTCGTTGCGTTCCTACTCCCTCTATCTCCTCCCCCTCATAGATTTATTAGAGTAGTTTGCTAGCTAGTTCATCGTGTAGCTTGTCCAATTCCTGCCGTGGCTTCAAAGTTGTCGGCTGACTGTGTTGCCACAATCTCGATGAGCTAAAATTCAGCCAAACTATCCCCTCCTGTTAGCTGCACCTATTGCCTACAGGTAATACTCTCTCTACATGCCTCTATGAAGTAATTTTATAATGGATCAGCTAGATGGAAATCGACAGCCGCCATGGGAGGTCACAGTCCTAGTTGATGGGTTTGATATTAACGATGCACTCAATAGACAAGCTATTAAAAAACTGGTACAGGACATCGCTCCTTGCCACTAGCACATCAATAACCATTGCTGGATCCAAACACAAGAGTCTCAACCTATGATCATATATAGTATGTGTTTGAAATCCTAAATGACTTGGCTAGCCTATACTAGTTTATACTCTGTTATAGACCCTTTTGGTTTAGGTACATTGTATGTATGACCCCATGAAGATATTCAAAACTTTGTCTATTCTTGTGGTTAAATAAATATATGGGACTAGGGGAGACACCTTTATCGCTAAGGAATTAAATCTGAACATACTATACCCCACACTCTATTTAGTACTATGTTCCATGGTTTTATTTTAAATATGTATTAGAACTAAAACCACGACAAGAATTATGAACATAGGGATTAATATCTTAACATCCTTAGATATCCTTATGCATGTGTGTAGTGCTTTACTGCATCCTTTAAGTATAATGGGATCATTTGCTTAGTGGATTTTGTTTTAATTTTCCAATGAACAGATGTTATACTAGAATACTCCTTGTGCCATGTGTAGCTGTAGTGCATAGTGACACTACTTGATTTCTAGATAAGTTTGTATGTGTTGTGTAGATGTGTTTTTGACAATTATTGTCATGCAATCCTGGTTGTTTTTGGTTGGTTCGTTAAAAGAATTGATATAAGATATACTAACTTGATATCAAGTTAGTGTACATGTTGCACATTCAGAAAAAAAGTTGGATGTTACTAAACTACCGCTGCATCCTTTTGTTTCATCTTATGTTGCACATTCAGAAAAAGCTAGAAATTTGTATGAGCCAAACACCAGAAATTACTCATCTTCTGTTTACACCAATCATATAAAATAATAAATGTCTTGAAAAATACATTTATGAATAGTTCCATTGTTTTACTTCCCATTAAATCAAATATGTAGGGATCTTTTACTGGTACTTGTATGGACATCAGTTTTAGTTTCTAATCTGCTCTCACATGTATTCTGAACCCGTTCATGTGGTGCACTTTCATGCCTTTTTCATAGATGCTCAACAACATATGTCCTTCAATTTCATGCCTTTTTCAATATAGTATTACTTGATGAGCTCACCTAAAAGTATTATAGACAGGTAATGGAAAAAATACCTGGTGTTGGGGTGAAAGATAATTACCTATCTCCTTATCTAACCACATCGAGTAGCAAGAGTTCTACACCTGTAGAGTTGCAGCCTCTGCAATGCTAGATGCTACTTATAGCAAGATTTGGTGCACTTTCAATATTGTAAGCCTATTTTATCCACAACTGGAAGCAGCGTAAGCTTATAATATTATTGTTACCTCTATATATGATATTGCTAGCAAACATATGACACACCTTCACCATTGTAAGCCTAGTGTATCCACAACCGGAAGCGAAGTAAGCTTATGATATTGATGTTACCTCTATATATGATGTTTCTAGTATAGATCTATAGATGATCAGCTTTTGTCTCTTGAATTCCATGTGTATTGTGTATGTTGTCCAGCTTTTGCTGGAGTATTTAGGCCTATGTAGGCCTTTTATTGTGGACAAATGTGGTTGTGTATGCTGGCAGCAAGTTGCTGGTGGTGTTTGTGCCTATGTAGGCCATTTTTTGTGCAGTTTTTTTCTTTTTGAGATGCCAATGTTTAACCAGAATGTTGATTCATTTCTGTTCCAGCGAATTTCTGGCACTCCTAGGTCTAGAAAATTAGCAAAGGTCATGCCCAATTTTTCTATGAATTTTGGTACTTATTAGTTCTATTTATTTTTGTGTTTAGATTTGTCGGGTGGTGGACAGCACGACGCTGAGTTTGGCAATTCTAGAAAGAAGGCCTATTGGGAGCATTTGGAGGAGATGGAATCACAAGAGGACCCAGAATTCGTCCTGCGGGAGGAAGAGGAGATGGAGGACGAGGATACCTCGTCCGATGAGCATATGGGGGATGCCGATGGTGAGGACGCCACTACCACTGATGGCGGTGGTGGTGGTGAAGCCACGGACGATAGCCAACCGAAGGAGGCCCGAAAGGATCGGACCCCGATCATGGTTGGCCTCAAAAGGTCCATCTTCACAAGTGTGAGCGATAAAGGGGTGCCTTTGGAGCCGGAGGAATTTGTCGCGTTGTACTCACTGCAGCTCTCTGCAATTCTTCGGAACAGCGTCACGATCGACACCGAGAACCTAAAGGCCCATGAGAACGAGCGTTAACGCCATCAGCTCTTCAAGAAGCTGCACGCAAGATACACGTACCCGAGTGATGAGGAATACAACAATGACAATCTCAAAGGGAATCTAGTAAACATGTTTGCCCTCAAGACAATAACCAAGGCCTTGTCGAATTGGAAGGCTCTGGTGAAGAGGCTGATTTACAAGGACAAGATAAGTTATGAGCAGATCATCAAGAAGGAGCCTCTGGTCATGGAAGAATACTTCAAGGTGTTCAAGGCTAGATGTGACTCCGCCGCGGGCAAGACCAAGAGTCTGTACTTCAAGGAGTTGTACGAGATGAACATTGGTACCCACCATCACGGCTTCGGTGGTTATAGAGCTACGATTCCCAAATGGGAGAAGGAGGGCGCCATAGCTCGTGAAAAGGGGGAGACACCTCCCTTTGCCAATATCGCCGAAGTGCAAGCAAAGAACTTTGTTAGGGACCTGTTTGGCAAGACAAAAGGAGTTCTGAATATTCCTCGTAACCCTCCAGCCCCTTCGTTCCGAAGGTGCTAGACTTCATAAATATATATGTAAGTAATTTGCACGCAAGTCGATTAATTGCATGGACAATTATCCAATGAAGTCCAATTTATCAAATGCTTCATGTTCCTTATGTGCAGGACGAAGAATGTAAGAGCTCCTCATCCCAGGGGTCAGCGCCGATCTCCAAGTGGGACATCACTTTTAATAGGGCACTGAACCAGGTCAAGAATGTTGAGCCCTAGGCGCCACCGTCGTTGGCTGGCTGTGTGCCAGGCTTTGGCGGTATTCCATGGTCTGAATACTATGGCACCTTGACGTGAAAGGGCAAGAAGACCGAGAGCGCCGAGGTAAAACACCTAAGGGAACAAGTGGATAAGTTTTCGCAGCTGCTCCAAGATACAGTGAAGGAGGCTATGACCGCTGTCCAGACACAATTCCAATCACATGTCTAGACACAAGTGACCGAGAACCTCAACACCATCATTCTCGCCTACTTTGAACAGTATGCTAAGTGAAAGAAGAAAGGTAAACGGGAGTCGCGCCTAGTTCCCAACATCGCGAGCGCCCAATCGGATAACGCGGCGCCGGAGGTGTTGGTGACTCCTCCGGAAGGGCCCAAAGGTCTAGAGTTTACCTTGTCTGGTGCGGCGAAGGTGTCGGCCCACACCGTGCCAGCAAGCAGCGACTCCGCCACTTGCGTGCTCGACGTCAGCAGTGGTGCCTCAACATTGGCCAAGCTCGACGCCATCAAGGTAACTAATTAAAGCGAGAGTTTGGAGTCTCAGCTGATGACTTCATCTCCCTTCTCCCCAGTTTACTGATGACCGACCTACACGTCTTTCGCAGGAATACACTCCTTGCACTCTACTGCACTGGGTGAATGATGAGTTGAAGGATGTTGCTAAGGGTTCTATCGTTCAATCAGCGAACCACATCTTCCATAGTAAACCAATCGCACCCGACGTGCTTAGGGTCAAATATAGTATGGTGCTTCTAGGCTATGAGGGCTTGTAACCTCCCTCTCAACCTCATGGATGGGATAGTAATGAGCCGGCAATCCTCAGTACCGACTTCGGCTACATGTTCCTATGGCCGAAGAGCTAGATCCGTTTGGGGACGGAGGGACGGTCCCATGATGGCTCAAGATACGTCGAGCTCGTCGGGAACCCCAAGAGGAAGGTATGATGAGCACAACAAGAAGTTTCCCTCAGTTATGAAACCAAGGTTATCGAACCAGTAGGAGCAACGAAACAACTCCAAGGTGTTGCTCACAACTTGGAACCATGCACAACACAACCACCGAACTTTGCCCCAACTTACAGTGAGGTTGTCAATCTCACCGGTTTTGCTGAAAACAAAGGATTAAACGTGTAGTGTGGAAGATAGTAATTGCTTGCAGAAAGTAAATAGTAAATGGTAAACAGTAGATGTTATATCAATGGTAAAAGAATGGACTGGGGTCCATAGTTCACTAGAGGTGTTTCTCCTTAAGATAAATAGCATGTTGGGTGAACAAATTACAGCGGGGCAATTGACAGATTTGAGAAAGCATAAAAATGCATATACTAGACATCTTGACTCCTATGAGATTTGATTGGGCATTACAACATAATACATAGACCCTAATCCAACTGCATCTATGACTAATAATCCACCTTCAGGTAATCATCCGAACCCCTTCCAGTATTAAGTTGCAAGCAACAAATAATTACATTAAGCAAAGTGTGTAAAGTAAACAATATGATTGCCCCATGGACAAAGGATTGCTGTTTTCTCCCTAGTAGCAACAACACATCTACAACCTTAGAGATTTCTGTCACTTCTCCAGATTACTAGAGGCATGAACCCACTATCGAGCATAAATACTCCCTCTTGGAGTTGCAAGCATCTACTTGGCCAAGATAGTTACTAACAACGGAGAGCATGCAAGATCACAAATAATATAGACATGATAGAATCAATAATCAATCTGAAATAGCATCTCAATATCCATCGGATCCCTGCAACACAACATGTAAGATTACAAATAGATGATCTTGATCATGAACAGAGCTCACAAGATCTAAACATGATTGCACGAAAGAGGAGAACCAACCATCTAGCTGCTACATGGACCCATAGTCCAAGGGTGAACTACTCACACATCACGCTAGAGGCATGCATGGTGATGAAGAAGGCCTCCAGGGTGATTTGTCCCCTCTGACAGGGTGCCGAGAAGAGCTTCGGATCAACCAGATCTAGGGATGGAGATGGCGGCGACTACAAACTCTTTCGTGGATTTCTGATCGGATACTTAGGGGTTTCGTCCTAGGAGGCTTTTATAGGCAAAGGGGAAAGGTCGGTGGAGTACCCGGGGGCCCACACCCCTGGTGGCGTGCCCCCTAGGCCCTGCCGCTACCAGGTGTGGCCGCCCTGGTGCGCCACTTCGTCTCCCCTCCGGACTCTGTGTTCCTCCTGGTAAGATATTGACTTGGGCTTTTGTCCCGTCCAATTCCAAGAATATTTCCTTACTAGCTTTTCTAAAACCAGAAACAGCAGAAAACATGCAACTGGCACTGTGGCATCTTGTTAATAGGTTAGTTCCAGAAAATGTACAAAAATACCTCAAAGTGTGAACAGAACATAAGAAAGTAGATATAAAACAAGCATGGAACATCAAAAATTATAGATACATTTACGACGTATCAAGCATCCCCAAGCTTAACTCCTACTCTTCTTCGAGTAGGTAACTGATAAAAAGAATAATTTTTGAGGTGACATGCACTATCATAATCTTGACCAAGGTATTTGTAAAACATTGATAGCTGGGATCATATTACTCTAACATAGACATGAAAGATATAGTTCTAACAATAAGACATAGAAACTATGTTGTAACATGAAAAGGTACAAACAAAAGATCATAAATAAACAATGCATTGAAAGATGTTTGTTTGTTTCACATATAGAAAAAATAATAAGAATGGTATTCATCTTGTCCCTCATGGTATAGCAAAACATAAATGCATAGGACACCTTGAAAGTTCATAAGGGTGACTATATACAGATAATTTAAGAACAAGCAATATCAAAGTTATGAATCAATCAACAAGTTTTGGGACAATGCACATTAAACTAAGAATGACCACTATGCTCTCTCAATTGGTGCATAAAGATAGAAGATGGAGACTCAACATAAAAGTAAAAAGAAAGGCCCTTCAAAGAGGGAAGCAGGGATTCAAGTCTCATAAAGAGATTCCAAAAATTATGGTACTTATTAGCTTTCAGCTCTCATTGCCCCTATCATATGAATCTTGAGGTGATTAAGGTTAAAGTGACACAAATATGAGGATATGCTTGACAAGTTATAAGTTGAAAATCTCATGCCCCTTGCTTACGAGTACCGAACCTCATGCTACTCAACTTTAGTCACAAGTAAGTTCTTTTCATTGTAAGTACATGTGTATCATGGAGAACTGCCAATGGGGTACCCCTTTCCCCATGATACAGGAGCTATCCCATATCAAAATGACAAGGCAACAAACAATGAGTATCTCAACGATTTTTTATTTGCTATTTGCATAGGTTTTTATTGAGGATGCTTCACAGAATGCTCATTATGGTTGTGCTACAAGTTTCCACCATGATTAGGCATGGCTTAGGCTAGCCACCTAGACATTTCTCTAACACACATACAAACTACATGAGCCTATAAGCTCCCCTTTTATTTCACACTGTCGGGATCCATAAACAAAAGAACATGATATCAACCGAATAATAAGTGCAATGTTGAAAGCATTCCCCATGGTACATGGTTCTGCTAATTCACAACTTATAAAGTGCAAGCATATACGCAACATAGATGAACACAATGGTTCAAGTTTATTAAGTGAAAGAAAGTAAAGTGTGTCATCAAGTTTGTTAGAGATTTAATCACTAATTTTCATATAACAAATTTTCACATAAAGTGTGTTGTCATGTAGTTGTAATGTGATTGTGAACTTGTACTCGGTCCCCGAGAAATGTTAACTTGGCACACACTTATTGGTGTTGTGTGATGTACTAGTTGGTTGATGTGTGAACTCATATGTCGCGGATTAATTCAAGTTGATATGTGATGTACTTGTATTCATGTTGGTTCTACTATGTTTTGGCTAATTGCAACTTTCTAGAAATTATGTGATGTTTATACTATATTCTGGACTGTATAATACTATATTTTGTACTCTAAAATTTGAATTTCAAAAATGCCATTCGAGGCTCACCTGTAAGGCTATGGGAGGCACATCTATCAAATATATGCGAGGCGCATGTGGTATGCGTCGTGTATACCCTACATATGCAAGGCGCATATCTATATGCACCTCGTATATATTTATACGAGGCGCATATCAATATGCGTCTCGGATATGTAGGGTATACACGATGCATATCAGATGCGCCTCGGGTAAAAAATACTAGCAGCGTGGCCCTCGAGGCGCATTCCATATGCGCCTCGAATGGCATTTATGGTGCGCCTCGAGTAGGGTTTTCCCTATAGTGTTCCACCTTCAGTTTGTGGCACTTTCCAAAAAGCACCGCGACTTCAGCGCGTGGGTGGTCAAAGGCCAGCTTCTGACAATTCTGCTTCGCCCTTTGAATGGCTATCTTGTCATTTAGCGAGTCGCCAAGTCCGGGTTGAGCTTCCGTCTCTTTCCATGCAACAAAAATATAGTATGGTTTCTGAAGTTCACCAGGACAAGGTGGTTAGTTTCCATAATTAACTGAATCAACTTTTGGCATAGTCATAATTTCAAGGAACAAGGAATCTAGGACTAATCAACTTTTTATGAATCGACTAGTGGCACTATCATAATTTCAATTTCAAAGCAACCTAGGTTTTTCTGTAGTTTAGGGTGATGTGGGTTTTTCCAATGTCACCAAATAGTAGTGGAAAACTCATAATGCAGAAACAAACTTATATACAGAATGGAAATAGCTCACGGTGTCCATTCATGAACACCAGCCCATGTCGAGATAGATAAGGAGTTGCTATAAGATTCCTTAAATGCATGATATATATATTACAAAAAGAGTGGAGCACGAACTGATATTCATGACCCATCTAATGGGAATCAGACTTGGGCATTGCCCCTATATGCCTCCAAACAAGCCCTTAGCTCCTTGTTCTCTTTCCGAACACCCTCGAGTATGGTGATCCATCAGCTCATGTCCTCCTTCACCCCTTTCACTTCATCTAGGCAACGGTTCCTGTCATGGTAGGCTTGGATGGCAGCCTTTGTTTCATCGATATGTCCTCTAAGTGCCTTGGTGATTTCCTCCTGCAGGAGGGTGCATCTTATCTGAAGATTCTTCTTGTCCTCCGTGAGCTCGTTGATTATCTTGATGGCATGTTCTTTCTTGTTCAAGTTATGGTTGAGCAGCTTCTGCAGCCTCATGATGTTACGTGCCAAATCTAGCGAGATCTCCTTATGCAGAGATAAATGCCTGCATAGACTCTCATTAGCATGGGTGAGGGAGCATGCACGCTCCTGTTGGTTGCAATCTTGTCACTGATCGCGGCAACCTTGTCACGGTACTTGGCCTTCGCTCGCTACATCATTCATGTTATTTGAAATAGAGATTCTATAATTATACTCCAGGTTACTGGTGAAAACTAATACAAATCACAAAATCCCCATTGAATCTATGAACAACAGTATTAAAAAAAATAACAAGAGATCCAGTCATAATCACGAAAAATAATCCAAATCACAAAATCCCCATTGAATCTATGAACAACAGTATTAAAGAAAGACCAAGAGATCCAGTCATAATGATGAAAACTAATACAACTCACAAAAACCCCAATATGGGGCGGATACAATCTAAGAAATCCACATTAATACTCAAAGAAATAAAAGTGTGGAGATTTGCTACCTCGCTGAGACGTGGAATAGGGCTAAATGGGTCCTGCAATGCCACCATCATGGTGGATTCTAGGTCCATGGTGATACATTGCTAACGCATCCATAATTTTTGATGTTCCATGCTTGGTTTTATCTACTTTCTTATGTTTTGTCCACACTTTGGAGTACTTTTTATACACTTTCTTGGACTAACCTATTAACAAGATGCCACAGTGCCAGCTGCCTATTTTCTGCTGTTTTTGGTTCCAGGAAAGTCAGAAAATGAATATTCTCAGAATTGGATGGGACAAAAGCCAAAGTCAATTTTTCACCGAGGGACACAAGAAGCCAGAATACGAGACGGAGAGGGGCCAGGGGGTCGCCACAACACCTGGCCGAGCGGCCCAGCTTGGGCCACGACAGGGGGTGGTCTTGCCGCCTCCGGCACCCCCTCGGCCTCCCCTTTCGCCTATAAGATGCCTCCGATACAGAAACCCTAAGTACCCGATCAAAAATTCCACGAAAGAGTCCGTAGTCGCCGTCATCTCCATCCCTAGATCAGGAGGGATCTGAAGCTCTTCCCGGCACCCTGCCGGAGAGGAGAATTCACCCTGGAGGCCTTCTTCATCACCATGCAAGCCTCTGGTGTGATGCGTGAGTAGTTCATCCTTGGACTACGGATCCATGTAGTAGCTAGATGGCTGGTTCTCCTCCTTTGTGCTTTCATGTCTATATCTTGTGAGCTCCGTTCATGATCAAGATCATCTATTTGTAATTCTACATGTTGTTGGGGGGATACCCCCGGGTAGGGTCACGCCGGGGTATAAAGGCCGAGTTAGCCGAGGTACGGCAAGGTCAAAGCGAATGTTGGCCGAGTCACCTCAAGGCAGACTGACTTATAGAGTAACCCGGACCGGAGGATGTCCACCTTACTGAGTCTCGACCGACGTATGTCGTATGTCGGCAGGTTTATGTAACTTGTATGCAGGTACCCACGGGGCCGGATTAACTAGGCATGATCCGGGTTATATCAGGCTTGCAAGAGAAGGAAGGTATCTCGCTGGTCAAAAGGTGGCCACTGTACGCTGGAGCATGAGCGAAGCGGACAGAGGGAAGGACCACCGAGGCGTGGCCGACAAGGGTGACGCACCCTTTGTCGGATGACGCTGGCGCCGCAGAGGCTTACGTAGCCTCTGCATGGCTTACGATGGCGAAAGGTGACCTGGTCGGTTTGCTATTTTGGGAAGAGGCATATTCCCAGGAATATGCCTCCACATATGCCCTAATTGGAGACCTAGCCTCCCCTTTATAAGGAGCGCTAGGGCCTCTATTGAAGGGGTTGGCATTTAGGTAGTTGGTTCACTGGGAGATAGATAGTGGTGTGAGTAAGAGAGCTCCTTCTTCCTCCTCTACCCAATACAGCTCAAGGAGCATCTGTAACCATGTGAACTTGAAGAATACAAAGCATCTGTGTGTGGATTCACCACACTATCCCTCCCTGGATTCCTCTAGTGCATATTGGCCCCACCTTTGGCCTATCCATGGAATCTGCCGTTACACCACCACAACAGTTGGCGCCCACCGTGGGGCTAGCGGCGCTAGAAGGAGTGAAGATTCAGACGGGAAACCTAATCGGCAACGGCTAGCGCATCGTCTCTGGGCTCGTTCAGCGCTTTGGAGCGCTGGACTACGTCAGCGACAATGCTGGTTGCTTCGGCAAGCGACCTCTTCCGTGCAACGACCTCTTCGTCAAGCTTGGTGCTCACAAGATCTACGTCGCCGTCGATGTGTCGTGCGTTCACCCGCGGCACGTCATCAAGGGAGGTGAGCCACCCCTTAGCGTGGCTTACGGGGCGTGTATCACTCGCTCCCCTGACCGTGCTGAGGTGATGATGACGGCGCCTGGCGCTGGCGCGAGCAAGGATCCGGCACCAGATCCGGAGATAACACCCAAGGCACCGAGGAAAATAGAGGACCTCTGCTAGAGGGGCCAGAGAACATGCTGCAGCAAGCGATAGATAGCTTGGCAAGTCCCATAACACCCGTGGTAGATCCGGCTCAGGCACAAGCCGAGTTAGAGGAAACTAAGCAGAAAATACTAGATGGTGCAAAAAAGATAGCCGCGACTTAGCAGTCGTTGAACATGACGCTGCGCGAGTACGCAAGAGCGAACAAAGTAGATACTGTAAAAGTAAAAGGGAGCAACCTCATCAGTGAAATGAACAAACAGGGGGATACTAGGGTCGAGGAATCAGAGAACATTTTGTCCATGGGGCTGCCGAAGTACAGTACCCCGGCAAAGAACCTCAGAGCAGCGGATGCAGCTGCATCCTAGTTAGAGGGTTTGACGGGTGAAGCCCGGAAAAGACAGTAGGAGAGGGTCAATGAGTTAGTTCGGATCGCTAACAAACAAAATGAAGAGTTGCTCAGGGCTAACCCGGCAAGGGCTGGGGCTTCCAAAGTCGTTTATTCAACGGTAGGTAACCTGGAGAAATCTGCTGGAGCTGCATCGTCCCCTCATGATGGCCCAAGAAGAGAGGAAGTGGTAACCTCGGCGAGAAGAAACAAACAGATAGTCCCCTGTGACCCAGCAAGGGCAGGGAAGGGAAAACAAGTGCAGGGAAATGAGGATCGACGAAGTGTCAGCCGAGGTGAAGCAGGCCGAGGTAACCGTGACCAAGGAAATGCCGGTCAGGGAAACACTGTGAACGGCAATGCCGGACAGCGCAACTCGGCGGGTGCAGGGCAACCGCAGCAGCGGAATATACCACGGCAAGAGCGAAGTGCCGGCCAAGGTATGCAACAGAGAGGCGCTCCACAAGAGCAAGATAGATACAATGATAGTGATTCGGAAATGGTGAACGCAGGATACCCTAGGCCAGATTATCACGTGATAGGGTCAAGGTTGGGAAGCAAGAACTTGATGCCTGATGACGCCAGGTTAAAGCTGGATCGGCTCTATAGGTCGGAGCAGATTGAGGGACAAGGTCCTCCAGGTTCAGCGTGCTTTGGGCCCCGGATCATGAAAGAACCTCCAGTACCTAACTTCCAGTTACCTAGAGGCACGAAAACATATGACGGTAGCACCAAGCCAGAGGATTGGTTGATCAATACGCGACGGCGGTGAAAATTGCTATGGGCAACTTGAGATGGGCTATGAGATACGTACCTCAGATGCTGGAAGGGCCAGCGAGGGTATGGCTAAACAATCTACCACCCGGTAGTATCAATTGCTAGATCGATTTTGAGGAAATGTTCGTCAGTAATTTCTCAAGCATGTATCAGAGGCCCAATAGGCCACAGACCCTAGACATGTGCAAGCAGAGACCAAATGAGACAGACTGGGAGTGCTTAACCCGCTGGTGCACTATGCGAAATTCATGCGAGGGCGTGATTGAGTCACAGGCTATAGCTTGGTTTGCGCAAGGGTGTAGAATATGCAAGCATGCTATGGCAAAGGTTACAAAGAGATATGCCAACTACACTGGTAGAGACAATCCAGATTGCTGATTCATACGCTTAGGGTGATCCAACTCAACCTAGGCTTGTGTCAAACGAGTCAAATGAGGAGTACTACCAGCGAGATGGAGCCGGGTCATCCTGGCGAAATGATTACCGGGGTAAGAGAAGAGATGATAGACCGGATTACAGATATAGTTCACAACAAGTTGCTGCTATAAATCAAGATCAACGCGGAGCAGGGAGTAATCAGCGTCACAAAACTAGAGGGCAACAATGGACTACAAGAAACGATGGCAAGAAAACTTGGATGCCCGAGCAAAAGAGACAGTGGCAAGAAAAGAAAGACTGGCCGATGTATACGTATGAGGCAATGCTGGATCAGCCGTGCAAATTTCACACACCAAATCCGAGTAACCCGACGGGTCACACGACTCGGCAATGTGAGTGGATGAGGAAGATAGAGCAAAGTGGTTCGGGGAATGCTAAGGCACCTCGGAACGATCAACCTCGGCAGGAGTTACCCCGGCAGCAACTACTCTCCGGAGCGAACACGCAACAGTTAGTGTTGCCACCACCTCCACCGAGGTATGAAAACCATGAGAAAAGGGATGCAGTGCATCAGGTGGAAAATCAGCATCAGCTAGATCAAAGATATCCTGGCAATGAGGGGAGAAATGAATACAGAGAGCATCACCAGAGTTAGTGTGTGTTTACCACGGAGGAAACATATAGAAAAAGCTTGCAACGCCGACATATGGAGGTGAATGCAGTTATGCCGGCGGTGACGAGGTATATGCCTTGGTCGGATTAGGAAATTACCTGGAGTATCAAAGACCATCCCAAGCTCATGCCAAGCCCTAGTTCGTATGCATTGGTGTTAGACCCAATGTTCATCGGGCCAAGTATAAATGTGAGGTTTTCTAAGGTGCTGATTGACAATGGCAGCAGCATTAATATCATGTACGTTGATACAATGCACAAGTTGGGTATCTCGGAGAACATGCTCCAGGCCACAGGGACAAATTTCCACGGTATTGTAACAGGCATTTCCTGTGAACCCATAGGCAAGGTCCGGGTTGACGTGTTATTCAGCACAAGAGATAACTGTCGAACTGAAAATGTGGAGTTTGAGGTGGTGAACCTAGCAAGTGCATATCACGCGTTACTCGGCAGGCCAGCCCTGAACAAATTCATGGCAAGTTGTCACATCATTTACTTGAAGATGAAGTTGCCCGGGCCAAATGGAGTGTGCTTCAGCCGGGTCTAACCTAGCCGAGTCACTCGTGATCGCACAAGAAAAGAGAAAGATCCAGGAAGTGGCGGAATTGGCTCAGTCCGCACAGCAATATATGCCGACGCTGAGAAACCCACATGGAAGTGTCTCATTTCAAGCAATGAAAGATACTAAGAAAGTGCCTGTTGATGACCTGTTCCCAGAGCGCACGGTAACGATTGGGGCCGGGCTAAATGACAAATAGGAAAGTGAGCTCGTCAACTTCCTCCGTGAGAATCAGGATATCTTTGCTTGGTCCACACAGGACTTGCATGGTGTTCTGAGGGAGTTAGCCGAGCACTCTTTGAATGTGAGACCCGGAGCAAAGCCAGTGAAGCAACCTCTTTGCCGCTTCGCTAAAGATAGGAGAAAAGTCATTGGAGATGAGATAGCTCGGCTCCTAGCAGCTGGGTTTATCATGGAAGTGCTTTACCCGGATTGGCTATCTATTCTGGTGCTGGTTGAAAAGAAGAAAGATGATCCGAATGTGGCAGTGGTTTGGCGTATGTGCATCGATTACACGAACCTGAATAAGGCATGCCCAAAAGATCCATTCCCACTGCCAAGGAAAGATCAAGTCATAGATTCTACTGCTGGGTGTGAACTGTTGTCATTCAAAGATGCATATTCTGGTTTCCACCAGATACCTCTGAACCCGAATGATCAAATAAAGACTGCGTTTATCACCCCGTATGGGGCTTATTGCTATCGCACCATGCCTTTTGGTTTACATAATGCGGGGGCAACGTACCAAAGATGTATGAAAAAATGTTTACACGACCAAATCGGCCGAAATGTGCAAGTATATGTGGACGATGTGGTTATAAAAACTAAGGAAAGGAAAATGCTCCTTCATGATATCAGGCAAACGTTCATGAACCTAAGGAGGTTCCGAATGAAACTTAACCCGAAGAAATGTACCTTCGGTGTCCCGGCTAGAAAATTACTTGGATTTCTGGTCTCCAGCCGAGGTATCGAAGCTAACCCAACTAAAATCTGAGCCATAGAGCGAATGGAATTGCTGAAGTGTTTTAACGATGTCCAGAAGTTCACTGGTTGCTTGGCATCTTTAAGTCGGTTTGTATGTCGGATGGGAGAAAAGGCTTTACCTCTCTATCAACTAATGAAAAAAGCGGACAAGTTCGTTGGACACCGCAGGCCAATGAAGCCTTCATCCAGTTAAAGAAAATGTTAGCCACTCCACCAGTGTTAGCCTCTCCACTATCAAAAGAGCCAATGTTGCTCTATATAGCCACAACCAACCGAGTTGTAAGTGCAGTAGTAGTGGTAGAGCGCGACGAAGAGGGTAAGTCAGTGCAAAGGCCAGTCTATTACCTAAGCGAGGTATTATCAACGTCGAAGCAAAACTATCCTCACTATCAGAAGATGGCGTATGGTGTGTATATGGCAGCGAAGAAGCTAAAAAACTACTTTGAAGAACACCCAATCAAAGTGATATGTGAAGCCCCATATCTGAGATAATGAGCAACAAGGATGCGAGCGGCTGGATCACAAAATGGGCTATCGAGCTAGCCCCTTATGCTCCACAATACGACATGAGAGATGCGATCAAGTCTCAGGCTGTGGCCGACTTTTTCGTGGATTGGGCCGAGATGCAATATGAGCCACCGTTGCCAGATTCGAACTACTGGAGAATGCATTTTGACGGATCAAAGACAAAAACCGGGTTAGGCGCCGGAGTTGTGCTAACCTTACCCAAGATAGACCAGCTGAAGTATGTGCTACAGATCCATTTCACAGCATCGAACAATGTTGCAGAATATGAAAAGCACTTGTGCATGGGCTCAAAGTGGGAAAAGAAATTGGAATACGTCGTATCCAATGCTTTGGCGACTCGGATTTGGTAGTTCAGCAAGTCTCGGGGCAATGGGATGCTTTGGATGCAAACATGGCATTATATAGATTTCATGTGCAAAAGATATCAGGGTACTTTGAGGGATGCGAGTTTCACCATGTACCCTGGCTGGAAAACGAGGCTGCCGACGTATTGTCGAAGCTCGGATCAACCCGACAAGCAATTCCACTAGGTGTAGCACTAGAGCACCTCAAAAAACTATCTATTAGGCCATCCCTAGAATCCGAGTCAATCTACATCCCGGCAGATCTGGAGTCCGGAGCTGTACCCATAGACATTGATGTGGGAAGTGATTCAGGAAACCCGGGGACTGCTTCATAGAACCCGAGGACTGCGCAGCGTGATCCGGTCGAGGTTATGTCGGTGGATCAAATGGAAATTGATGAGGATGTGTTTCCAGTGTGGGCTATACCAGCTTGGGGACTGCCCATATTTCAATTCCTGAAGGATGGAACTTTGCCCAATGAGGAAGTGCTTTCCAGGCAAATTCAGAGGCGCGCAAAGGCATACACGATTATCAATGCCGAACTATACAAGAGGAGTGTCACGAATGTCCTCCAACGATGTGTTGACCCAGAAGAAGGGCTTGACATCCTCCGAGATATACATCAAGGGGAATGTGGGCATCACACCTCATCCAGAGCCTTAGTGGCAAAAGCAT
Source organism: Avena eriantha (assembly GCA_910589775.1). Taxonomy (NCBI): domain Eukaryota; kingdom Viridiplantae; phylum Streptophyta; class Magnoliopsida; order Poales; family Poaceae; genus Avena; species Avena eriantha. The sequence goes on along the minus strand of OU342741.1, from coordinate 296,807,065 downwards.
TCCGGCATGGGTTCTACTGGCCAAGTGCCTTGGAACAAGCAGAAGATCTAGTAAGAAAATGCAATGGTTGTCAGAGGTGTGCAACCAAGACACACATGCCAATGTTGGAGCTCAAGACCATACCAATTACCTGGCCATTTGCCATATGGTGTTTAGATATGGTTGCCCAGTTAAATCGGCAAGAGGAATATGACCCATATCTTGGTTATGGTTGACAAGTTTACAAAATAGATTGAAGTAAAGCCGATAAGAAAATGTGATGGAGCTACAGCCGTGACATTCCTCAAAGATATTATTCCGAGATATGGCTATCCTCACAATATCATAACAGATAACGGCACCAATTTTGCTGAAGGAGCATTTGCGCGATTCTGTCGAGATAAGAAGATCCGGCTGGACCTTGCCTCGGTAGCCCACCCCGCATTGAACAGACAAGTGGAGAGATATAACGGATTAGTATTATCTGGGATAAAACCCCGGCTCATTGAGCCGCTGCAAAGATCAGCGGGGTGCTGGATAGAAGAACAACCAGCGGTACTGTGGAGTTTAAGAACAACTCCGAATCGATCAACAGGCTATACGCCATATTTTTTGGTATATGGGGCAGGAGCTGTATTACCAGCCGACATAGGACATGATTCTCCTAGAGTTACCCAATACATAGACGCCGAAGTGCGACAAGCCCGGCGAAATGATGTTGATCTGCTGGAAGAAGCGAGAGAATTGGCATTGTCCAGATCCGCCATATATCAGCAAAATCTCCGACGCTATCATAGCCGGAAAGTAAATCCCTGTTTCTTCCGGGAAGGTGATCTGGTACTCTAGCTAGTACAACGTACTGCTGGCATGCATAAGCTATCCCCCCATGGGAAGGGCCATTCATTGTGAGCAAAGCATTGCACAATGACTCTTATTATCTCATTGATGCAAAACCACAGGAGAAGAACAAGGCGGACAGGTCCGGCGAGGAATCTAAGAGTCCATGGAATGTAGCTCTACTTCGTCTATTCTACACTTAACAAAGAAGGTGTGTATCCGAGTCTCTCATATGTCGGTATGTATGCCGGCAATGAGTTTATCCATGAAATCTTGGCACCTCGACCAGTAACTCGGGGACTGCCTTAATAATATTTGTTATCTTCTGTGCTTGTTATTTATTTTTATGTCGGCTGGCTTAAGTTGCTTCTTCCTAAGCCGAATTAGTAGTGTGTGAGCACCAAACACTCAACTCTTCAACTTGCTGCTGTCCAACAAGATTTGGCTTCATGGCAAGCAAGAGAACAAGTTTGGAATTGCATAACACACGAAAAACAACTAAGGAAAAGAACGTAATCAAGCCGACGTTTGTTGTTCGGACTAACTTTATGTTTACCTTGTTTTTACTATGCAAGATTATTTTGAGCTAGTCCTAAAGTTTCCAAGTATTGTTAAGTCAATTTTGATGCTCGGACTCGTAAGTCATAAAACCGAATCAAGGTAGACGCGAGCCGATCTAGGAAATTGGAGGAACAAGAAAATGAAACTCGGGGACTACGCCCAAGTTAACCCGGAGTGAAAAATTTAGTAGCAAAACATAATCAGTGTGCTTAATACATCTGCACCAGCATACCGGGGATCTGATAAATTTCAAAGTGTGTTTTGGTGCTTAAGGAGCAGCAGCAGGAGGGGGTAACTCGGCGCCAGCAGGTGCAATAGCAGCTTCAGCCTTGTCATCATCTTCATTTTCTTCGATATCTGAAGCTTCGTCCTCTTCCTCGTCCTCCGAACCATCTTCGACGTATTCGTCGTCAACAGCGCCAAGGAAACTTGGTCCTTCATTCCACTGATGGATGGGAGCAAACTGGATGAGGCTGTGGGCGCAAGCCTTGCGCCGGGCTACCCAATCCGGGTCATTCGACCACCTTGATCCGGTGCGCAAGCGCTCGAGAAGCTTCAGATCTAGCTTTTTGTACCATGTGAGCACGAAGTGGAGGACAGTTTTAGCTCCAGCACATGCGGCGGATTCCCTCCAGAGGTCAAGCTAGGTCTCGCAATCCATTAATCTATTGATTAGGGCAGTGGATCCCTCCGGAGCATCCTCACCAGGCCACAGAGCACGGAAGATCCGGACAGCGGCATCCAGGAGACCCGAACCATAGTTCTTCACAATCTCAATGCGAGAGGATATGCTGACCAACAAGTCCTCCATGTCATAGGGAATGTTTTCAGAGCCAGGACCAGTTGGGGTACCCCTCTGCTGGCGAAACATGGTAACTGCAGCAACTGCAATGGCATCGCCCTCTGGGAATTTGTCTGAAAACAAGACAAGTGAAATAAGTAAAATAGTTTGACCCGGAGAAATTCATGTCGGCTGAAGGAAAAGAACTTAGGTGAGATATGACTGTGGATCCGGGTCAGCTCTATGGTGCAATCAGCACGCCTCTTCCGGAGTTTTTCAAGTTCAACATTTGCCAATTCAAGCTTGACGTCAGCCTCCTTCAGCAACTCTTGATCTTTGGCAAGTTGAAGGTTGAGACGTTCTCACTCCTCGGTGAGGTCTTGGCCAGCCTTATCCATTTCAGTCTTATGGAGCGCCTTGAGCTTTTTCATTTCAGCCTTGAGCTTAGCAATTTCATCATCTTTGGCCCGGAGAATGGCAAGTTCGTCATCCTTCTTCTTGAGCTCGGCCTGATGTTGCCCTGCTTGTTCGAGAAAATGCAGCATCATATCAGGCAGGGCACACTATCTTCAAGGGGGGCTGCAATGGTGTGTTAACCTGGCAGAGCCGAGGCATAAATATCTGCCTAGCCAAGAAGAAAAGGAGAAAGAGCGCAGAAGGAGATTAGCCAAACCGAGTTACCTTTTATCTCGTCCAAGTTTTTCCTCATGATGGTATTCTCGGCCTCCACTCCGGCTGCGCAATCCGAATGACAAATTAGTCTGGCGGGGAAAGACAAAGAAAGATGGGAAAAAAGGCAAAGAGAAAACTTACCTGACGAGGGTTTAACTCATCAATGCCCATTGTTAGGGACTTCGGTTTTGGAGAAGGAGGGAGCGCTGGAGACATCTATCGGCTAGCAAACAAGCACACATGGGACTCAAAGATTTACCCAGGTTCAGGCCTCGTAGAGGTCCCTACTCCTGCTTGTCTAGTCGTGGAATTGTCAAAGGAATCGAGGATTACAATGGTGCGCAGATGCAATCTGGCGAGGGTTATGGAAACTAGGGTTGCGTGTGTCCTTCTCGCCTCCCCCTCCTAGCCTTTATATAGATAGGCTAGGTCTCGGGTAGCAGGTCGAGTCGGTTACAGATTAGGGTTTTTCCCTTTGAACTTTCTATCTTTAGTTTCTTCTTGTTCTCCAAGCAATCGAGAGTCCGCAGGTTACTCGAGTCCTTCATTTGGACCTTGGCAACACCGTGGGCCTCCACGTATTCAGACCATATATACCAAGCTCGAGTACCTGTAGGGTATACCCATGTCAGTAGCCCCCAAGTGTCCAGTGGAATCACAGATTCGACTAGGGACTTTATGAAGCCTTTCGAGTGCATGAATGAATATATTTTCGACTGCTTTGTTTGTGTCATAGGGATTGTTGATATGCGTGCCTGATTTAACCGATGTATCGGTATCAGTTAACCACCTTAGGGTGAAACAACGCAATCTACTCAAACTCGAGTCCCCGGACTCGAATCCAGAAAAATGCTGGTGTAATTCGACTCAAGCCACGAAGGTCTTACAGGAGTCAAATTCCAGTTATATGGGTGTGAGCACTCGCCGTGTCCATCAAGGCATGTTCATCGTACCTGCAGGCACAGATATATTTCTGGTAGTGCGCAGCTTAATGCATTGCCAGGCCTTATTCAGGTCTTAGCTTCATGCTTGTAAGCGCGGCATCCAAATTTTATCATCGCGGAGATGATTTGGGTGACCCAGGAGACGCGGTCTCTTTGTAGGGAAAATTATGAGGCGGTGTCGCCATAAACTTCAAGTGTGGATGTTATCAACACACTGTACTTTGTACAAATAATCATAGGGTGCACGACTAGCGCTCCCTATGGGAGTAGCCCCCGAGTGCCTTGTTGAGTCGAAGACTCAGGCAGGGACTAAATAACTTTTGCGATTGCTGTCGTCTTTTGTTTGCTTGTTTCAGTCGCATTTGCTTCCGGCACTCCCTATGGGAGTAACCCATGTCCATAGTTGAGCCATGCTTCGAGTGGTTGGGTTTGCTTTGGTTGTCCATGTTCCTGAAAAGGAAGAAAGAAAAATCGTAGGGTGCGCGACCAGCGCTCCCTATGGGAGTAGCCCCTGAGTGCTTGGTGGAGTCGAAGACTCGAGCAAGAACTAAAGTAGTCGAAGTCTGCTGCTGCGTAGCTTTTGATGATGTCAGTGCCGTCGATTTGATGACGTCAATTGCCCACATGAGCAAGTTTGACGGGACGTGACGAGCGGTGGGCCCCACTATCTGACTTTGATTTGACTGGGCGTGCGTAATCTTTATTTTAACCGCGCCTCCTCGATTTCCACATGTAATGGGAGTAGTGGGGGACGGTTCATGTTTCAGCTCGTCCACGTGTCTAACACGATGATCGCCACGCGTCCAGTAGGGTTTTCTGAGCCGTTGGATTGTATCTTCCAGGGGTTAAGAAGTGGTTCTGCGATGGTAAAATCCACATCTACTTTCGCTCATCGTTTTGCCTTCATCGCCATTGCCGCTGCTCCCCTGCTTTCTATGCTCTCTTTTCCTCCGCGGCGCTGGACCAGCTCCACACATTTCCCAGCTACTTTCTTTGGTCGCATCGCCACCGTGCAATGGGGAAGAAGAAAGGAGGTGTTGTGGCCAATTCCGCGACTACCGCTGCTGCGGTGAAGAAGAAGGGCGGCTCTGGCGCTGTGGGTACTAGCACCGCTGCCGGCGGGAAGAAGAAGGGCACGGGCACCCGCTTCACGAATGGCGCATGGCGTCCGTCCATCATCAAGTCCTCTGATCTTCGTCTTCTTCATCAAGAAGGAGTGTTGTCCGCCGTAGTCGCCGACGTGCGCATCCCCGACGGTGAGATAATCCCCTCTCCTCCCGCTGGTTTTCGAGTGATGTTCTTGGCTTTCATCCTTCGCGGCCTCTCGTTGCCCCTGCATCCCTTCTTCAGGGGCCTCCTTTGTTTTTATGGGCTTCAGCTCCATCAGCTGTCCCCGAACTCTATCCTCCATATCTCTTGCTTCATTACCCTCTACGAGTGCTGGCTCGGAATCGAGCCGCACTTCGGCCTCTTCAAGTTGAAGCGCCAATCTACGTCTGGCTCTTTAGTCTATGATGTAGGCGGCTGCAGAATCCATGTCGATCCATCCGCCACCTATTTCGACATCAAGCTGATAAAGTCCGTCCAAGGGTGGAGGGACAAGTGGTTCTACGTTCGTGACCAGAAGGCCGACGGAGACCACTTCGGACTCGCACCTTTCGATCCCGCTAGGCTGTGCAAGAGGAGGCGCTCCTGGAAGAATGTAGTCATGCCTGGCAAGTCCGTGGAGACAGATGTGCAGTACGAGCGCGTCTGCGACCTCGAGAGTCGCATAGGCAAAGAGGAGGGAGGTTGCGCCCTCATTCGCACGTGGTTGCGCCGTCGCGTCCAGCCCCTGCAGGCCAGAGTCCACCCCATGTTTCAGTGGGCTGGCGCTGACAATGTCACTCGCGTGTCTGCCGATGGCATGTCCGCGAGTGAGGTGGATAAAAGGGTTCGACTGGTGACCACATAAACCGTCAAGGATGTGCTCCCTTGTGAGCCAGTCGTTCCCCCCGTTCGACGCTTCTAACCCTCGTCCCGAGGTACAATTGTGCTATGTAGTAGCTTAGTTTGTTGATGGCTTCTTTGCTGTTTTCTTTGCTTTGCGTTGAATTTGTTGTCTGTATGCAGGATTGGGCGGTGTCACCTTGTATGCCACCTCTTCCTGAGGGGGTTATCCCTCGCGACGCCTTGGAAGAGTACGAGTCGGAGTCGACCGTCCTATCTGATGTGGAGGAGGAAGCCCCCTAGTCGGGTAGTCCGGATAATCGCAAGCGTTCACGCAGCAAGGATTCCGATGTGTCATCTCGTTTGACTCCGGAAGGTGCAGGCATTGGTGCGGAGTCGCCAATCCCTGCTATTCCCGTGAGCGCCATGGCACCATCTTCTCGCAAGAAGATGCGACTGCCCAAGGAGTCCTCGTCAGAGTCGGGGGAGCTCACTTTTGACTTTGACAAATTTGATTGGTGAGTTTTCTAGTTTGTTTGCTCTTCTTTGGATTTGCCCTTTTTGGTTCGTCTCTAGATTTTTCCTTTTCTTGATGTTGATTTTGTCTTGCAATCAAGAGGCGTTGTCATCTTCTGGCGACGTCCAATTTTTGAAAGAATCAGGAGTCACGGCTTCAAGGGCCAAGAAAGAGGCCGAGCGTGCTCCTTCTCCTCCATTGGCGGCCCACTTCGGGCACAACTCTTCCAGCTCTCCGCATGAAGGGGAGCATCGAATGGTTGCCCGGATGACTGCGCATCAATCGATTTCGGAGTCATTGGAGGATCATGTAAGTGTAGTATTTCTTCTTTTTAATGTTGTAGTCGGTGTTATCTATTGCTTATGCCTGATGGACCTTTTTGTGCGATAGCTCCTTGTGAAGGAAGCCGCTCGCTTGGCGGAGCAAGTGCTTGCAATGGGCCGCCAGCATGCAATGATGGAGACACGTCATCGCGTGGTTGAAAGTAAGTGTTCTTCGCTTCTTCTTCTTTTCTTTTTTATATAATCGACTGATAGTCAATCCCTTTTGTTGTGTAGCTGAACATAATGCCCTCCTGCGCAATGTTGCCACCATGGAGAAGACACTTGTAGCGACTGTGAAGGGCCGCGATGAGGCAATAGCGGCGTGCGAAGAGGCACAGAGGCACGAAGAGGATCTGCGTGCCTCCATCGTAGCTCGGGAGAAGTTGTTCGAAGAACAGCTTTTTTCGATTGCCAAGGCCCTCTCAGGTACTGTGCTTGGATGTCGTTATCCTTATCTATTCGATCTTTTTTCCGTTGGCGCTGATGTTTTGTCCATGTATGGGTTTACGTGTAGATGCTGGTGATTTGAGCTTCGACCCTCAGGCCCTTCGTCGCAATGATGCTCTGGCGGGTGCGCTTTCGGCAGTCGAAGACCATAGCGCTACCGTTCAGGATATGCTCTCCAAGGCCAAGGGCGAGCTCGGTCGCCTCCATGAAGAGTTGGTGCCCAAGGCGGAGCTCATTGAGAACATGAACGAGCTGGTGGAGTCCCTCGCCGGGGGTGTTCCTGCATCCTTCAAGAACTCACTCCGTGCGGCTGGCGCATCCATGTCGCTTGCCATGGTGCAGGCCCACGGAATTGAAGTTGATCCTGCAGCGGTTTCGAAGGCGATGCCTGTTACCACGGACAACCAACAGGTAGTCTTTGCTCCCTTCGCGACTGCCTGTGGCAAATATAGGCCGCATCTGATAAACATGGTTGCGAAGTAATCTGAGGAGCTGCAACACGCCAAGAAGGCACCAAAGGCTGCGGCATCAGGGGCTGGCGGAAAGTTAGTGGCATCTGACACTGCTACGGACTCGATGAAGCCCCCGAAGCCGTCGAAGTCGAAGAAGCCCATCGCTCCTCAATAGTTATGTAATAGTTGATTAGTTTATGCCTTTTGTCTAGAACATGCCTTTGGCAGGTGTATCTGCTGATACTTTTGCCAATCTTAAATGCACTCGAATCTTTTGTATGTGTGTCGATTTGATCTTCTTATTCGCTTCTTGCTTGGCTTGTGGTAGGGTACATCAAGTGATCCTTTGAGGGAACCTCAGGACTCGACGCCCCTTGATGATACTTTGGCGCCGTCGCGCTCCAGGGTGGATGAGCTGTCGCTGCTTTCGTGACTGTGTGACCACGTGAAGCAGTTAGAGCGTGAATTTCCCATGCTCCGCGGTAACGCGGATGTATGGAAGTCAAAGGCAGAGAAGGCCGCCGCCCGAGAACAGTATCTTCTTGGCGAGGTGATGCAGCTGGGCGACCAATTCAAGTGTTAGTTTGCTTGCTCTTATCTTTTCCTTGTAGTCACTCGCGATGATGCGCTGTCCTTATGCTGCTGTTGTTGCTTCGTATAGTTGTCAGCGCGCGTCATCCGCAGGATGAGAAGGATAGAATTGCCATTCATATGCATGATCTTACCTAGGACCAACTTCGAGAGAGTGGATACTTCTGGGTAGATCATGATCGTGCGATTGCACTGGCGACCCTGCAGGATGGTGCGTCGCGAGTGCTGCACTTTCTAAAGAAGTCGCAGTCATGCTTGAAGAACATTTATCGGACGATGTTTCCACTGGATGTTACTCCATCGAGCAAGCTGGCCCTCCTCGCCAAGTTTCAAGACCTGACCGCGGTACACGTGTGTGTAAGGCAACAGGTGGTGGCTGGTGCCAAGTCCGCCCTGTCGCTTGTACGACTGCATAGGCCTGATGTAGATGTTGTGGCAATTGCGGCTGGGCCACCTGCACCAGCAGCGGGTTCTTGGAATATGGTGCCGCATTATCAGGCGGTGGATCACCCAGCAGAAGAGATCATCGACTTCTTTGAGGAACAAACCAACGTTCTTTTGTTGTAGTAGTAGCTTAGTTTGTATCTTGCACATAAGTGTACCAATGTTGTAAAGTTCGTATAAATGTTGTGTATAATTGACTATCGAGTATGTATAAATAGCTTGTTAGCGTGTAAGTGCGTTGCACTATGCGACTCCTTTTCGTTAGCCTGGCCATGCGTTTATCTCAGTCCCTTGTCAACCTGTCAGGTGTGTTGCAACTAGGTTGATGTTGTGTCAAGGGTTTCGATTGATGTGCCGGCTACTCAGGATATCGCGTTTTAGTTCGGAGAACAGATGTGTATAGGGTGGCTTAGCCCCCGAGTCGATAAGTTGCGGAAAAATAAAGGAAGAAACAGAGTTTTGGGGCACTTGGCTTTATTATTCGCGAGACAGTACGAAGTACAATGTGTGGCTAAGTAGCCTTGGCTGAGTGCCTTATTTGCAATGTAAAAGTAAAAATGACTAAGGGTAGAAGCGTCGCAGCTGCGTGACGTTCCAGGGGTTGGAGTATGTGACTCCTGTCTCTAAATCTTGAAGGCGATAGGCGCCACCTGGGATTACTTCTGTAATCACGTATGGCCCCCCTCAAGGGGACTCGAGCTTGAGATGTCATTGCTGCTTTAGTCGTTGGACCAAGTCGCCTTCGACGAAGGATCGGGGGCGTAGCCTCCTACTGTGGTAGTTGCGTAGGTTCTGCTGGTAGATCATTGGTCTTTCCGCAGCGATTTCTCTCGCCTTGTCGAGGAGGTCGACGGAGTCTTCGAGTGCGAGGGAGGACTCCTGCTCACTATAGGCGACCATGCGTGGCGCTTTGTACCGTACTTCGGCAGGCAACACGTCTTCAGCCCCGTGGACCATGAAGAACGGGGTGTAGCCTGTAGCACTGTTTGGAGTTGTACGTAAGCTCCAAAGTACTGATTGTAGTTCGTCAGGCCAACAACCCACGGCTTGTTCGAGTGGTCAGAGGAGTCGCTTCTTGATGCCGCCACAGACGAGTCTGTTTGCCTTTTTGACTTGACCGTTGGTCTGTGGATGCGCCACCGAGGCGTAGCTGATGTTGATTCCCAGGTTCTCGCAGAATTCTTGGAACTCCTTGGATGTGAAGTTCGTGCCATTGTCTGTGATGATGCTGTGTGGTACCCCGAAGCGAAAGACGATGGACTCGAAGAACTTGACTGCGCTGTGCCCTGATTGATTGGTCGCTGGCGTGGCCTCTATCCACTTGGTGAACTTGTCGACTGCCACCAGGAGGTAGACGTAACCTCCTCGTGAGGACTTAGGGAGCTTGCCAACCATGTCGAGTCCCCATTGCACGAAGGGTAGGCCAACGGAATTGGCTGGAGCTCTGCGCCAGGCGCTTGTGGTTTGTCGGTGAATCGCTGGCACGCATTGCACTTCGGGATGATGTCCTTGGCGTCGCGCATGGCCGTAGGCCAGTAAAACCCAGCTCGTAGAGCTTTGGCCACGAGGGCGCGACTACCAGCGTGGTGTCCGCAGGTTCCCTCATGGATGTCGAGGAGAACAACTTTTCTGTCAGCCATGGAGACGCACCGCTGGAGCACTCCTGTGATGCTGCGCTTGTATATTTCTCCGTTGATAACAGCGAATGCCTTGGATCGCCGCACGATGTGCCGGGGGTCAGTCGGGTCGTCCGATAGCCTTTTGCTAAGGAGGTACGTGATGTACGGCTGAGTCTAGGATGATTCGATCATCATGACGCTCATTGGTCCTTCGAGTCCTGTGTCCAGCTCCAGGTCGTCGAGTGCCATTGGCTCATTAGGCGGCGTAGCCCCCGAGTTCGTTGCTGCGCTTGTTTTCTTCTCTGCTGCCTTTGGCTTGATGGAGCGTTCACAGATGCGCTCGAGAAATGCCCCAGGTGGTATGGGGGCGCAGGTAGAGCCTATGTTGGCGAGTGCGTCCGCCTCTTCGTTGCTTTCGCGGCCTACGTGTCGCAGCTCGTAGCCGTCGAAGTCCCCTTCGAGTGTGTTGTAGAGGTCGCGGTAGGCGATCATGTTATTGCTCAGTGCGTCGCACTCATGCATTGTTTGGTTGACAACCAATTTAGAGTCGCCATAAATAATGAGTCTCTTGGCGCCGCAGGCCTTTGCCATCCTCATCCCATGTAGCAGGGCCTCGTACTCAGCTTCGTTGTTGGAGGCGGTGAACTGCATTCGCAGGATGTACTTCAGCTTGTCCCCTTGGGGTGATGTCAATATGACACCTACACCTGCTCCGTCTTTTCACTTGGATCCATCGAAGTGCATTGTCCAGAGGTAGGACATGTCTGGTTTTTCAGGGAGTTGGTTCTCCATCCAGTGCACGAGGAAGTCAGGGAGAACTTGCGCCTTGATTGCGTCGCGCTTTTCGTATGTGATGTCTCGTGGAGACAATTCTATTCCCCAAAGCGCGACTCGTCCCATGGCGTTGGGGTTGTTGAGGATGTGTCCCAACGGGGTGTCGTTGACCACCACAATTGGGTGTTCCTGGAAGTAATGGCGCAGTCGCCGAGCGGTCAAGAAGACACCATACTCCAGCTTCTGGTAGTGCGGATACCGCTGTTTTGTTGGCGTGAGGACCTTGCTGAGGTAGTATACTGGGCGATGTACCCCATGGACCTTGTTTTCCTCGGGTCGCTCGATGACGAGCACTGTGCTGACCACCTGGTTAGTGGCGGAGATATATAGCAACAGTGGTTCCCTTTCCCGTGGGGTCACTAGTACTGGCGAGGTGGATAGAAGGTGCTTGAGGTCTTCGAATGCTTCATGCGCTTCGTTGGTCCACTCGAACTTTTCAGCTTTGCAGAGGAGTTGGTAGAAAGGCAGCGCCTTTTTCACCCATCCGACTTATGAATCGACTGAGGGCCGCGATTCGCCCAGCCAGCTGTTGAATGACCTTATGTTTTTCGGCTTCTCCATGGCCAGTATGGCTTTTATTTTCTTCGGGTTTGCCTCGATTCCTCTTGCGGAGATGAGGTACCCGAGTAGTTGTCCGGATGGCACACCAAAGGCGCATTTGTCCGGATTGAGATTGATCCGGTAGCGGTCGAGGTTGGCGAAGGTTTCGCGCAAATCGTCGATTAGGGAGGCTTCCTCCTTGGTCTTGATTACTATGTCGTCGACATAGACTTGGATGTTGCGACCAAGTTGTTCCTTAAGGCAAATCTGCATGCACTGCTGGTAGGTGGCTCCCGCGTTCTTTAGCCCGAAGGGCATTGTGTTGTAGCAGAACACACCAACGGGCGTTGTAAACGGTGTTTTCTCTTGGTCATCCTCCTTCATTCGAATATGATTATAGCCTGAGTAGGCATCGAGGAAGCAGAGGCGCTCGCATCCCGCGGTGGAGTCGATAATCTGGTCGATGCGCGGCAACGGAAGTGATCCTTTGGGCAGTGCTTATTCAGAGAGGTGAAGTCCACGCACATCCCCGGGATATCCGTGTCCTTTTTTGGTACCATCACCGTGTTGGCGAGCCAAGTGCTTTCCTTGATCTCGCGTATGAAGTTGGTGTCGAGGAGTTTGTTGATCTCCATTCCAACTGCCTGCACTCGTGGCTCAGACAATCGCCGAATTGTTTGCTTGACTGGCCTTGCAACGGGGTTGACGTTGAGTGTGTGCTCGGTGAATTCCCTGGGAACTCTTGGCATATCCGCAGGACACCAGGGGAAACTTTTTCAGTGCTCACGGATGAATTCAACGAGCGCGAGTTCCTATGCGGGACTCAAGTTGTTGGCGATGAGGGCCGTTTTGGCAGGGTCCGATGGGTGAACCTGCACTTTCTTTGTGTGCACTAATGATTCGAAAGATAGATCGGGTGAGCTTGGCCGGCTTAGGGAGGCAGACTGTTGTCTGTCAACACCTTTAGTCTCGCGAGTTCCTCCTGCATGCCGAAGGACTGGGAAATTCTGTTGAATTCCCTATCACAACTGTTGGACCTCTCAAAGCTCCCGTTGACTGTGATGACGCCATTGGGACCTGTCATTTTCATCTGCAGGTAGGCATAGTGTGGCACTGCCATGAACCTCGCGAACGCGACACGTCTGAGGATGCAGTGGTACTATGAGGGCCAGTCGACGACCTCAAAGTCGATGCGCTCGCGCAGAAAGTTTTTCAGCGTGCCGAAGATGACGTCGAGGTTGATTTTTCCCAGGGGATACATGCCCTTGCCTGGGACGATGCCATGGAATGTTGTGTCAGAGTCCTCTAGGCAAGTTAGAGGGATCCTCATTGCTCACAAGGTACTCGCGAATATGAGGTTGATGCCGTTTCTGCCATCCATGAAGACGCGACTCATGTCGAAGCCTCCGATTTGCGCCTCGAGTACGAGGGGGCAATGGCCTGGACGGGGTACTTGAGCGGATGATCGCGTTTGTTGAAGGTGATGCAGGACTCGCTTCCGCTGAGGTACTCAGTGGTAGATGGTGGCGAGTGTGTGGCCAAGGTGACTTGGCGAGTGATGGCCTTCTGCAGTCGATTCGAGGGGCGTCCCTTTTGCATCATCATGGTACCCATCGCCCGTGGGTATGGTTCCCCTCCGTGGTGCTGGTCTGGTGCAGCTGCATTTGGAGGTTGCCCCGGTCGTGGTGGCGGAGCTCCATGTGCTACGACACTTGGAGCGGCTCCGTAGCCTCTTTCGACGGCGTTGCGATTCATTCGAACTAATCCCTCATGTAGTTTGAGGAACTCGCGGCAGTCCTTGAGGAGGTGGCTGGACTTCTTCTTTCCATCGTGCTTGTCGATGTAGAAGTGCACCGTACATGGCCCGGATAGTTTGTCCTCAATGGATGTCACGGGTGCTTCATCGCGATTGCAGCGTTGCCACACTTGCGTGGTTTTCACGGAATCGTGGTATCCACCTCTTCTGTATCCGCTGTTGCGATTATCGTCGTGTCTGTCGGCGTAGCCAGCTGCGACCATGTTGACGTCGTCGCGGTCATCGTAGATGCGCATACGCCGTTTGCCTCGGCGGTCGCGTCTACGCTCGAGTTCTGCCTCCTCGTCGGAGTGGACACGGTTTTTCACCGAATCTTCTCCATCAGCCCACCGATTCGCGATTTCCATTAGGTGGTCAATGGTCTTGGGCTTTGAGCGGCCCAGCTCCTCCCTGAGCTCTATGCGGCGGACACCGCCGTTGAATGCATCAATCGCGCGATCCTCCAAAATGTTCTCTACCGAGTTCTTGATGATGGACCACCTTTGGATGTAAGAGCGCAACGATTCGCCCGATCGTTGCTGGCAGCATCTCAGCTCTTTGATTGATGCAGGCCACTTGTACGTGCCCTTGAAGTTGCACACGAAGCTGTACACCAGCTCATCCCAACTGCAAATGGATCCACGTGGGAGGTTGTTGAGCCATGCTCGGAGGAGATGTGGTCCTCCAGCCAAATCTTTGGGTCATGTAGGCCGTCAAACTTCGGGTTCTCCGATGGGAGTTTGAACCCCTTGGGCATTCGCTTCTGCCTGATGGACCTGCTGAAGCATCTGGCGCCACAGAGCTCCACATCTTCCTCTTTTGAGTCAGTCGACCGAGCACGTCGTGCCCTTGATTTGTCGATCTTGCGCTGCGTGATGTCATCGCGCGCATCGTATTCGTGGTCGTGTCGCCGTGAGCGGCGACGTCGAGACAGGTCATGACTATCATCACTGGATGAGGGCGAGGAGTAACGCTTTGCTAGCGCTTTGCCCTTCTTTGGCTCCGGTGTTGGCTCCTTGTCGAGGGCGGCCTCGATTAATCCCAAACCCGTGATCATAGATCGGTGCATGGCAGCTCGGGGATCTCCAGCTGGCGGCTGGTTGTTAAGGAGGTACATGGTGGCCGCTATCACCACAGCCTGTAGCGTCTTAGGGACCACATTGCCCCGTGTGTCGACTGTTGTAGAGCTGAAGTCGAGGAACTTTGCAGCTTCTATGCGTTCTTGCTCGGTGAGATGGGCCATCCGAGATTGCCTCTTTTTGGCGATGTACTCGTTGCCTTTGGAGGAGGATCCTCCGTGGGAGGAGAGCCCAGCACGACGAAGGCTCGACTCGTCTGCTGCTTTTTTGCGCGCCTCGTGTGCGCGATTGTTTGTACTTGGCGCTTGAATTCTTCCTTCATGAGCTAGTGGTAGCCCATTAGCAGTTCTTGTGGAGATCCGAAGGGTAGAGGAGTGCCTCGTAGGGCCTCGCGGCAGCGAGCCCACTCTTGCTCATTGAGCCTGATCACGACGTGTTTGCCGGTTTGCTCGTTTATTATGGTTGGAGGTTCGACTGCTCCTCCATTGTCGACGGGGGTGCGATTGCCACCGTTACCACCGTTGGCACCGTTGCCGCCATTGGCAACGAGAGGTGGGTTGGTTCCGTTACCGCGATTTCCAGTGTTATCGCGGTTGGCGGAGGTATCGCCTGTGTTGATGACGGCGCACATGAAGTGATTGGGGAAGCTGCTGCTTCCACAACTCTTAGATCCGGAGCCATAGGCTCCATCTTCAGTGGCCAGATCGCTTAGATCGGAGTTGCGACTGTTGTCGCTGACCGTGTTCTCGACAGTTGTCGAGGCATTGAGCTCATTGAGGGTGCCGATCGATGGAGGGAACCATGATGCTGGGGCAATCGACGGCACCGTCGGCTGGTCAGGCATGCGAAGCGTGCCCATCTGACCAACTTGGAAGCGGAAGCTCCCTATTGCCAGGCTGACTCCATCGCCCATGGCCTCGAAAGCCGGGCGAGTGGCCGGCGTGTGGACGGTGAAGTCGAACATGCCAAAGAGCTGGCGGATCTCCGCTGTTGCGGATTTGTAGATCTCGGTTGATGGGGCCGAAGAAGCCGCAACATCAGCACTCCCACTTCCCACAGACGGCGCCAATTGACGAGGGTTTAACTCATCATTGCCCATTGTTATGTACTTGGGTTTTGGAGAAGGAGGGAGCGCTGGTGACATCTATCAGCTAGCAAACAAGCACACATGGGACTCAAAGATTTACCCAGGTTCAGTCCTCATAGAGGTCCCTACTCCTGTTTGTCTGCTCGTGGAATTATCAAAGGAATCGAGGATTACAATGGTGCGCAGATGCAATCTGGTGAGGGTTGTGGAAACTAGGGTTGCATGTGTCCTTCTTGCCGCCCCTCCTAGCCTTTATATAGATAGGCTAGGTCTCGGGTAGCAGGTCGAGTCGGTTACAGATTAGAGTTTTTCCCTTTGAACTTTCTATCTTTAGTTTCTTCTTGTTCTCCAAGCAATCGAGAGTCCGCAGGCTACTCGAGTCCTTCATTTGGGCCTTGGCGACACCGTGGGCCTCCACGTATTCATGCCGTATATACCAAGCTCGAGTACCTGTAGGGTATACCCATGTCATTACCCCTTTTCTCAAAGTCAGCAAGAAGTACAGAATGTTTCGAGCGCAGCGCCTTGTGT
Source organism: Avena eriantha (assembly GCA_910589775.1). Taxonomy (NCBI): domain Eukaryota; kingdom Viridiplantae; phylum Streptophyta; class Magnoliopsida; order Poales; family Poaceae; genus Avena; species Avena eriantha. The sequence continues at coordinate 296,791,103 of OU342741.1, read as the reverse complement.
GTGTCCAAGAGGCGCTGAAACTCAGCACTCCAACGATTGGTGGTGACCTGAGAAAAGCAAAGTTGGCTTAGTTATGTGCATATTCGAAGTGTACAATATCCGGGCCAAGTGGAACTTAACCCGGCTCTAGGTGTGTGCATATTCGAAGTGTACAAGATCCGGGCCAAGTGGAACTTAACCCGGATCTAGGTGTGTGCATATTCGATGTGTACAAGATCCGGGCCAAGTGGAACTTAACCCGGATCTAGGTGTGTGCATATTTGAAGTGTACAAGATCCGGGCCAAGTGGAACTTAACCCGGCTCTAGGTGTGTGCATATTCGAAGTGTAGAAGCTACGGGCCAAGTGGAACTTAACCCGGCTCTAGGTGTGTGCATATCCAAAGCTACTAAGGAGCTATGCTAGTTCTCTAAGGAGCATCCGACAGAGTAACAAGTTACTCCCCTAGAGGCTCGGGGACTAATGGATATATCTCTAAGCACTTGTGCATGCTAAAGAAAATACAAAATAGCGTACCTCCATCATCCGGCCGGCAAGGTTGATAACCTTGGCTGCTGTGTTCATTTGTGCGCTAAACTCCGCGGGCCCAAACTTCTCCGGAAGATCGTCATTGGGATTGACGAACTCCGCTTTGTTCCTGTTATTGACATATTCAATTAGGGCCGGAGAATAGCGCTCTCCACTAAGCATGTGGGGTGCAATCAAACCCTTGGCGTGGGCCTCCCTCCTTTCAACTTGGGCAGTAGCAGGGCTGGTGTGCAATGCAAGTTGCGTGCTAGCTGACCCAGGGGAGGCATCTTTCTTCGGCGGATTTTTCTTCGGAAGCATGGACGCGAGCGTGCGCTGTCCAGCTTCGATGGATGTTGCCCTGGCGGCGTCAGAACTTTTCTTGGCCTTGGGCTGCTGCTGAGAGGCTGAGGTTTGAGCTGCAGATTTGGACTTGGGTGCAGCCTTGGTGCTAGCTGGGTCTTCTCGCCGAGTCTTGTAAGACTCGGACAAGGCGGAAGGAGTTGGTGCTGCTGGTGGTACTTGTGGTGCTGCTGGTGGTACTTGTGGTGCTGCTGGTGGTACTTGTGGTGCTGCTGGTGGTACTTGTGGTGCTGCTATTGGTGCTGGCGCTGGTGCTTGTGCTGGTGCTGGTCTTGGCGGTGGTGCTATTGGTACCTCGGAGATGGCAGGTTGCGGCTGAGCCGATAAGGAGCTGGGAGCATCCGCTAGCTTGCCCCTGCTCCAAGGTTTCCCTCCTCTACACGAGGTGGGCTAGAACCTGGAGCAGCCACTAAACCCTCCTGAATGGGGCTCAGTGGGCGTGTATCGTCGCCACGAGGAGGAGATGGGCTGTGCCGGAAGGAAGAGGAGATGCTGGAGCCGCTCTGAGGGACCTCCACCGCAACCCTGCCGAATCAAGTGACGAATAATAAGTTATAACAAAAGAGAGGCATATAGATAGAAAAGCACGAAGCAGAGAATTGGACAAAGAGAAAAGTGACTTACTCATCAGAAGTCAAAGGCTGCTTGGGCTTCCGAGCTCTCCGAGTCGTGGCCTTAGTTGGAGGCTTGGTGGCGGCCTTGTCTACGGACTTCTTTTGCCTCTTGGTTGTTTTAGGAGGTCCAGAAGAAGCAGCGGAAGTGGCAGCCCGTTTCTTAGACGCGGCTGGGACCGGCTCACCCGTGGCGAGAGGAGGATCTTCGTGGATCTGCCCAGCTGGGTTAGCTGAAGCCGGAAATGCATAAGAAATGGGCACAGCGTCAAATGCCTCCATCACCTCAACGTCGGAATCATCTTCATCATCAGGCCAATCCCTTAAGTAAGAGAAGTTACCAGTGGGTCGCTTGGTTGCATCAGGGAATGGCAGGAACATTTCCTGATCCGGCTCCTCCTCGTCCGAGACAAGTCGATCCTTTGCCCATTTGAGGGAAGGCTCGGTGCCATCTTCGAGGGTTTGCTGAAGAAACAACTAAGAAGGAAATACAAAAGGATCAAATAAACGACATACTCCGACATAGGATATAACTCGGAAAAAGATTGAATCACGAGATTTACCGTAGGAGGAGGCTTGTCCCGGCAGTAATGCTCCAATCCCCACTCCCAATCAGTAGAGAAGTCCTTGTCGGTCGTAAAGAGGGCCTTGACCCGGCGGAATATCTCGGTGTTGTTCAGTTCAAAGGAAGAGGTCCGGTTGGGGTCAAGTCGCCAGCTCATGTGGCAACGTTTGTGTGTGTGCTTCTGGAGAGGGGAGATCCGGCTACGGACGAATGTGATCATCGCATCCTCATTGTGCAGCCCTAGATCCTTCAGTTTCTGGAACTGTTTGTTGACCTGATTCACCAAGACAGTTGGTTTCTTGGAAACCCAGTCCCATAGATCCGGATTAGGAGGACCCGGAGCATAGGGGTGCAGCCGGATCAGATCCTCATCCATGCCATTTCTGACATAGAAGAAGGTCCGGGCCCAGCCCTTGCAGGAGTCAAGCCCCGTGACTCGGGGAAGACGAATTGTTTCCGAGGAGAGATGGAGGCAGCACCGAATTGAGTCAGATGTTTGTCCTCCGGGCCAAGCATCTTATTCGGAATTACGTTCCTTCGCAAACTGAAGAATCGGATCCAGAGCTCTTTTGTGGGCCACAGGCCAACGTATTCCTCTATGCTGGAGGCGAATGAAGAAAGGGACATAATGGCGTTCGCTGGAAGATGGTGGGGTTGGAGTTCGTGGATGTTGAGGAAGTCATGGAAAAAATCGCTCACGGGCAGGCCGAAGCCACGCTGGAAGTGAGAGAGGAACACGACAAACTCACCCGGATAGGGTGAGGGAGCGAGCTCCTCGGAGGCAAGGCGGGCAATCACGCCCTCAGGGATGCGGCGGGTGCGGTAGAGCCAGTCCAGGTCGTCCTGGCACACCCAGGAACCGGCCCAGGCACCGGGCTCCGTGTTTTCCGCCCCTTCCTCCATCTCTTCTTCAACGATAGCGAGTTCCTCTTCGGTCATCTCTAGGTCACTATCCTCACCGGCCCTATGGGAGGTGGGGGTAGAGACTTGGACAGGCGCGGACCCGTGATGGTGGAGCAACGCTGGAGCGGCAGCGAGGCAGCTGCGAAAAGGCACGGTGCAGCAGCGGCAGCGCTGTCGCTAGGAAGAAGAAAAGACAGAGAGGCAGAGGGGCGCGAGAAGGGGAAAATGGACAAGGGGCGTGCCCCTCCCCTTTTTAACCACGCCCTAGTGGAAGGTAGTGGGATGGTGTTGCGCGTCGAGGCCACACGATGTGGCCGTGTATCACCCGGGTCAGCCAATCACAGGCGAGCCACAGGAAGGTCCAGAGGGCAATGGGGATCCCACGACGCGACGTGGTGATAAAGTTAACGAGGAGGCAGTCGCGACGCCACATGTGCAATAGTAACACCTGACAATAAGTGCAGTAACCGGCGCAGGCCCTTAAAATGAGGCAAGATAATGATTACCCTCCACGTGAGACGTGGGGAAGCGTATGTGAGAAGGAAGGATAACCCGGAAAACGAAAGGGTCACCCGGCCAGCGAGTGAAAACTCGGAATGTGCCAAGGGAAAATTAGCCCATGAAATACGGGCTATGAGGTAACTCGGAAAAGGAAGCAAAAGGCTCGATAAAATTGAACCTGCCGTGGTCTTAGCAGACCGCACTAGCTTCGGGGACTAATGTTGGGGGGATACCCCCGGTTACGGTCACGCCGGGGTATAAAGTCCGAGTTAGCCGAGGTACGACAAGGTCAAAGCGAATGCTGGCCGAGTGACCTCAAGGCAGGCCGACTTACGGAGTAACCCGGACTGGAGGATGTCCACCTTACTGAGTCCCGACCGACGTATGTCTTATGCCGGCAGGTTTATGTTACTTGTATGCAGGTACCCATGGGGCCGGATTAACTAGGCACGATCCGGGTTATATCAAGCTTGCAAGAGAAGGAAGGTATCTCGCTGGTCAAAAGGTGGTCATTGTACGCTGGAGCATGAGAGAAGCGAACAGAGGGAAGGACCACCGAGGCGTGGCCGACAAGGGTGACACACCCTGTGTCAGATGACGCTGGCACCGCATAGGCTTACGTAGCCTCTGCATGGCTTACGATGGCAAAAGGTGACCCGGTCGGTTTGCTATTTTGGGAAGAGGCATATTCCCAGGAATATGCCTCCATGTATTCCCTAATTGGAGACCTAGCCTCCCCTTTATAAGGAGCGCTAGGGCCTCTATAGAATGGGTTGGCATTTGTGTAGTTGGTTCACTTGGAGATAGATAGTGGTGAGAGTAAGAGATCTCCTTCTTCCTCCTCTCCCCAATACATCTCAAGGAGCATTTGTAACCACGTGAACTTGAAGAATACAAAGCATCTGTGTGTGGAATCAACACACTATCCCTCCCTGGATTCCTCTACTGCATATTGGCCCCACCTTTAGCCTATCCATGGCATCTGCCGTGACACCACCACGACACATGTTGTGTTTGCGGGGATCCGATGGATATTGAGATGCTATTTCAGATTGATTATTGATTCTATCATGACTTTGTTTTTTGTGATCTTGCATGCTTTACGTTGTTAGTAGCTATCTTGGCCAAGTAGATGCTAGCAACTCCAAGAGTTAGTATTTATGCTCGATAGTGGGTTCATGCCTCTGGTAATCTGGGGAAGTGACAAAAATCTCTAAGGTACTAGATGTGCTGTTGCTACTAGGGAGAAAACAACAATCCTTTGTTCATAGAACAATCGTATTGTTTACATTACACGCAATTCGTAAAGCAATAATCTGTTGCTTGCAACTTAATACTGGAGGGGGTTCGGATGATAACCTGAAGGTGGATTATTAGTCATAGATGCAGTTGGATGGCGGTCTATGTATAATGTTGTAATGCCCAATCAAGTTCCAAAGGACTCAAGATGATTAGTATATGCATGTATTGCTTTCTCGATGTTTGTCAATTGCCCCGCTGTAATTTGTTCACCCAGCATGTTATCTATCTTAAGGAGAGCCACCTGTAGTGAACTATGGATCCCGGTCCTTTTTCTTTACATACAATCTACAAACTGTTACTGCTTCGTGTTTACTTTCTGCAAACTTTTACTTCTTTCCATTCGACACGTTTAATCCTTTGTTTTTAGCAAAAGACGGTGAGATTGACAACCTCATCGCAAGTTGGGGACAACTTTCTGTGGTTGTGTTGTGCAGGTCTCCATGTTGCTACTAGCACCGGTAGTGCGCCCTGCCAAGGCTCAGCTAGCAACACCTTTGGGGTGTTTCCTTGGTCCTACTGGTTCGATTAAACCTTGGTTTCATAAGTGAGGGAAACTTGCTGCTGTGATCATTATACCTTTCTCTTGGGGTTCCCAACGAGCTCTACATCAACACCGCACCAACATTTTTCTGGTGCCGTTACCGAGCCATCAAGCATTTTTCTAGAGCCGTTGCCGGGGAGTCAAGGACATCTTCACAATGGGAGTCCCTCATAACCAATCTATTTACTTTGTTATTTTTGTTTTGCTTAGTTTCTTTTTTGCTTTGTTTGCTTGTTTCTTTATCAAAAACACAAAAAAACTAGTTTTACTAGTTTGCTTTCTTATTTGAAAACACAAAAAAATGACTACACTTGAAAACACTAAGTTGTGTGACTTCACTAGCACCAACAACAATGATTTTATGAGCACACCCATTGCTCCACCTGTGCCTGAAGATACTTTCTTTGAGATAAAACCTGCTTTGCTCAATCTTGTTATGAGAGAACAATTTTCTGGTATTGGTAATGAAGATGCTGCTGCCCATCTAAATAACTTTGTTGAACTTTGTGATATGCAAAAGCATAGGGATGTAGATGGTGATATTATTAAGCTGAATTTTTTTCCTTTCTCTTTGAGAGGAAAAGCTAAAGAATGGTTGAATTCCTTAACTAAGAATAGTATTGATTCTTGGAGTAAGTGCAAAGATGCTTTCATTGGAAAACACTATCCTCCTGCTAAGATTATATCTATGAGAAGTGAAATGATGAAGTTTAAACAATCAGATAATGAACATGTTGCTCAAGCTTGGGAAAGAATGAAATCTTTGGTAAAGAATTGTCCCACTCATGGACTGACTGCTTGGATGATCATCCAAACTTTTTATGCAGGATTGAACTATTCTTCAAGGAACCTATTGGACTCTGCTGCTGGAGGTACTTTTATGACCATCACTTTGGGTGCTGCAACAAAACTTCTGGACAATATGATGGTTAATTATTCTGAATGGCATACTGAGAGAGTTCCACAAGGTAGGAAGGTAAATTCTGTTGAGGAAACTTCCTCCTTGAGTGATAAGATTGATATTATTATGTCTATGCTTGTTAATGGGAAAGCCCATATTGATCCAAATAATGTTCCTTTAGCCTCTTTGGTTGCTCAAGAAGAGCAAGTTGATGTGAACTTCATAAGAAATAATAATTTTGGCAATAATGCTTATAGGAATGATTTTGGTAACAACAATTATAAGCCATATCCTCCCAACAATGGTAATGCTTATGGAAATTCCTACAACAATAATAGGAGTGCTCCCTATGAACTTGAAGTTATGCTTAAAGACTTTATTTGTAAGCAAACTGCTTTCAATAAAACTATTGAGGAAAAACTCTCTAATGCTGAAAGAAATATAGCATCTTTGGCTAAAGCTCAATCTTCTTTGAATAAAATGGCTGCTAAACCTAAAACTAATGATAATCCCTTTGCAGCTACTAATGCTATACAAGTAAGAATTGATGAAAATGTTAGACTATTAGCTGAATTACATGCTAAGTGGGAAAGAGAAGATGAATTTGCTAGAAACATTAGTGTTTCTACTATTACCACCACTAGTGTTGACGCTAGTAATAGTTCTACTACTTTAGATGATAAATTTGATTTTGATCTTGACGGTTGCAATATCTCTGAAGTTATTAAGTTCCTACAAAATCTTGCTAAAAGTCCTAATGATAGTGCTATGAACATGGCCTTTACAAAACACATTACTGATGCTCTCATAAAGATTAAGGAAGAAAAGAGGAAACATAAAGCTTCTATTCCTATAAAACAAGAAGATGGTTGGGAAGCCATCATTAATATGAAAGTGAATGACTTTGATTTCAAAGCTTTATGTGATCTTGATAGTAGTGTTTCTATTATGCCTAGAAGGATTTATGATATGCTTGATTTGCCTCCACTTGAAGATTGTTATTTGAATGTCCCACTTGATGATAATGCTAAAAAGAAACTCATGGGGAGTCTTAATGATGTTCTTATTATGGTTAATAATGCCTATGTCCCCGTTGATTTCTATGTTTTGGATGTTGAATGCAATGCTTCTTGTCCTATTACTTTGGGAAGACCTTTTCTTAGAACTGTTGGTGCCATTATTGATATGAAAGAAGGCACCATTAAATATCAACTCCCACTGAAGAAAGGTATAGAACACTTCCCTAAGAAGAGAGAGAAGATTTCTTTTGCTTCTCCTATGAAAACAAAATTTGATCTTAATGCTTCTTCATTTGAGAACACTTGATTCTTTCTTGCTTCTTATGCCTAACTTAAAGGCGTTAAAGAAAAGTACTTATTGGGAGATAACCAAAAAGTTTAATATGAGTCTTGGAAGTTATTACCTCTGTAATAACCTCTCCTTATCCTTTTTATTTGCTTTTTGTGCCAAGAGTAACCTCTAATGAGAGAGAAGTAATGATTGGGAAAGTTGTTGTCCCAAAACAGATTTTTGTGCTTCACCGTAAAAATTGATGTAAAATCTATGAACGTCTTTTTGAGGCATGAATTTTTGTGCTTCTGCCCCAGGTTGTTATCTAACTTTCGGTAGTTCAACACTTTTTGATTTGAGCAATAGAAGGTCTTCTAAAAAAATTCGTCTTTACCTGCTGGTCTGTTTTGACAGATTTCTGCCATTTTCTGTATTTGCTTCTTGTTGGTTCATTTTTGAGTTCTTTTGGGGAATTGAGCTTTTTGAGGGAAGTTCTATAGTAGCTGGTGTTCTAATGGAAGTTTATTTGGTGTTAGAACTGAACCTTAAGGCTTATTTATCTTGAGTGCACTAATGTTGCTAATAAAGATTGTGTGAAGTTTTGTATGAAGGAAAAATTTCAAGTGTATGGAAGGAATGAGTAATGAGATGAAGGATGGACTAAAGCTCAAGCTTGGGGATGCCACGCGTGTCACCCCAAGAAATACCCAAGAAGTACAAGTGTCAAAGCTTGGGGATGCCCAAGGCATCCCCTTCTTCATCAATAAAAATCACAGGTTTCTTCCAAACGGTTCCTTTTTATTGTTTCATGCACAGTTGTGTTGTTCTTGGAGCGTCGTCTTTTTCGTTTTCATTTTGGTTTTTCGTTTGCTTGGTTTTCTTAGTTTTCTGAATAATTTTTTTGGACCCCCTCTTTCATACAATGGTTTGCAAATAGTTTGGTTTGGTTTGGCAAATAGTAGGAAAGTTCATACTTATGTGGTAAAAAGAGCTTGTTTTTGACTGTGGCCTATGCTTTGGCATGCCATGCTTGATATTGTTTTGGCTTTATGCTTAGTATTCTTTGCTGTAGCATGACTTGTTATAAACAATTGAGATTGCTTAATGTGCCTTGGATGAATCATGCGTTGTTTTAGCATATTAAAGCATAGTATAGTGGTATTCTCCTTTGATGCTTTATTTGGGTTGACTTGGCGCATGCTCACACCATGTTATGACTATCTCAAGTCACCATAGCCTTTATGATCCTTTAGTTTTCAACTTGTAGTATCACTTTATGCTTTGATCAATGATGTTTTGTTGCTCTGCATGATTATGGCCATTATTGCTCTCTTAGTTTGTCGCTCCCAATCTTTTGCTAGCCTCCACAACCGAGTATGAGTTCCACTCATGCATCCAACTTCCTAAACAAAGTTATTCCAAAGAGTCCACAATACCTACCTACTAGCTTATGCTATTCCAAGTATATTCATGCTTTATTTTACCTGCCAAATTAAACTCGTTATGAGAAAACTAGTGATTAAAGCTCCCACAAACTTGATGGCATACTTTACTTTTCCTGCCCTTAATAAACTTGAACCACTGTGTCGTCTATGTTGTATATGCTTGCACTTATTTGTTGGGAATTAGCAGAACCATGCTTTCATGGGGATCGCTTTCAACATTGCACTTGGTACTTGTACCTAGTTGATATCATGCTCTTTTGTATATGGATGTCGTCGGTGTTAAATGAAATGGGAGCTTGTAAGTCCATGGAGTTATGTATATGTGTTAGAGAAACACCTGGGCTGCTGGTCTAATCCATGCTGACATGGTGGAAACCTACAGCGTAACCATAATGAGCTGTCTATGAAGCATTCTTCTTATAAAAAAAGAGTCCTATATTGAGAAAAAAAGAGAAAAGAAAAAAAAAGATTATGAAAAGAGGAAAGAGAAAAAAAGCACCATATTCCCATGGTAAATAAGAAGATTGCTGAGATGCTCGTTGTCTGCTTGCCTTGTCATTTTGATATGGGGATTCTTCCGTATCATCGGGCAAGGGGTACCCCGTTGGCGGTTCTCTATGATACACATGTACTTACGATGACAAGAACTTACCGGTGACTAAACTTGAGTAGCATGAGGGGTGGCCCTCGTATACAAGGGACATGAGATTTCTAACTTATAATTCGTCAAGCATGTACACCATAGTTTGTTCACTTTAACCTTAATCACTTCAAGATGCTTATGATAGGGGCAATGAGAGCTGAAAGCTATAAGTACCATAATTTTTGGAAGCTCTTTATGAGACTTGAATCCCTACTTCCTTCTATGAAGGCCTTTCTTCCACCATTATATTCAGTCCCCAGCTTCTACGTTTATGCACCTACTTTGAGAGCACAGTGGCCATTCTTAGTTCTATGTGCATTGTTCCAAGACTAGTTGATTGATGCATAACTTGATATTGCTTGTTGTAAACTATTTGTATCTAGTCACTCTTATGAACTTTGAAGGTGTCCTATGCATTTATATTTGCTACTCTATGAGGGACAAGCTGAATGTTATTATGATATGCTTTCTTTATGTGAAACAAACAAACGTCTTGCAAAGCATTGTTATTCATGAATCTTTTGTTTGTGCCGTTTCATGTTGCATCATAGTTTCTTTGTCTTATTGCTAGAACCTTGTCTTTCATGTTATGATTGAAGTACTATGATCCCAGCTTTGAATGTTATACAAATACTTTGATCAAGTCTTTGATGGTGCATGTCACCTCAAAAATTATTCTTTCTTTTTATCACTTACCTACTCGAGGACGAGTAGGAGTTAAGCTTGGGGATGTTGATACATTGCAAATGTATCTATAATTTTTTATGTTCCATGCTTGGTTTTATCCACTTTCTTGTGTTTTGTCCACACTTTGGAGTACTTTTCATATGATTTCTAGGACTAACCTATTAACAAGAGCTATAGTGCCAGCTACCTGTTTGCTGCTGTTTTTGGTTCCAGGAAAGTCAGAAAATGAATATTCTCGGAATTGGATGGGAAAAAAGCCAAAGTGCCTATTTTTCCGGAAGTCATCAGATGCCAGAATACAATACGGGGAAGGGCTGGGGGCCAGCCACACCACCTGGCCGCGCGGCCAGGCCTAGCCCGCGCCAGGGGGTGGTCTGGCCGACCCCAACACCCCCTCAGCCTCTCCTTCCGCCTATAAGATGCCCTTGGGACGAAAACCCTAAGGGCCCGATCAAAAGTCCACGAAAGAGTCTGTAGCCGCCGTCGTCTCCATCCCTAGATCAGGAGGGATCTGAAGCTCTTCTCGGCACCCTGCCGGAGAGAGGAATTCACCCTGGAGGCCTTCTTCATCACCATGCAAGCCTCCGGTGTGATGCGTGAGTAGTTCATCCTTAGACTACGGATCCATGTAGTAGCTAGATGGCTGGTTCTCCTCCTTTGTGCTTTCATGTCTAGATCTTGTGAGCTCCGTTGATGATCAAGATCATCTATTTGTAATTCTACATGTTGTGTTTGCGGGGATCCGATCGATATTGAGATGCTATTTGAGATTGATTATTGATTCCATCATGTCTTTGTTATTTGTGATCTTGCATGCTTTCCGTTGTTAGTAGCTATCTTGGCCAAGTAGATGCTAGCAACTCCAAGAGTTAGTATTTATGCTCGATAGTGGGTTCATGCCTCTGGTAATGTGGGGAAGTGACAAAAATCTCTAAGGTACTAGATGTGCTGTTGCTACTAGGGAGAAAACAACAATCCTTTGTTCATAGAACAATCGTATTGTTTACATTACACGCAATTCGTAAAGCAATAATCTGTTGCTTGCAACTTAATACTGGAGGGGGTTCGGATGATAACCTGAAGGTGGATTATTAGTCATAGATGCAGTTGGATGGCGGTCTATTTATAATGTTGTAATGCCCAATCAAGATCCAAAGGAGTTAAGATGATTAGTATATGCATGTATTGCTTTCTCGATGTTTGTCAATTGCCCCGCTGTAATTTGTTCACCCAGCATGTTATCTATCTTAAGGAGAGCCACCTCTAATGAATTATGGATCTAGGTCCTTTTTCTTTACATACAATCTACAAACTGTTACTGCTTTGTGTTTACTTTCTGCAAACTTTTACATCTTTCCATTCGATACGTTTAATCCTTTGTTTTCAGCAAAACACGGTGAGATTGACAACCTTGTCGCAAGTTGGGGACAAAGTTCTGTGGTTGTGTTCTGCAGGTCTCCACGTTGCTACTAGCACCGGTAGTGCGCCCTGCCAAGGCTCAGCTAGAAACACCTTTGGGGTGTTTCCTTGCTCCTACTGGTTCGATTAAACCTTGGTTTCATAAATGAGGGAAACTTGCGGCTGTGCTCATCATACCTTCCTCTTGGGGTTCCCAAGGAGCTCTACATCAACACCGCACCAGGATTTTTCTGGTGTCGTTACCGAGCCATCACATGGCCGGCCTGTAATATGTAGAAGAGGAAGAGCAAGAAGAAGCTGAATAAGATCATGATGAAGAAGAAGATGGAGAAGAAGTAGAACAAGAAGACCGTACCGGGAGGAGCCCTCGCCTGCTGGAACATTTGGCGCCATTGTTAGGAAAGATTGAGACTCTGTGAGAGGGGGAGCTTGAGGGGATGGTAGAGCAAGAACTGCCAGGCGGTGAGCTCTCTCCTTTTTCTCCACGAGGATGGTCGACTAGCCTCTCCTTAGGGGAGTCATGGCTTGCAGGGGAGGGAGGTGGTGGCAGGAGGAAGAAGAGAGTGATTAGTGTGGGAGAAGAGTCAAACTGTACAAGCTGTGGTCCAATATTATACAAGACCACCGTCTACCTTCTCAAAGAAGCCAGGGAATCGATGGGACTCGATTGGACTTGTCTTTATTGCGATGGATAGTTCAATGGTCTTCGGCGCCGCCTAAAATCTAGTAGATAATAAAAGGAGTGGGACCCTCCCCTTAAAAAAAGAGTGCGGTAATCACGGGAAACAGCGTGCATGTCCCGCATGCGTGCGTCAGGTGTTGACGGGGCAATGACGCGCACAACTAATGCACGATCATGTCGATACATCGAACTCCATGTTGATAGGCACGCACATTGAACTCCACGTCGACAAGCACGCATGGGATATTTACGGGTCTATAATACACTGTGCCACTTTTGTTCTGATAAAATTATGTTCAGTATGCGAGATAATACATTTTTTAATAATCGAAAAATGCATGTGCATAAACGACACATGAACTCACGGGTAAAACCGTTGCTCGCCCATTGATCAGATCGGCACCCAATTCTCTGTACCCGCCATCGATCATTCTGAACAACTTCCCCGAGCAAGATGGCCCCTTGCTGTGGCAATGATAGATCCAAGCCTGCCACTGATCTTCCTGTGTCCCCTACTCTTTGAGGCATCGTTCATGACCAAAAGTCTCCAACTGAGGCACCACATCGTGTCCAATCGTGCCAGGATCCATCAGCATCGACACTCGAGTATAGCACGCCATCGAAGCTCGTACCAGTTGCGTAGGAGGAGCATGGTGCACCTACAGCAATGGTCGAGCGCAAAGCAGCAGCCAAGACGGGTGCACATGTTGCACTAGCGAGTACGGACAACAAGAGGAATGAGAGGAAAACCTACAAAACCACCATGAAGAAGACCAGGAAGAAGAGAGGAGACAACTATGTGGACGACTCCAACTCGGCCAAGAAGGAGGCGTTCAAAGATTAGTTGGAGGCAGAAGCGGAGGAGAGTGACGTGGACCCGTGGGACTACGAGGAGGAGGAGGACTCTAATGAGGCGAGAGAGCGCATATACAAAGAAGGAGGCGATGACGAGTCATTAGAGGAGGACACTGACAACAAGGATGCCAAGGACAGTGACGGTGACGAAGGCGATGATGAGGGCTTCTTTGAAATATGATCACGAAATGCACGGAGCGCACCTAGAGCACGCACTAGGCATCACCGGCACCGTACGAAGTATTTTCATTTTTTAGATGGTTTTCATTTGTTTATGGAGGTAAAGTATCGGTGGCATGTATAGAGAGGTGGCACAGATAGAGATGGGTTATCCTGCCCGTGGGATCACAAAGGATCAACGGTTGGTGGGCACGATCTGTGTGACATCTATGTCAGCCAATCCGGGCGTAGCAGTCAGAGTGAACACATGTTTGGGCTTTTGTGAGAGAGGGAAAAGCACACTAAGGGATTTAGATAGAAAATATAACATATTTAAAAATGGAATGTATGTTTGATACTACCACCGTCCCAAAGCTTAAGACCTATATTTTTTTGAAAAAAGTAAAACTATGTAAACCACATTTTGTAAACCACATTGATCCAAATAACCACACACATTCTAGTGGATTTTGTGATGTAACTTCTGCCACACTGTTGAAACATGCAATGTGGAAGCTACTTTCCTAAGTGTTTTTTGTCTCCATGACAATGGTTTGGCACATGGAGTGCCTAGAGTCATTGCACGTGTTCTTTTCCTAAACCACATTGACCCACTAGACTCATTGCATGTGTACTTTTCCTAAACCACATTGATCCACATGATCACACACACTCTAGTGGATTCAGTGAAGCAACTTCTACCACACTACCGCAACATACAATGTGGAAGCTGCATCCCTAAGTGTTTTTTTCGTCTCTGTGACCATGGTTTGACACATAGAGTCCCTAGAGTCATTGCATGTGTTATTTTCCTAAACCACATTGATCCACTAGAGTCATTGCATGTGTTATTTTCCTAAACCACATTGATCCACATGACCACATACACTCCTGTGGATTCTGTGATGCAACTTCTACCACACTAGTGCAACATGCAATGTGGAAGCTGCTTTCCTAAGTGTTTTGGTCTCCGTGACCATGGTTTGACACATGGAGTCCCTACAATCATTGCATGTGTTCCTTTCCTAAACCACATTTATGCACATGACCACACACACTCCAATGGATTCTGTGATGCAACTTCCTCCACACAACTGCAACATGCAATGTGGAAGGTGCTTTTCTAAGTGTTTTTGGTCTTTGTGACCATGGTTAGACACATGGTGTACCTAGAATCATGGCATGTATTCTTTTCCTAAACCACATTGATTCACATGACCACATTCCATGTGTTATTTTCCTAAAGCACATTGATCCACATGACCACACACACTTCAGTGGATTCTGTGATGCAACTTTTTCCACACTTGTGCAACATGCAATGTGGAAGCTACTTTCCTAAGTGTGTTTGGTCTCTTTGACCATGGATTACCACATGGAGTGCCTAGAGTTATTGCATGTGTTCTTTTCCTAAATCACATTGATCCACTAGAGTCATTGCATGTGTTATTTTTCTAAACCACATTGATCCACAAGACCACACACACTCTAGTGTATTCTGTGATGCAACTTTTGACACACTAGTGCAACATGCAATGTGGAAGTTGCTTTCCTAAGTGTTTTTGGTCTATGTGACCATGGTTTGACACATGGAGTGCCTAGAGTCATTGCATGGGTTCTTTTCCTAAACCACATTGATCTAGTAGAGTCATTGCATGTGTTCTTTTCCTAAACCACATTTATTCACATGACCACACACACTCTAGTGGATTCTATGATGCAACCTTTGCCTCACTGGTGCAACATGCAATGTGGAAGTTGCTTTCTTAAGTGTGTTTGGTCTCTATGACCATGGTTTGACACATGGAGTCCATAGAGTCATTGCATGTGTTCTTTTCCTAAACTACATTGATCAACTAGAGTCATTGATTCACATGACTACATTGCATGTGTTCTTTTCCTAAACCATATTGATCCACATGACCGCACACACTCTAGTGGATTCTGTGATGCAACTTTGACACAGGTGCAACATGCAATGTGGAAGCTGCTTTCCTAAGTGATTTTGGTCTCTGCGACCACGGTTTAACGCATGGAGGCCCTAGAGTCATTCCATGTGATACTTTCCTAAACCACATTGATCAACATGACCACACATACTCTAGCGGATTATGTGATGCAACTTCTGCCACACTAGTGCAACATGCAATGTGGAAGCTGCTTTTCTAAGTATTTTTGGTCTCTGTGACCATGGTTTGACACATGGAGTCCCTACAGTCATTGCATGTGTTCTTTCCCAAACCACATTGATCCACATGGCCACACACACTCCAGTGGATTCGGTGATGGAACTTTTTCCACACAGGTGTAACATACAATGTGGAAGCTGCTTTCCTGAGTGTCTTTGGTCTCTGCGAGCATGGTTTGACTCATGGAGTCCCTAGACTCATTGCATGTGTTCTTTTACTAAACCACATTGATCCATATGACCACACACACTCTAGTAGATTCTATGTTGCAACTTTTGCCACACTATGCAACATGCAATGTGGAAGTTGCTTTCCTAACTGTTTTTGGTCTCTATGACCTTGGTTTAACACATGGAGTCCCTAGATTCATTGCATGTGCTATTTTCCTAAACCACATTGATCCACCAGAGTCATTGATCCACATGACCAAATTGCATGTGTTCTTTTCTTAACCACATTGAGCCACATGACCACACACACTCTACTGGATTCTGTGATGCAACTTCTGCCACAATGGTGCAACAGGCAATGTGGAAGCTGCTTTCCAAAGTGATTTTGGTCTTTGTGACCATGGTTTGACACATGGAGTCCCTAGAGTCATTGCATGTGATCTTTTCCTAAACCACATTGATCCACTAGAGTCATTGCATGTGTTATTTTCCTAAACCACATTGATCCATAGGACCACATACACTCAAGTGGATTATGTGATGTAACTTTTGCCAGACTAGTGCAACATGCAATGTGGAAGCTGCTTTCTAACTGTTTTTGGTCTCTATGACCATGGTTTGACACATGGAGTCCCTAGAGTCATTGACTGTGATTTTTGGTAAACCACATTGATCCACATGACCACACACACTCTAGTGGATTCTGTGATGCAACTTTTTCCACAACGGTGTAACATGCAAATGTGAAAGATGCTTTCCTAAGTGTTTTTAGTCTCTGTGACCATGGTTTAACACATGGAGTCCCTAGAGTCATTGCATGTGTTCTTTTCCTATACTACATTGATCCACATGACCACATTGCATGTGTTATTTTCCTAAACCACATTGATCCATATGACCAGATACACTCTAGTGGAGTCTGTGATGCAATTTCTGCCACACTAGTGCACCATGCAATGTGGAAGCTTCTTTCCTAAGTGTTTTGGTCTCTATGACCATGGTTTGATACATGGGTCCCTAGATACATTGCATGTGCTCTTTTCCTAAACCACATTGATCAACTATAGTCATTGCAGGTGTTCTTTTCCTAAACCACATTGATCCACATGACCACACAAACTCGAGTGGATTATGTGATGCAACCTCTACCACACTGGTGCAACATGCAATGTGTTAGTCACTTTCCTAAGTGTGTTTGGTCTCTATGACCATGGTTTGACACATGGAGTCCATAGAGTCATTGCATGTGCTCTTTTCCTAAACTACATTGATCAACTAGAGTCATTGATTCACATGACTACATTGCATGTGTTCTTTTCCTAAACCATATTGATCCACATGACCGCACACACTCTAGTGGATTCTGTGATGCAACTTTCAGACAGGTGCAACATGCAATGTGGAAGCTGCTTTCCTAAGTGATTTTGGTCTCTGTGACCACGGTTTAATGCATGGAGTCCCTAGAGTCATTCCATGTGATACTTTCCTAAACCACATTGATCAACATGACCACACATACTCTAGCGGATTCTGTGATGTAACTTCTGCCACACTAGTGCAACATGCAATGTGGAAGCTGCTTTTCTAAGTATTTTTGGTCTCTGTGACCATGGTTTGACACATGGAGTCCCTACAGTCATTGCATGTGTTCTTTCCCAAACCACATTGATCCACATGGCCACACACACTCCAGTGGATTCGGTGATGGAACTTTTTCCACACAGGTGTAACATACAATGTGGAAGCTGCTTTCCTGAGTGTCTTTGGTCTCTGCGAGCATGGTTTGACTCATGGAGTCCCTAGACTCATTGCATGTGTTCTTTTACTAAACCACATTGATCCATATGACCACACACACTCTAGTAGATTCTATGTTGCAACTTTTGCCACACTATGCAACATGCAATGTGGAAGTTGCTTTCCTAACTGTTTTTGGTCTCTATGACCTTGGTTTAACACATGGAGTCCCTAGATTCATTGCATGTGCTATTTTCCTAAACCACATTGATCCACCAGAGTCATTGATCCACATGACCAAATTGCATGTGTTCTTTTCTTAACCACATTGAGCCACATGACCACACACACTCTACTGGATTCTGTGATGCAACTTCTGCCACAATGGTGCAACAGGCAATGTGGAAGCTGCTTTACTAAGTGATTTTGGTCTTTGTGACCATGGTTTGACACATGGAGTCCCTAGAGTCATTTCGTGTGATCTTTTCCTAAACCACATTTATCCACTAGAGTCATTGCATGTGTTCTTTTCCTAAACCACATTGATCCATAGGACCACATACACTCAAGTGGATTATGTGATGTAACTTTTGCCAGACTAGTGAAACATGCAATGTGGAAGCTGCTTTCTAACTGTTTTTGGTCTCTATGACCATGGTTTGACACATGGAGTCCCTAGAGTCATTGACTGTGATTTTTGGTAAACCACATTGATCCACATGACCACACACACTCCAGTGGATTCTGTGATGCAACTTTTTCCACAACGGTGTAACATGCAAATGTGGAAGATGCTTTCCTAAGTGTTTTTAGTCTCTGTGACCATGGTTTAACACATGGAGTCCCTAGAGTCATTGCATGTGTTCTTTTCCTATACTACATTGATCCACATGACCACATTGCATGTGTTATTTTCCTAAACCACATTGATCCACATGACCAGATACACTCTAGTGGATTCTGTGATGCAATTTCTACCACACTAGTGCACCATGCAATGTGGAAGCTTCTTTACTAAGTGTTTTGGTCTCTATGACCATGGTTTGATACATGGGTCCCTAGATTCATTGCATGTGTTCTTTTCCTAAACCACATTGATCAACTATAGTCATTGCAGGTGTTCTTTTCCTAAACCACATTGATCCACATGACCACACAAACTCGAGTGGATTATGTGATGCAATCTGTACCACACTGGTGCAACATGCAATGTGTTAGTCACTTTCCTAAGTGTGTTTGGACTCTATGACCATGGTTTGACACATGGAGTCCATAGAGTCGTTGCATGTGTTCTTTTCCTAAACTACATTGATCAAATAGAGTCATTGATTCACATGACTACATTGCATGTGTTCTTTTCCTAAACCATATTGATCCACATGACCGCACACACTCTAGTGGATTCTGTGATGCAACTTTCACACTGGTGCAACATGCAATGTGGAAGCTGCTTTCGTAAGTGATTTTGGTCTCTGTGACCATGGTTTAACGCATGGAGGCCCTAGAGTCATTCCATGTGATACTTTCCTAAACCACATTGATCAACATGACCACACATACTCCAGTGGATTCTGTGATGCAACTTCTGCCACACTAGTGCAACATGCAATGTGGAAGCTGCTTTTCTATGTATTTTTGGTCTCTGTGACCATGGTTTGACACATGGAGTCCCTACAGTAATTGCATGTGTTCTTTCCCAAACCACATTGATCCACATGGCCACACACACTCTAGTGGATTCGGTGATGGAACTTTTTCCACACGGGTGTAACATGCAATGTGGAAGCTGCTTTCCTGAGTGGTTTTGGTCTCTTTGAGCATGGTTTGACTCATGGAGTCCCTAGACTCATTGCATGTGTTCTTTTACTAAACCACATTGATCCATATGACCACACACTCTAGTAGATTCTATGTTGCAACTTTTGCCACACTATGCAACATGCAATGTGGAAGTTGCTTTCCTAACTGTTTTTGGTCTCTATGACCATGGTTTGACACATGGAGTCCCTAGAGTCATTGCATGTGCTCTTTTCCTAAACCACATTGATCCACTAGAGTCATTGATCCACATGACCAAATTGCATGTGTTCTTTTCTTAACCACATTGATCCACATGACCACACACACTCTAGTGGATTCTGTGATGCAACTTCTGCCACAATGGTGCAACAGGCAATGTGGAAGCTGCTTTACTAAGTGATTTTGGTCTTTGTGACCATGGTTTGACACATGGAGTCCCTAGAGTCATTTCGTGTGATCTTTTCCTAAACCACATTTATCCACTAGAGTCATTGCATGTGTTCTTTTCCTAAACCACATTGATCCATAGGACCACATACACTCAAGTGGATTATGTGATGTAACTTTTGCCAGACTAGTGAAACATGCAATGTGGAAGCTGCTTTCTAACTGTTTTTGGTCTCTATGACCATGGTTTGACACATGGAGTCCCTAGAGTCATTGAGTGTGATTTTTGGTAAACCACATTGATCCACATGACCACACACACTCCAGTGGATTCTGTGATGCAACTTTTTCCACAACGGTGTAACATGCAAATGTGGAAGATGCTTTCCTAAGTGTTTTTAGTCTCTGTGACCATGGTTTAACACATGGAGTCCCTAGAGTCATTGCATGTGTTCTTTTCCTATACTACATTGATCCACATGACCACATTGCATGTGTTATTTTCCTAAACCACATTGATCCACATGACCAGATACACTCTAGTGGATTCTGTGATGCAATTTCTACCACACTAGTGCACCATGCAATGTGGAAGCTTCTTTACTAAGTGTTTTGGTCTCTATGACCATGGTTTGATACATGGGTCCCTAGATTCATTGCATGTGTTCTTTTCCTAAACCACATTGATCAACTATAGTCATTGCAGGTGTTCTTTTCCTAAACCACATTGATCCACATGACCACACAAACTCGAGTGGATTATGTGATGCAATCTGTACCACACTGGTGCAACATGCAATGTGTTAGTCACTTTCCTAAGTGTGTTTGGACTCTATGACCATGGTTTGACACATGGAGTCCATAGAGTCGTTGCATGTGTTCTTTTCCTAAACTACATTGATCAAATAGAGTCATTGATTCACATGACTACATTGCATGTGTTCTTTTCCTAAACCATATTGATCCACATGACCGCACACACTCTAGTGGATTCTGTGATGCAACTTTCACACTGGTGCAACATGCAATGTGGAAGCTGCTTTCGTAAGTGATTTTGGTCTCTGTGACCATGGTTTAACGCATGGAGGCCCTAGAGTCATTCCATGTGATACTTTCCTAAACCACATTGATCAACATGACCACACATACTCCAGTGGATTCTGTGATGCAACTTCTGCCACACTAGTGCAACATGCAATGTGGAAGCTGCTTTTCTAAGTATTTTTGTTCTCTATGACCATGGTTTGACACATGGAGTCCCTACAGCCATTGCATGTGTTCTTTCCCAAACCACATTGATCCACATGGCCACACACACTCTAGTGGATTCAGTGATGGAACTTTTTCCACACGGGTGTAACATGCAATGTCGAAGCTGCTTTCCTGAGTGTTTTTGGTCTCTGTGAGCATGGTTTGACTCATGGAGTCCCTAGACTCATTGCATGTGTTCTTTTACTAAAACACATTGATCCATATGACCACACACACTCTAGTAGATTCTATGTTGCAACTTTTGCCGCACTATGCAACATGCAATGTGGAAGTTGCTTTCCTAACTGTTTTTGGTCTCTATGACCATGGTTTGACACATGGAGTCCCTAGAGTCATGCATGTGCTCTTTTCCTAAACCACATTGATCCACTAGAGTCATTGATCCACATGACCACATTGCATGTGTTCTTTTCTTAACCACATTGATCCACATGACCACACACACTCTAGTGGATTCTGTGATGCAACTTCTACCACAATGGTGCAATAGGCAATGTGGAAGCTGCTTTCCTAAGTGATTTTGGTCTTTGTGACCATGGTTTGACACATGGAATCCCTAGAGTCATTGCATGTGATCTTTTCCTAAACCACATTGATCCACTAGAGTCATTGCATGTGTTCTTTTCCTAAACCACATTGATCCATAGGACCACATACACTCAAGTGGATTATGTGATGTAACTTTTGCCAGACTAGTGCAACATGCAATGTGGAAGCTGCTTTCTAACTGTTTTTGGTCTCTATGACCATGGTTTGACACATGGAGTCCCTAGAGTCATTGGCTGTGATTTTTGGTAAACCACATTGATCCACATGACCACACACACTCCAGTGGATTCTGTGATGCAACTTTTTCCACAACGGTGTAACATGCAAATGTGAAAGATGCTTTCCTAAGTGTTTTTAGTCTCTGTGACCATGGTTTAACACATGGAGTCCCTAGAGTCATTGCATGTGTTCTTTCCTATACTACATTGATCCACATGACCACATTACATGTGTTATTTTCCTAAACCACATTGATCCACATGACCAGATACACTCTAGTGGATTCTGTGATGCAATTTCTGCCACACTAGTGCACCATGCAATGTGGAAGCTTCTTTCATAAGTGTTTTGGTCTCTATGACCATGGTTTGATACATGGGTCCCTAGAGTCATTGCATGTGTTCTTTTCCCAAACCAAATTGATCAACTATAGTCATTGCAGGTGTTCTTTTCCTAAACCACATTGATCCACAAGACCACACAAACTCGGGTGGATTATGTGATGCAACCTGTACCACACTGGTGCAACATGCAATGTGTTAGTCACTTTCCTAAGTGTTTTTGGTCTCTGTGACAATGGTTTGACACATAGTGATGAGGACATCCCTACAGTTACACCTACCCCAATTGCTACTAATAATGTTCTAGCTGCTGCAAAGAAAGATCAATCCAATGAGATAAGGATTGGACCAATTACAAGAGCTCGTGCTAAGCTACTATAACAACAAGTGAACTTGTTTATTAATGAGCCTGATGTTTTAGTTAATGAGAATTTTATACTACCAAAGTGTTTGAATTATTGCATGATCAGGTACTTGGGAGAAGAAGGTGTAGCACGGAGCAAGGAGCTAATGGAACATGGTGTGTTGATCAATGAAGAATGCGCGAGGGAGGACAGGGAGAAAGAGCAAGGAGCTGTCCAAGATGAAGATCAACAAGTGGAGGAAGTTCTCTGCCGCGGTAGAGAAAAGTTGATAAGGACATCCCTACAGTTACACCTACCCCAATTGCTAATGATGATGTTCCAATTACAAAGAAAGACCAATCCAATGAGATAAGGATTGGACCAATCACAAGAGCTCGTGCTAAGCTACTAGAACAACAGGTGAACTTGTTTATTAATGAACCTGGTGTTTTAATTAATGAGAATTTTATACTACCTAAGTCTTTGAATTATTGCATGATCAGGTACTTAGGAGAAGAAGGCGTAGCACAAAGTGAGGAGCTAATGGAACAAGGCGTGCTGATTAATGAAGAATGCACGACGAGGGAGGAGAGGAAGGAAGCGCAAGGAGCTGTCCAAGCCAAAGATCAAAAAGAGATGGAAGTTCTTTGTCGCGGTAGAGAAAAGCCCCAATTATTTGCCACGGCAGGAAAATGGAGTCCAGCTTTGCCACGGCAGGTTGCCGTGGTAGAGAAGCCGACTAAAACTCTCTCACAACAGAGTCAGTTTGGCCGAACCAAGTTTGGGTGGGACCAACTCAGGTTCCCCCTAGGCCGCCACCCCTTTGAACTCATAAATAGATGGGGGCGCAATAATTAGGGTTTTAGACCATGTTAAAATATTTTGGAGTTATTTCTTTCATAGAACCTCTGGAATTACCCTGTGTTCGAATTACCAACTATAATTGTGTGTGATCTGTTGTTCCGTTGGGAATTAGTAGATTGCATACTACCGTTCGTGGTCACGGCTGCGTGCACAAGAGTGTGGTGTTGTGGATATCATACAAGTTTAGAGAGCTATTGCATTGGCATCAGGGATCGAGCGGGAGAGATCATAGCTATCATCCACCATATCATCGACAAGAGCTTGCTGAGAAGATCGGGCCACCCCATATCATCTTGGTATCAGATTTCCTCGTTGCCTCGGTAAGCAAACCACAATCCATCCATAGATTAGAGAGTGTTTTCGTCCTATACAGAAAATAGCCCCGCAAAAAGATTTGCCATAGCCTAGATTACATCATAGACAAGTAATAGTTGCTGGTCGTGTTCATCGTTTAGACTAGATCTAGTTTGTCTTTCTTTGTTTTCCTCTTTCTAGTCGACTCTATCACATGTTCTTCCGCGCCTCTAGCAGATCCGACGATACGAAAGAGTCCTTGTGGTTTACTCCTGGCCGAGTCGGTTTTCAATAATTAAAAAAAAAGTTTCCTTACCAATCTCTGCCGCGACACGGAAACGTTCGTTTTTTCTGCCGCGACACGAGTTAGATCCAAACTCTGCCACAACACAGATTTTTTGCCGCGCGCTGCCGCCGTTCTGCCACGGCACGATTTCTGCGTGTTTCTCTGCCGCGTGCCAGATGCTCTGTCGCTGCTCTGCCACGGCAGGATTTCTGCCCGTTTTCTTGCCACAGCAGGATTTTTTCTGCCACGACAGGATTTTGAGCTGGTTTTCTGCCATGACACCATAATTAGAAAGTGTGATAAAATTTGCAATTTTCCTTAACCTTAGCCACAGCCAATCTACTACATAGGTGTAGGAACTTGCACATTGACACTAGCTTCCACTCCTATAGGCTGCTCTTAGGATTTTGGTGCTGTACCTTGTAATTGAATGTGTGTGATATATAAAAAAAAGAGAAAAAGAAAGATAGCAAAAGAAAAAGCAAAAAAATAAGCAAAAAGAGCTATATAAAAGAAAAAGGAAGAGAGTTTGAGCAAGAGGCCTAGTGATATCTTTGTGCACCGGTAGATTGAGCAATCTTGTGCCTATTTACTTTGAGCTTTGCTAGTGTCTCTCGAGAGTAGTGCAACACCCTTCATAGTTGCATTGCCACATTTTTCTCCATGCGTGTGTTTCTTGGGTTTTTGTACGATCAGCACTAGGACTTGTTTGCGGTGTAGATAGGATACCATACCTATAGCCCCACCATAAATAACCTGTGTGCCCTGCAATCGTTCTCTATACATTTGATATTCACTTCATCACATCCATTCATAAGTATGTGATTTCGTTTGGCAGATCATCTCTATTATATTTGGAATGGTAAGATCTCCTTTCTTATCAGTTGTGAGTGAGTTGTGAGAGTTCCCACCATACAAATTTTGATTTTTTTCACTAACCTACTAATCATGTCTTCTAGTGATGATGATGTTGGGTCGCAGAAAAAGAAGGATGAGGAACTTGTTAATTGGCACGAATATGAGGCTTTGAAGTCCCACTACGCACACGACAGATGCCATTGACAAGAATATTCAGGATATGCAAATGACATATGGTTCCATTGATCCTGAAGATTACCTCACATGGGAGTTGAAGATTGAGAAGCTCTGGCGCTTATTTGACTATCCAAAAGACAAGAAGGTCAAGGTAGCAGTGTCTGAATTTGATGGTTATGCTTTGAGTTGGTGGGATACTATTGTGCAGCATAGAAGGGAGGACAATGAACTTCCTATGATGGATTGGCGCGAGATGAAGCAAATCATGAAGGCTCATTTTGTACCAACCAACTAATTGTGATCAGTTTTTGATAAGTTGACACAATTGAAGCAAGGTACCATGACAGTTGATGAGTATTACATGGAGATGGAGATGCTTATGCAGCGTGCTAGAATTTTTGAGTCCATTGAGATGACCATGCAACGATTCCTAAACAATTTGAAGTTACCGATCAAGAGCATTGTTCGTCATCACAAGTATGAGACCATGAATGAGTTGTGGCATCATGCTAGAGAGGCCGAATCCCAGTTGGCAGAAGAGGCGAAGTCACATGCTCGTTTTCCGTCCTCCAGTAGATTTTCGGCTAGATCTACACCTCCAACTGTCACGCCACCAGCTGTTGCTCCTTTTACACCATCGGCCAAACCAGCAAATACACCTTTGTTTGGTTCTAATGCTCAGAAACCTGCTGCTCCTGCTGCTAGCTCGGGTTCCAACATGTCGACTGCGCGTACTCGCGATGTGGTGTGCCATACTTGTGGAGGTAGAGGGCACTACAAGAAGGATTGTCCAAATAGCAAGGTTATGTTTGTTAATGAACAAGGCGAAGTAGAGAGTGGATATGAAGCTTCTGATGATGATGTTGATGATGGCGAGGATGGTGCTGATGCGTATCCTGAGCGTGCACCAACTATTGTCGTATCTTCACGTATACTTAGTGTGAAACCGGTTGAGGAATCCCAGCGTTGCAACTTGTTCCAAACAAAAGCTCTAGTTGGACCTAACAAGGCTTGCAAGGTCATTATTGATGGAGGTAGCTACAGAAATCTTGCAAGTAAGGAACTATGTGCCAAGTTGAATTTGACATACTTACCTCATCCGAAGCCATAATACATACAATGGTTGAGCAACAATGGTGACATGAATGTAAATCATATGGTACGTGTGAATTTTCAAATAGGGCCATACAAAGATTCTATTCATTTTGATGTGATTCCTAGGACTGTTTGTCACCTACCATTGGGTCGGCCTTGGATTTATGATTGCCATGTGCAACACAATGGCCGAGCCAATACATATCACTTGGAATTCAAAGGGAAGAAGATTACTATGCAGCCAATGACACCACACGATATTGTGAATGATTCTCGCCAGAAGATAGAGGTGAATTTGAAGAAAGATCCTACAGCTCGGCGAGATTGTGTGACAGTTGTTCCTGATGAAATCGAGCCTAAATTGAGTGATATAACGAAAAGTGAGAGAGTGTCTGGTTTATTGATATTAGCCACCAAGGAAGATATGAGAGAATTTCGTGAGGATCCTATAGCCATGCCACTTGTGCTCATGTATAAGGGCGAGGTATTTGTTTATAACGACATGAACCCTGTTTCTCTTGATGTATCGTCTGTTTTGCAGGATTTTGGGGATGTGTTTCCAGAAGATGTACCCGCAGGCTTGCCTCCATTGTGTGGTATAGAACACCAAGTGGAACTGATTCCTGGCGCCACACTTCCCAACCGTGCACCCTATAGGACTAATCCAGAAGAAACTAAGGAAATTCAGAAGCAAGTACAAGCATTTCTTGATAAAGGCTACATTCGTGTTTCTCTTAGCCCTTGTGCTGTTTCTGTTATTTTAGTTCCTAAGAAAGATGGTACATGGCGCATGTGTGTAGATTCTAGAGCGATTAATAACATCACTATTCGATATCGTCATATTATTCCACGCTTAGAGGATATGCTAGATGAACTGAGTGGTGCTTTTGTTTATTATATGATAGACTTGCGTAGTGGTTATCATCAAATTAGGATGAAAGAAGGGGATGAGTGTAAAACTGCTTTCAAACCAAAATTTGGTTTGTATGAGTGGTTAGTCATGCCGTTTGCTCTTACTAATGCACCTAGTACATTTATGCGATTAATGAATCATGTTTTGAGAGATTTTATTGGTTTTTTTGTGGTTGTTTACTTTGATGATATACTTATATACAGCCACACCAAAACTGAACATTGCACTCATATTCGACAAGTTTTGCAAGTGTTGCGTGATAATAAATTGTATGCTAATCTTGAGAAGTGCACATTTGCAAAAGATAAGGTCATATTCCTAGGATTTGTTGTATCTAAGCATGGAGTAGAGGTAGATCAATCTAAAATTGAATCAATTCAGAATTGGCCTAGTCCCATGAATGTAAGTCAAGTGCGTAGTTTCCACAGTTTAGCTGGTTTCTATAGGCGCTTTGTGAAAGATTTTTGCACCATTGCTGCACCTTTGAATGATTTGACAAAGAAAGGTGTTCCTTTTGTATGAGGTGCGCCCAAGACATTTCATTTGATACATTGAAACGTTTGCTTACTTCTACACCCTTACTTGCATTACCTGATTTTTCAAAGAAATTTGAAGTTGAATGTGATGGTAGTGGTATAGGCATAGGTGGCATTTTGTTGCGAGAGGGTCGGCATATAGATTTTTTTGTGAGAAATTGACTGGTGCTCGTTTGAATTATTCTATCTGTGATAAAGAATTGTATGCACTTGTTAGAGTACTTGAGGTTTGGCAACATTATTTGTGGCCAAAGGAATTCATCATACATTCTGATCATGAAGCATTGAAATACTTGAAAGCTCAATCAAACTTGCATAGAAGATTAGCTAAATGGGTTGAGTTCATTGAGTCTTTTCCTTACATCATTAATTATAAGAAGGGAAAATAGAATGTTGTTGCTGATGCTCTATCTAGGAAGAATATGCTATTAACCAATCTTGATGTTAAAATTCCTGGATTACATGCTATTTGTGCACTTTATGCAACTGACCATGATTTTGATGAACCATATCGTTTCTGTGCTCTTAAAAACGCATGGGATAAGTATCATATACATGATGGCTATTTGTTTCGAGCTAACAAACTATGTATTCTCGAATCGTTGTTGCGTTTGTTGTTAGTGCAGGAAGCACATGCTGGTGGTTTGATGGGTCACATTGGGCGTGAGAAGGCATTGTTCATGTTTGCTAATCACTCTTATTGGCCCAGGCGTGATGTGTACAGATTCGTGAGACGATGTATTACATGCCACAAGTCGAAATCCAAGCTGAAGCCTCACGGTTTATACACATCTCTCTGCACCGACTACTCCATGGGAAGACATTAGTATGGATTTTGTGCTAGGTCTAGCTAAAACTCAGAGAGGTCATGATTCTATATTTGTGGTAGTGGATATGTTCTCTAAAATGGCTCATTTTATTGCCTGCCACAAAAGCGACGATGCGTCGCATGTTGCCAACCTCTTTTTCAGGGACATCGTGAGATTACATGGAGTACCTAAGACGATTGTTTCTGACCGTGATGTGAAGTTCATGAGCTACTTTTGGAAGACCTTATGGGGGAAGCTAGGAACGAAGCTGCTGTTCAGTACTACATGTCATCCCCAAATAGATGGTCAAACGGAGGTGGTGAATTGAACATTGCCGCAACTGCTAAGGACTATGATAAAAAAGAATCTGTGGGAGTGGGAAGAGTGTTTGCCACATGTTGAGTTTGCTTACAATAGGGTTATGCATTCAACTACTCAGCTTTGTCATTTTGAGGTGGTGTATGGTTTCAAGCCATTGACGCCACTTGATGTGTTGCCTCTGCCATTACATGAAAGAGTTGATATGGAGGCATCCAAACGTGCTGATTATGTGAAGAAAATTCATGAGAAGACTAGAGAGGCTATTGAGAAGAAAGGCAAGAACATTGCTACTGTAAGGAATGAAGCAAGGAAGGAAGTGTTGTTCGAGCCTGGAGATATGGTTTGGGTGCATCTACGCAAGGACATATTTCCACTACTTAGCAAGTCCAAGTTGAAGCCACGTGGTGCTGGTCCTTACAAGGTGCTAGCAAAAATTAATGTTAATGGCTACTCAGTTGACATACCTATTGAGGAGTTTGGTGGAGCTAGCAACTGCTTAAATGTTGCTGATTTGTCACCATATGCTGGAGAAGACCTTGGAGCATCGAGGTCGACACCTTTTGAGAGGGGGGAGATGATGCGGACATCCCTACAGTTACACATACCCCTATCGCTAATGATGATGTTCCAGCTGCTGCAAAGAAAGATCAATCCAATGAGAAAAGGATTGGACCAATTACAAGAGCTCGTGCTAAGCTACTAGAACAAGAGATGAACTTGTTTCTTAATGAGCCTGATGTTTTAGTTAATGAGAATTTTATACTACCTATGTCTTTGAATTATTGTGTGATCAGGTACTTGGGAGAAGAAGGCGTAGCACGGAGCAAGGAGCTAATGGAACATGGCGTGTTGATCAATGAAGAATGCGCGAGGGAGGAGAGGGAGGAACCGCAAGGAGCTGTCAAAGATGAAGATCAACAAGTGGAGGAAGTTCTCTGCCGCGGTAGAGAAAAGCTGATG
This sequence comes from Avena eriantha, assembly GCA_910589775.1. Classification (NCBI taxonomy): domain Eukaryota; kingdom Viridiplantae; phylum Streptophyta; class Magnoliopsida; order Poales; family Poaceae; genus Avena; species Avena eriantha. The sequence goes on along the minus strand of OU342741.1, from coordinate 296,761,609 downwards.
AGGACATCCCTACAGTTACACCTACCCCAATTGCTAATGATGATGTTCCAATTGCAAAGAAAGATCAATCCAATGAGATAAGGATTGGACCAATCACAAGAGGTCGTGCTAAGCTACTAGAACAACAGGTGAACTTGTTTCTTAATGAACCTAGTGTTTTAATTAATGAGAATATTATACTACCTAAGTCTTTGAATTATTGCATGATCAGGTACTTAGGAGAGAAGGCGTAGCACGGAGTGAGGAGCTAATGGAACAAGGCGTGTTGATCAATGAAGAATGCGCGAGGGAGGAGAGGGAGGAAGCGCAAGGAGCTGTCCAAGCCAAAGATCAACAAGAAATGGAAATTCTCTATCGCGGCAGAGAAAACCCCCAATTCTCTACCACGGCAGGAAAATGGAGTCCAGCACTGCCACAGCAGGCTGCGGCGGCAAAGAAGCCGACTAAAACTCTTCCACAGCAGAGTCAGTTTGGCTGAACCCAATTGGGTCGGTTTGTATAAAGTTTGGGTGGGACCAACTCGGGTTCCCCCTTAGGCCGCCACCCCCTTGAACTCATAAATAGATGGGGGCGCAATAATTAGGGTTTTAGACCACGTTAAAATATTTTGGAGTTTTTTCTTTCATAGAACCTCTGGAATTATCATGTGTTCGAATTACCAACTATAATTGAGTGTGATCTGTTGCTCCATTGGGAATTAGTAGATTGCATACTACCGTTCGTGGTCGACAACTACGTGCGCAAGAGTGTGGTGTTGTGAATATCCTACAAGGTTCGAGAGCTGTTGCATTGGCATCCGAGTTCGAGCGGGAGAGATCATAGCTACACACTAGTTATATATCATCCACCCTCATCATCGACAAGTGCTTGCTGAGAAGATCGGGCCACCCCATATCATCTTGGTATCATATTTCCTCGTTTACTCGGTGAGCATCCATAATCCATCCATAGATGAGTTTGTGTTTTTGTCCTATATAGAAAAAGCCCCGCAAAAAGAGTTGCCATAGCCTTGATTACATCATATTCGAATAATAGTTGCTGGTCGTGTTCATCTTTTAGTCTAGATCTAGATCTGTTCATCGTTTTTCTTCTTGTTCTAGTCAAATCCACCTTAGTTTTTCTGCCGCCTCTAGCATATCCGATCCTAGATAGGAGTCATTGTGTTTTACTCTCGGCCGAGTCAGTTTGCATTAATTAAAAAATCGCTACCGATTCTACCACGGCACAGAAACGAGCAGTTTTCCTGCCGAGACACGGACTCCTGTCGCCTCACATTTTCTCTACCGCGCGCCACCTGCCCTGCCGCCGCTTCTACCGCGGCATGATTTTTGCGCGTGTTCTCTGCCGTGCACCGCTGCTCTGCTGCCGCTCTGCCGCGACATAGTTTTGGCCAGTTTTTCTGACGCGGCACTGAAACCTTTGCCTCGGCATGATTTTGAGCTGATTTTCTGCCACGACAGCCATCCTTACAAAGTGTGAAATTGCACTTTTTCCAGAACCTTAGCCACAACCATTCTATTTCATAGGTGTAGGAACTTGCCCATTGAGATTAGTTTCCGCTCCTACAGGCTGCTCCTAGGATTTTGGTGTTGTGCTTCGTATTTTGGTCATGTGTGATATATATTCAAAAAAAAGAGAAAAATAAAAATAGAAAAAGAAAAAGCAAAAAGAGAAAGAAGCTATACAAAAGCAAAAGAGAAAAAGAGAATTTGAGCAAGAGGCCTAGTGATATCTTTGTGCACTGGTAGATTGAGGAATCTTGTGCCTGTTTACTTTGAGCTTTGCTAGTGTCTCTCGAGAGTAGTGCAACACCCTTCATAGTTGCATTGCCACGTTTTTCTTCACGTGTGTGTTTCTTGGGTTTTTGTACGATGTGCACTAGGACTTGTTTGTGGTGTACTTAGGATACCATACCTAGAGCTCCACCATAAATAACCTATGTGCCCTGTAATCATTCTCTACACCTTTGATATTCACTTCATCGCATCAGTGCATAAGTCTTTGATTACGTTTGGTAAAGCATCTCTATTCACTTTGGAATGGTAAGATCTCCTTTCTCGTCAGTTGTGAGTGTTTCCACCAAACATATTTTGATTTTTGCACTAACGTACTAATCATGTCCCTGAGTGATGCTGATGTTGTGTCGCAGCAACAAAAGGATGAGGAGCTTGCTACTTGGCACAAGTCTATTGATGGGAATATCAATGACATGTAAGAGCCAGTGGATCAGAATACTGGCACAGTCCATAATATTCAAACTCAAGTGATATCAATCAATGTCAATGTCGCCACCTTGCATCGTTCGATTGAGGCCCATATAGCGGCAATTCAGCAAATACAGGATTACCAACCCGCTTATGTGTTTGAGGATCATGATGAGGGTAGTGCGGCTGAGGCTACCACACATCGTGGAAGGGGACATGCCAATCACCCTGCACCTGCAGCTGCTCCTCTTTATGGCCGTGGATATGCCCCTTTGGGATGTGCTCAGCGTGTACCGAACCAAGCTGATGATGGTTTGGGCAAGCCTAAGTTTTCAATTCCCTCTTTTAATGGCTCGCTTGATCCTAAGGATTATCTTACTTGGGAGTTGAAGATTGAGAACCTCTAGCGTTTGTTTGATTATCCAGAAGACAAGAGGGTCAAGCTTGCAGCGTCAGAATTCAATGGATACGCTTTGCATTGGTGGGATACTATTGTGTAGAATAGAAGGGACAACAATCAACTTCTTGTGATGGATTGGCATGAGATGAAGAGCATCATGAAGGATCGTTTTGTACCGACAAATTACTTGCGATCAGTTTTTGACAAGCTCACATAGTTGAGGCAAGGAACCATGTCAGTTGATGAGTACTACATGGAGATGGAGATGCTTATGCAACGTGCTAGAGTTCGTGAATCCCTTGAGATGACAATGCAGAGTTTTCTCAACAATTTGAAGCTTCAAATGAAGAGCATCGTTCATCATCACAAGTACCAGACGATGAACGAGTTGTTGCGCCATGCTAGAGAGGCCGAATCTGAAGAGGACATCCCTATAGTTACACCTACCCCAATTGCTAATGAAGATGTTCCAATTGCAAAGAAGGATCAATCCAATGAGATAAGTATTGGACCAATCACAAGAGCTCGTGCTAAGCTACTAGAACAACAGGTGAACTTGTTTCTTAATGAACCTGGTGTTTTAGTTAATGAGAATTTTATACTACCTAAGTCTTTGAATTATTGTATGATCAGGTACTTAGGAGAAGAAGGCGTAGCACGGAGCGAGGAGCTGAAGGAACATGGCATGTTGATCAATGAAGAATGCGCGAGGGGTGAGAGGGAGGAAGCGCAAGAGGCTGTTCAAGAAAAAGATCAACCAAGAGACCAAGTTCTCTGCCACGGCAAAGAAACGCATCAGTTCTCTGCCACGGCAGGAAAACTGAGTCCGGCTCTGCCACGGCAGGCTGCCGCGATAGAGAAACCGGCTGAAAGTCTGCCACGACAGGACATGTAGCCGAACCCCTTTGTGTTCGGTTTGTATCTAGGTTGGGTGGAACCAACTCAGGTTCCCCCTTAGGCCGCCACCCCCTAAACTCATAAATAGATGGGTGCGCCATAGTTTAGGGTTTTAGACCACGTTAAAATATTTTGGAGTTCTTGCTTTCATAGAACCTCTAGAATTACCCTGTGTTCGAATTCTACAACTATAATTGAGTGTGATCTGTTGTTACATTGGGAATTAGTAGATTGCATACTACCATTCGTGGTCATGGCTGCTTGCACAAGAGTGTGATGTTTTGAATATCCTACAAGGTTCTAGAGATGTTGCATTGGCATTAGGGATCGAGCGGGAGAGATCATAACTACACACTAGTTATCTATCATCCACCATATCATTGACAAGTGCTTGCTGAGAAGATCGGGCCACCCCATATCAGAATCACAGCTAGCTGAGGAGGTTAAGTCACATGCACGGTTTACATCTTCCAACCGTTTTGCGGCCAAATCTACGCCGCCTACTATGGCGCCACCTGCTGCTAGCCATCCTACACCATCGGCCAAACCTGCACCTACATCTTCGTTTGGTTCCAATGCTCGGAAGCCCGCTACTCATGCTTCTAGTTTGAGTTCCAATATGTTAACTACGTGTAATCGCGATGTGGTGTGCCATACTTGTGGAGGTAGAGGACACTACAAGAAAGATTGTCCAAACAACAAGGTCATGTTTGTCAATGAACAAGGTGAGTATGAGAGTGGAGATGAGATTGATGCCGATTCTGATTATGATGGCGAGGATGGTGTTGATGCTTATCCAGAGCGTGCACCAACTATTGTGGTGTCTCCATGCATACTTAGTGTGCAACCTATTGATGAATCTCAGCGTTGCAACTTGTTTCAAACAAAAGCTCTAGTTGGACCTAACAAAGCTTGCGAGGTAATTATTGATGGAGGTAGCTGCAGAAATCTTGCAAGTAAGGAGTTATGTGCCAAGCTGAATTTGACTTATTTGCCTCCTCCCAAGCCATACTACATACAATGGTTGAGCAACAATGGTGAGATGAAGGTAAATCATATGGTGCGTGTGAATTTTCAAATAGGGCCATACAAGGATTCTATTGACTTTGATGTGGTTCCTATGACTATTTGCCATATTCTATTGGGTCGGCCTTGGCTCTATGATCACCATGTGCAACACAATGGCCGAGCCAATACATATCACTTTGAATATGAAGGGAAGAAGATTACTATGCAGCCGATGACATCACAAGATATTGTGAATGATTCTCATAATAATATAGAGGTGAATTTGAAGGATGATCCTATAGCTCGACGAGATAATGTCACAGGTGTTCATGATGTAATTGAGCCTAAATCGAGTGATTTAACAAAAAGTGAGAGAGTGCCTAATCTTCTGATATTAGCCACCAAGGAAGATATGAGAGAAATTTGTCAGGATCCTACAGCCATGCCGCTTTGTGGTCATGTATAAGGGCAAGGTATTGGTTTCTAATGGCATGCCCCCTATTTCTCTTGGTGTCTCTTCTGTTTTGCAGGATTTTGGGGATGTGTTTCCGGAAGATGTAACCGCAGGCTTGCCTCCATTAAATGGTATTGAACACCAAATTGACTTGATCCCTGACGCCACACTTCCCAATCGTGCACCTTACATGACCAACCCCGAAGAAACAAAGGAGATACAGAAACAAGTACAGGAGTTGCTGGATAAAGGGTACATTCGTGTCTCTCTTAGCCGTGGTGCTATTCCTATTATTTTAGTGCCTAAGAAATATGGTACATAGCGCATGTGTGTAGATTGTAGATCTATTAATAACAAAACTATTCGATATCGTCATCGGATTCCACGCTTAGAGGATATGCTAGATGAATTGAGTGGTGCTGCTATTTTCTCTAAGATTGATTTGCGTAGTAGTTATCATCAAATTAGGATGAAAGAAGGGGATAAGAGGAAAACTGCTTTCAAAAGAAAATTTGGTTTGGATGAGTGGTTAGTGATGCCGTTTGGTCTTACTTATGCACCTAGTAGATTCATGCGATTAATGAATCATGTTTTGAGAGATTTTATTAGTCATTTTGTGGTTGTTTACTTTGATGATATACTTATCTATAGCCACAACAAAACTGAACATTGTAATCATATCCGAGAAGTTTTGCAAGTGTTGCGTGATAATAAACTGTATGCAAATCTTGAGAAGTGCACATTTGCAAAAGATAAAGTCATATTTCTGGGATTTGTTGTATCTAAGAATGGGGTAGAGGTAGATCAATCTAAAATTGAATCAATTCAGAATTGGCCTACTCCCATGAATGTAAGTCAAGTGCGTAGTTTCCATGGCTTAGCTGGTTTCTATAGGCGCTTTTGTGAAGGATTTTAGCACCATTGCTGCACCATTGAATGATTTGACAAAGAAAGGTGTTCCTTTTGTATGGGACGTGGCCCAAGATATTACGTTTGATACATTGAAACGTTTGCTTACTTATGCACCATTACTTGGATTACCTGATTTTTTGAAGCAATTTGAAGTTGAATGTGATGCTAGTGGTATAGGCATTGGTGGCGTTTTGATGCAAGAGGATCGCCCTATAGCATATTTTTCTGATAAACTTACTGGTGCTAGACTGAATTATCCTATTTATGATAAGGAATTGCATGCACTTGTTAGAGTACTTGAAGTTTGGCAACACTATTTGCGGCCAAAAGAATTTATCATACATTATGATCATGAAGCATTGAAATATTTGAAAGCTCAATCAAACTTGCATAGACGATTAGCTAAATGGGCTGAGTTCATTGAGTCTTTTCCTTACATCATTCAATATAAGAAGGGAGAAGAGAATGTTGTCGTTGATGCTTTATCTAGGAAGAACATGCTATTAACCAATCTTGATGTTAAAATTCCTGGATTAGATAGTATTTGTGCACTTTATGCAAATAACCATAATTTTGCTGAACCATATCATTTGTGTGCTCTTAGAAACGCATGGGATAAGTATCATATACATGATGGATATTTGTTTCGGGCTAACAAACTATGTATTCCAGAATCGTTGTTGCGTTTGTTTTTAGTGCAGGAATCACATGCTGGAGGTTCGATGGGTCACTTTGGGCGTGAGAAGACGTTGCTCATGCTTGCTGATCATTTTATTGGCCCAAGATGAGGCGTGATGTGTACAAATTTGCGAGACAATGTATTACATGCCACAAGTCGAAATCCAAGCTGAAGCCTCATGGTTTGTATACACCTCTTTCTGCACCTACTACTCCATGGGAAGACATTAGTATGGATTTTGTGCTAGGTCTATCTAAAACTCAGAGAGGTCATGATTTTATATTAGTGGTAGTGGATAGGTTCTCTAAGATGGCTTATTTTATTGCCTGCCACAAAAGCGACGGTGCGTCGCATGTTGCTAACCTGTTTTTCAGGGACATCGTGAGATTACATGGAGTACCTAAGACGATTGTTTCTGACCGTGATGTGAAGTTCATGAGCTACTTTTGGAAGACCTTATGGGGGAAGCTGGGACGAAGCTACTATTCAGCACTACTTGTCGTCCCCAAACAGATGGTCAAATGGAGGTGGTGAATCGAACATTGTCACAGCTGCTAAGGACCATGATAAAGAAGAATCTGCAGGAGTGGGAACAGTGTTTGCCACATGTTGAGTTTGCATACAATAGTGTTGTGCATTTGACTACTCAACTTTGTCCTTTTGAGGTGGTGTATGGCTTCAAGCCATTGATGCCACTTGATTTGTTGCCTTTGCCATTACATGAGAGAGTTGATTTGGAGGCATCAAAACATGCTGATTATGTGAAGAAGATTCATGAGAAGACTCAAGAGGCTATTGAGAAGAAAGACAAGAACATTGCTGCTGCAAGGAATCAAGCAAGGAATTGTTGTTCAAGCCTGGAGACATGGTATGGGTGCATCTACGCAAGGATTGATTTCCACTACTTCGCAAGTCCAAGTTGAAGCCACGTGGTGCTGGTCCTTACAACGTGTTAGCCAAAATTAATGATAATGCCTACTCGGTTGATATACCTATTGAGGAGTTTGGTGCATCTAGCAACAATTTCAATGTTACTGATTTATCACCATATGCTGGAGAAAATCTTGGAGCATCGAGGTCGAGCCTTTTGAAGGGAGGGGGGAGATGATGAGGACATCCCTACAGTTACACCTACCCTAATTGCTACTGATAATGTTCAAGCTGCTGCAAAGAAAGATCAATCCAATGAGATAAGGATTGGACCAATTACAAGAGCTCGTGCTAAGCTACTAGAATAACAGGTGAACTTGTTTCTTAATGAGCCTGATGTTTAAGTTAATGAGAATTTTATAATACCTAAGTCTTTGAATTATTGCATGATCAGGTACTTCGGAGAAGAAGGCGTAGCACTGAGCGAGGAGCTAATGGAACATGGCGTGTTGATCAATGAAGAATGCGCGAGGGAGGAGAGGGAGGAAGCGCAAGGAGCTGTCAAAGTTGTGATATGGGCATGAAGGAGGAGGTGAAGCCTAATTTCAGGACTCCACCAAGATAGGTTGTAACATCCTAAAACTTCAATCCAAGATTAATCAAGATCAAATCTACCCAATTTGGGGTTAACAAAAACTTTTTCTATTTAAAGTATTTAAGCATTCATATGGGTGTGCATTTAAAATAGGAGTGGTTTGAAATGCCATGATTGAGTGATCCATTGGTTGTAAAATGGTTATATGATGAATTCCACAACATCTAGATCATTCCCAAACAAATCCCAAAGAAAAAGAAATAAAAAAGAATAAATAATGGAAATGGTCACTTTTGCCATTTTAACTAACTAGGACACTTTGGGTGTTCCTAGGACTCAAATGCCAATAGAAACAATTCTTGATCTTTGCACCCATTGCTAGTATAAGTAGTGATGTGCCAAGGCCCACTTTGTGATCTCCCAACAATATTCAAACTCTAATTTTAAATGACATTTGAAAATTGAATCTAGTGTAGGTATCTAGATCACACTTTCTCAAAAACCACTCAAATGGACTCCATTTTAAAATCCCAAGCAAACCTAGATGCTCAAGCATAAGATAAACCACTCCACCAAAAATCTTTGAAAAATTCAAAACTTTTCTTCTTGCGGTCATATGGTCGAACAGGTGGCAGGCAAGATTTTTCTGCCTAACTAATACTATTTAGTGATCAATGCTTGGTCGAGTTTTTGGGCCCAATTTGGTTCCCCTGTCTCCCCTAGACCCAACCAAGCCCTCACCGGCCTACCCTTTAGCTTGGAGCAGCAGTTGCGCGCCACCCGTTTTTGGTCACCGCCGACCGAGCATGCGCAGCTCGCAGCAGACCACGCCGCACCAAACCAGCACCGCCACTAGCTCCGCCCAACCCTACCGCACTCCGCTGTCCACCCCACGACCAAAGCCAGCCCCTGGACCACCCAGAGTCGCGCTGCCCTTTCCTCTCTGCGTGCAGCCAGAGCACGCTAGAGCGTGATCGTCGCCAGCATGCCACAGACCATGCCTCGGCACCAAATCATGTGCGCTACTCTGCCTTGAACCTAGCAACCCACTAGACACGGCCGTGCACCACCGCGCGACCCACAGTCACCGAGAGAAGCGTCGAGCAACGCCTCTGTCCCTCAGAGCGCGGGAAGCCCCCGACCGATTGCCACCGCCGCTAACCATGCCATTAAGATCTAGATGACCGCCAGCCGACCGCCCACTGTTCGCCTACCTCGCCCACGCCAGTAGCCCCCTGTGTCATCGTCACCAACGAGCCGCGCCCATACCTCACTGCCTCACCATCGAGCCTATATTAGGGAGCCTCCCCAGCACCATTTCTTCACACCGCCCAGCTCCCCTCTCTCCACTAATCGTTTCCCCTCTCTCGCCCAAGCCGCTCGAGCAGCACATCGCCGGAATTCCGCCGGAGGTAGCCACTTTAGAGGAGGAGACGTGGTCGTCGATTTCGTCCACATCAGCCCCTGCCGCGACTTCGCATGAGCTCGCCGTCGTCCACCAGTTCGTTTTCCCGCCTCGCCGCCCTAGCTGGAGCCCTGGTACGTCCCTAGTAGACCCCTACCGACCGCGTAGGGTTCCGTCTCGCCGGCGACGAGTCCGTCGTCGACGACGACCGTGGACCGTAGATCTTGTTCTAATCGTGTGGTCCTGATCGCCCCGTACCGCTTCGGGTTTTAAGTGCCACTGACAGGTCGAGCCCCATTGTAAGTCGCCCTCTGTGCCGCTGAGCGTCACTGGGCCGGCCCAATTAGTTTCCCGCGATGACCCAGTTATTTCAAATTAGGTTTTTCTATTTAGTTTTCAAATCAATTATGTCCCTTAGTTCAAAAATAAATTCAGAGAGTTTTACAAATCCAAATTGAGTGATTCCAATTTTGTTGGAAATATAATGAAAATCCCTATCCAAGCCCATTGGATGTAAATCATTTAGACTTAGAGATCTCTCCTAGTAAAAATAACAAGACAGAAGCATTTGCACACTCAAACATTTTATAAAATCAACCATAATAGCTTTTGAGTTGATTCCAACTCTCAAAAACCAAATTTAACCATACCTATCTGAATATGTAATAATATTAGAGTTTGTATGCAGTGACTTTGGACTAGTACCAAAATAATGCTATATAGGCATTTCAAGTCACTTTAAATCATTACTTATTAAACTTAAACTTATTAAAATCTGATCCCACCTTTAAATCACATTCCCATATGTTAGAATATGTGGTGATGACATGTGTCCACATTAGCCCATATTTTAATTGGAGACTATTAAATCTTATTTAATTTCAATGAGTAGAAATTACTTTTCTCAAATAAAAGGAATGAAGCTAGTTAATTAAACCTGGTGAGGCTTGTGATCATAATAGATCATCAAATGTGTGCCTTAGTGTGCTAAGTAGAATAGTTAAGTATTGTTTGGTGATTGTGTATCCCGTATGTATTTATAGACGATAGTACCGGCCAAGATTTCGAGGAGGAGGAGTTCTACCAAGAGGAGGAGGAAGAAAACTTCAACCACTGAACTACACAAGGAAAGCCATCATTAACCCTTCCAAGCTACTATGGGCAAGCTAAACCTTGCAAGCTAGATAATCTAATCAAAGGCATTAGGCATGCTTTGGTTATACCCTTTGACTTATACCTACTCCAAATTTTATTTACAAGCTTTACTTTTCTTACTTTACCAAAGTCTTTTACTTGTTTAAAGGTAGCATAAAGAGTATAAAACTTGACCTATCTAGCTAAACTTAGATTTCATTCTATGGCATGAGATTGATCCTAGCATCCCACATTAGTGAACACTCTTTAACTTAGTATTTTAGAGCTAAACTAAAACTTGATTCGCTTTAGATGGGAGTACTTGGTGAAAATGACTTGTGAAAACCTTGGAATGATGAGTCATTCTATTGAGATGTTTTGACATGTGTTGAGAAACACAAATGGTTTATGATGATGAAAATGTTGAGGCATGAGCCTTAGCCCTTTTATAAAAACTGATGGTTGGGTTCGGATGCGATACCGTTCCAATTTTACCGTACAACCACAATACCTGAATTGGGTAAGGCTTAGCCGGAAGTTTATATGCATTAGTGTTAGTTCCCTCGCGGGAGAGGTTTGAGCTGAGGCTACCTCTCAATGTTGTCCACCTATGCAGTGCCCAAGATGACAGATGGTCATGGTTGGGAGGCCATGCTCATAGGAGAGGTGCTTATACTAGGGTGTGTAAAGGAAAGGTTATGTTTGATTATCTGCATACTAAATATGATGATTCAGGTTTATCCCTGACAGATGTATCGAATGTTGTAGTGAAAGTGTACCACCTCTACAGAGTGTCAAACTATTCGAATAGCCGCGTCCGCGGTTATGGACAGTTGGAGTGGCCATACTGTTCCGTTGTCAGTTGTTTTCAAAATGACTTATGAAATGAATGATGAATCTTGACTTGACTACAACAGGGTTGTGACTATGAAACTAGTTTCCCAACTTAAGTGATTCTAGAACCTTATTTTATCTTTCTTTGTTTCTAAACTCAGCTTAGGTTTCAAACTTAACTTTGTAAGTAAACTTAGATTAGCAGTTCCTACTAGAACTATCCTAATTATTAGTGGTAGTTTGCGAGTACTTAAAGAGTACTCTTGGATTTTGTCCCTGGTTATTCCTATGGCCAGACTATGAAGGAGACTACCAATATGAAGGACAACAGGACGGCTAAGATAACTAGGACTATCTTCCATCATCAGCATTGCCTGTGACTCTGAAGATGGACCCCACCGCTACGCTTATTATTTATTCCCCTGCTTGTTGTATTAAGACTGGATCATGAGATCCTTTATTCGTGTAAGACATTATTATGGTTTGTAATGGATGATGTACTGTGATATCCAATATGTTATGTCTCACAAAAATGGTAATCCTAGGATTGCGATGTATGGCATAACAGGCATCTGGGATTAAAAATCCGGGTGTTGACAAGTTGGTATCAGAGCCATCCTGACCATTGGAGACCCTAGTTAGAATGGACGTCCGAACAAAAACTTAGTTTCAAACACCATAGTGAGTATTTATGAAAACTATTTCCTCCCTTACCCTTGGGATTCTTTCTCTCAAAAAAATACATGTTCCTCCAAATTCTTACATTACTACATAAAATTTGACACACTTGATCACTTCACTAACTTTCTCATCCTTAATTCTTATAGATGGAGACTCAGTTCAGCAAGTTCTACCAATTGGGCAACGGAGGCCAGCTGATCTTCTAGAGGGATCTTGATGCACTATTAGAGTACTTGGGATGCCCACATCTAGAATTCCTTGGAGCTCAATTTCCTGGACCCCTAGGAGGAGATTTACAATGGCTAGTCACCGCTGATCTTCGAGGCAAGATAGAAGCACCAACGTCCAGGAGGATCCAGTTCTCCGTGAGAGAAAACAACTGGCTAGATGGATTAGCCAGGGTAATGCATGAAGCTCTCGCACGTTTGTGTGCCCTGAGTGTCAATCAAATCCAAGGAACCCACTTTGCTCACTATGCAAGGCATGACTTTATGGGAATGCCAATGGAGATGCCAAGTCACTGGGAGTTGAAGCATCAAGTGGAGAACCTTGACTTCCTACTGTACGACAGACAAAAGGAATTGGACAATGCTAGGGAGTTCGCCAACCACAACCTTGCCATTGCCGCCCAGAAGGCCCAGACTTTCTCACTGCTTGTCAAGGATCGTCAGTCTCGTTGCCACCAGCGTGCAAAGAAGGATCACACCATCGATCGTCTTCGCAAGAAGGTGGCCGACCTCGAGAAGACCATCAAGGAGCAAGAAGCTCAGCTTGCAGCAAAAGAAGAAGAAGAGGAAGGTGAAGACATCCAGGGAGATATGGACTCCTACCTCAGCAATGATGATGACTTTCTGGAGGAGGATGCCATGGACTTCTACACCGACGATGATGACTCTGACTTCATCGACGATGAGTAGATTCACTAGAGCACTATCGTAAAATGAGGAGTATCGGTCCCAATGTATCGTAGCTTGCAGAATGGTTCTTAAAACCATATGTTTTCCTTTGTTGTTGTGGTGTGTGTGTGTTTGTATCGTGTGCCTGTTTGAATGAATGAAAAGAAGTTAGTTGCAAAAACCTGAGTCAAACTCAAAGTTTTAGCTTTGAAATCAAAACCATGAACCATAGAACTTTCCCTCTTACCCCTTTATCTATCTCAATATTCAGATGACTCATGGAAACCAAGGAGGGAGCAGCTCATCACAGGACCCGATGCTGCAGATTATGCAGATGCTAGTTGCAGACCGTGAAGCTAGCAGGACAGAGCGCCAAGCCAACCTAGCAACTCTGCAGCAGATCGCTCAAATGGCCCAAAACAACCAAGGGCATGGAAATCAGGATCATCCAGGGTCCAAGCTGAAGAACTTCCAGAATACTAATCCCCCAATCTTTAGCACTTCGGAGAACCCACTAGATGCTGATGACTGGTTGCAGACAATGGAGAAAAATTTAGAAGTAGCTAGAGTTGATGACAACGAGAAACTTCTTTTTTCCACCCACTACTTGGCAGGAGATGCAAGAGCATGGTGAATTTAGAGAGTTGAAACAAGGCAGAATGACTGTAGTGGAGTATCATGACAGATTCTTGTCCCTTGCCAGGTATGCACCTGATGAGATCAACACAGAGGACAAGAAGAAGGAGAGATTCCTGAACGGACTGCATGATGAGATGCAGACTTTCCTCGTCAACATCCGCTTCGAGGATCTTGAAGAACTAGTTGACTCTGCTATTCAAATGGAAGGTAAGATCAACCAGGCAAACGACAACCACAAATGTCGTGTGATGCACCAAGATGGATCCAATAGTCACCAGAAGTACCGTCCCAACCCGTCAGCAGGATATGCACCGAGGAACAACCGACCCCAATGTCTCGCCTAAGATATCCCAACCGTAGCGGAGGCAATGTGAAGTCCGGAGGGAACAACAATCACCCCAGCAACACTAGCAATTTCAACCGTGCACCTCCCAAGAACAACAACAACAACAACCCTGCACCCAGAACAGGAAGCAGTGTTGTGCCCGTGGCAGCAAAAGACAAGTCCCAGATTACTTGTTTCGAATGTGGAGTGAAGGGTCACTATTCCAATGAGTGTCCCAAGAAGACTACCGCCACTGCCAATGTGAATGCCCCAGCTCAACATCAGCCTCGTGTTCAACCAGGAAGAAGATTTGCCCCAGGGAACCCTCACAACCGCAACGGCCGTCTCTTCCACATGAACGCCGAAGAAGCCCAAGAAGTGCCAGATGTGGTGCTAGGTATGTTTTTTGTCAACTCAGTTTTAGCAAGAGTGTTGTTTGATTATAGAGCATCACACTCATTTGTCACCAAAGAATTTGCATCCACTAGTAAGATTTAACCAACCAACTTGAAGCATGTCATGATAGTTCAAATTCCTGGTTCAACTACAAAAGCTACAAAAATTTGCAAAGCTGTGCCTATCAGAATACATGGGATAGATTTTTATGCCAATTTAATAGTACTTGGAACCAAAGGTTTGGAAGTAGTACTAGGAATGGATTGGATGTCAAAGCATAAAGGACTGATTGACTATGCCAAGAAAGCCATCACCATGACCAGTAGCTCTGGAGTAACAGTAGAGCATGTATCTGAAACCTTACCCCATCAATTCAAGTGCAGCAAGAGTCTAGCCCAACCCACCATTGACCAAGTCAGAGTAGTCTGTGAATACCCCAACGTATTCCCAGATGAATTGCCCGGTATGCCCCCAGATAGGGATATTGAGTTCATTATTGAACTAATCCCCGGAACCGGACCCATAGCCCAGAGACCCTATAGCATGAACCCCTCAGAGTTAGTAGAATTGAAGAAGCAGTTGGATGCTATGTTAGCAATAGGCTTGATTCAACCAAGCGCATCGCCATGGAGATCGCTAGTGCTATTCGTCGACAAGAAAGATGGAGGCAACCGTTTGTGCACAGATCACAGAAAGCTGAATGACATCACCATCAAAAACAAGTACCCTTTGCCAAAGATAGAGGATCTATTTGATTAGTTGACTCAAGCAAATGTGTTCTCTAAGATCGATCTTAGGATTAGTTATCACCAACTTAAGATTCATGCAACGGATATCCCGAAGACCGCCTTTACTACTCGTTATGGATTATACGAGTATACGGTCATGTCTTCTGGATTAACCAATGCCCCTGCTTACTTCATGAATCTCATGAATAAGATCTTTATGAATTTTCTAGACAAGTTTGTCGTTGTGTTTATCGATGATATCCTTATCTACTCCAAGTCAGAAGAAGAGCATGAGCAACATCCGAGAATCATCCTGGAAACCCCTTAGAGAGCATCGGTTGTATGCCAAGTTCAGCAAGTGTGAGTTTTGGCTAAAAGAAGTAGAATTCCTAGGACATATTGTGTCTGCAGGAGGAGTCACTGTTGACCCCGCCAAGATCAGAGATGTCGAAGAATGGGAAGCCCCAACCACTCAAACCCAAGTTCGTGCATTTCTCGGATTAGCAGGATACTATCGCAAGTTCGTCGAAGCATTCTGCAGCATCGCCAGACCCATGACCCAATTGTTGAAGAAGGACAAGAAGTTTGAATGGACCGACAAATGTGAAGCCAGTTTCCAAGAGCTGAAGAAGAGATTAATTTCAGCCCCAATATTGATCATGCCAGATATCAAGAAGCCGTTTGATGTGTATTGTGATGCATCCAAGATTGGTCTCGGATGTGTATTGATGCAAGAAGGCAAAGTCATAGCGTATCTGTCTCAACAACTTAAGCAGCATGAGCAGAACTATCCGACCCATGATCTTGAATGAGCAGCCGTAGTTTTGGCATTAAAGACATGGCGTCATTATCTTATGGGAAATCGCTGTGAGATTTACTCAGATCACAAAAGCTTGAAGTATATCTTCACTCAAAAGGAGCTAAATATGAGGCAAAGGAGATGGATAGAGTTAATCAAGGATTATGACCTTGACATTCACTATCACCCCGACAAAGCCAATGTGGTAGCGGATGCTCTTAGCAGATTGCCATGTAGGCTAAACACCATGATCAAGGAGAAGCAACCAAGTTTGCATGAGGAGTTGGAGCAGTTTAGGACTGAGCTTGTTAGCAAAGGATTTTTAGCTAGCCTTGAACTTCAACCCACTTTGATTAGCCAAATCAAGGAAGCCCAGAAGGGAAATGAAAGTATCGACGGAATCAAACATCGTATTGGTACAGGAAAGGTACATGGATTCACCGCAGACGAAGGAGTTATGTGGTACAAAGGCCGTATCTGCGTGCCAGCAGATTTAGAACTGAAGCAAGTTATCATGCAAGAAGCTCATGATACTCTTTATTCTATCCACCCCGGAGGAACGTAGATGTATCAAGATTTGAAAGAGAAATTTTGGTGGCACAAGATGAAGAGGGAAATCAGAAGCTACATCGCCAAGTGTGACATATGTCAGAGAATCAAGGCTAAACATCAGAGACCCATAGGTCTGTTGCAACCATTGCAGATTCCGGAATGGAAATGGGATTCCGTCGGAATGGACTTTATCACCGGTTTGCCTACTTCTAGTAGGGGAAATGACTCAATCTGGGTCATCGTTGATAGATTGTCTAAAGTATCTCATTTCATACCTGTCAAGACGACCTACCAGAGTTCCAAGCTAGCAAAGGTGTACATTGCTAGAATTGTTAGTCTGCATGAAACCCCCAAGACCATAGTATCAGATCGAGGAACCCAATTTACCTTGAGATTTTGGCAGAAAGTCCAAGAAGGATTAGGAACCAAGTTGAATTTCAGCACCGCTTATCACCCGCAAACTGATGGACAGACTGAAAGAGTCAACCAAATCCTAGAGGATATGTTGAGAGCTTGTGTGTTAGAGTATGGATCAAAATGGGAAGATTGCCTGCCTTTCGCAGAATTCTCATATAACAACAGTTATCAAGCCAGTTTGCAAATGGCACCATTTGAGTTCCTATACGGAAGAAAGTGCCGCACCCCTTTGAATTGGTCACAAGTAGGAGAGAGTCAGATTTTTGGACCCGACATTCTCCGAGAAGCTGAAGAGAAGGTTCACAAAGTCCGTGAGCACCTCAAGACCGCCCAATCTAGACAGAAGAGTTATGCTGACAAGAGAAGGAGAGACCTGACTTTCAATGTCGGAGATTTTGTATATCTCAAGGTTTTGCCATTGAAGGGAACGCAACGCTTTAGTCTGAAAGGAAAGTTAGCCCCCAGATATATCAGACCCTTCAAGATTCTGAATCGCTGAGGAGAAGTATCGTATTAACTAGAACTGTCAGAATAGATGTCAGCCATCCACAATGTGTTCCATATCTCGTTACTTCGCAAATGCCTAGAAGTGCCGGAGAAGACCGAAGTTTTCAAGAACATCGATCATCGAGCTGTTGATATCAACAAGGATCTGACGTATCGTCAATTGCCCATCCGTATCTGGGAGGAAGCTGTTGGGGGGATACCCCCGGGTAGGGTCGCGCCGGTGTATAAAGGCCAAGTTAGCCGAGGTTCGGCAAGGTCAAAGCGAATGCTGGCCGGGTCATCTCAAGGCAGGCCGAATCACGGGGTAACCCGGACCTGGGGGCGCTCGCATAACTAGGTCTCATCCGACTTAAGCAGTAAGTCGGAAGTACATGTTTTACTTGTATGCAGGAACAGTTGTGGCCGGATCAACCATGATCCGGGTCACAGCTAGCTTCTAGGAGAAGGAAGGAATCTCGCTGGTCAAAAGGAGCCCCGGTACGCACTGCCTGAGCGAAGCAAGCAAGGACAGGACCACCGGGGCGTGGCCGACAAGGGTGACGACGCCCGTGTCGGCTGACGAGGGCGCCGCAGAGGCTCCCGTAGCTAAATCATGTGTGACGCGGGGGAAAAAGCACCCCGGTCGGCTTACCACTTTGGGAGGAGGCATATTCTTAGGAATATGCCTCCACATATGCCCTAGGCAGAAACCGAGCCTCCCCTATAAAAGGGGGGCTGGGGCTTCTATAGAAGGGGTTGGTCTTTCTACTATTCTGTTTGGGCTAGGGTTTTAGGTGTGATCTATGGGTGAGAGTAAGAGAGCTCCTTCTTCCTCCTCTCGCCAATACAGCTCTAGGAGCACTTGTAATCTTGGAAGGAAATCAATACAAACTTCTGTGTGGAGAATCGCTCGACTATCCCTCCCTGGATTCCCCTAGCATGTATTAGTCCCCACCTTTAGCCTATCCATGGCATCTGCCGTGACACCACCACGACAGTTGGCGCCCACCGTGGGGCTAGCGGCGCTAGCAGGGGTCAAGATCCGTACGGGAAGCATCATCGGCACCGGCGAATGCATCGTCTCCGGGCTCGTTCAGCGCTTTGGAGCATGGGACTTCGTCAGGGACAACGCTGGCTGCTTCGGCACGCGCCCTCTTCCGTGCAATGGCCTTTTCGTCAGGCTCGGCGCGCACAAGGTCTACGTTGCCGTGGACGTGTCAGGTGTTCATCCGTGTCATGTCGTTAATGCGGGGGAGCCTCCCCTCACCATGGTCCCCGAGACGTGTATCGCTCGCTCCCCGGACCATAAATAGGTGATGATGACTGCGCCAGGTGCGGGCGCGAGCAAGGATCCGACACCAGATCTGGAGGTAACGCCTAAGGCACCGAGGAAAGGTAGAGGTCCTCCACTAGAGAGGCCAGAGAACGTGTTGAGGGAAG
The DNA here is from genome assembly GCA_910589775.1 of Avena eriantha. Lineage (NCBI taxonomy): Eukaryota > Viridiplantae > Streptophyta > Magnoliopsida > Poales > Poaceae > Avena > Avena eriantha. The sequence continues at coordinate 296,742,858 of OU342741.1, read as the reverse complement.
CAATGGATAGCTTGGCAAACCCTGTAGTAGCAGCGGTAGATCCGGCTCGAGCGCAGGCCGAGCTGGAAGAAACTAGGCAGAAAATCCTAGAGGGCGCAAAAAAGATAGCCGCGGCGCAGCAGTCATTGAATATGACGCTACGCGAGTACACGAAGGCGAACAAGGTTGACGCTGTAAAAGTGAAGGGAAGAAATCTCATGAGCGAGATGAACAGATAAGGTGATACTAGAATTGAGGTATCAGAAAACTGTTTGTCCGTGGGGCTGCCGAGGTACAGTACCCTAGCAAAGAACCTCAAAGGAGCGGATGCAGCTGCATCCGAGTTGGAGGGTCTAATAGGTGAAGCCCGGCAAAGACAACAAGATAGGGTTAACGAGCTGGTTCGGATTGCGAACAGGCAAAATGAGGAACTGCTCAGGGCTAACCCGGAGAGAGCTGGAGCCTCCAAGATCGTCCATTCAGCGGTGGGTAACCCGAAGAAATCCGCTGGAGCCACATCGTCTCCTCATGGTGGTCCAAGGAGAGAAGAGGTGGTAACCTCGGCCAGACGAAACAAACAGATCGTCCCGTATGACCCGGCGCGGGCAGGGAAAGGAAAAGAAATGCAGAAAAATGATGATCGACGGAGTGTGAGCCGAGGTGAAGCTGGCCGACGTAACCACGACCAAGGCAATGCCGGTCAAGGGAACGTTATCAACAGCAATGCCGGACAGGAAACTCGGCTGGAGCAGGACAACCGCAGCAGCGGAATATACCAAGGTAAGAGCAAAGTGTCGGCCAAGGTATGCAACAGAAAGGCACTCCAAGAGAGCAAGACATGTATAATGATGGAGACTCGGAAATGGCAAACGCGGGATACCCAAGGACGGACTATCATGTGATAGGGACAAGATTGGGGAGCAGGGATTTGATGCCGGATGACGCCAGGTTGAAACTGGATCGATTATATAGGTCGGAACAAATTGAATGTCAAGGTCGACCCGGCCCAGCATGTTTTGGACCCCGAATCATGAAGGAGCCACCGGTACCGAACTTTCAGCTACCTAGGGGCACGAAGACGTATGATGGCAGTACAAAGCCGGGGGATTGGCTGATAAATTATGCTACGGCTATGAAAATTGCCACTGGCAACCTGAGATGGGCTCTACGGTATGTACCCCAGATGTTGGAAAGCCCGGCAAGGGTATGGCTGAACAATTTGCCACCAGGAAGCATCAACTGCTGGATAGATTTCGAGGAGATGTTCATCAACAATTTTTTGAGTACGTATCAGAGGCCAAATAGGCCACAGACCCTAGCTATGTGCAAGCAAAGACCAAATGAGACGGATCGGGAGTTTTTAACCCGGTGGTGCACTGTGAGAAATTCGTGTGAGGGTGTGATTGAATCACAGGCCATAGCGTGGTTTGCACAAGGGTGCAGGTATGGAAGCGAGCTATGGATGAAGTTGCAAAGGAAAATGCCAACTACGTTGTCAGAGATGATCCGGATCGCAGATTCGTATGCTTTGGGTGCTCCGACTCAGCCTAGGCTCGTATCAAACGAGTCAAACGATGAGTACTATCAGAGAGATGGAGCCGGATCATCCCGAAGAAATGAATATAGAGGAAAAAGGAGAGAAGATAGACCGGATCATAGATATGGTTCGCACCAAGTTGCAGCTGTGAGTCAAGATCAGCCCAGAGCAGGGGCAGTCAACGCCAAAAAACTGGAGGGCAGTGGACTCCGAGAAACGATGGCAAGAAGACTTGGACACCAGAGCAAAAGAAGCAGTGGCGAGAAAGGAAAGACCGTCCGAGGTATACTTATGAGTCGATGTTGGACCAGCCGTGTAAGTTCCATACACCAAATCTGAACAACCCAGCGGGTCATACGACGAGGCAATGTGAGTGGATGCGCAAGATCGAACAAGGTGGTTCGGGGAATGCTCAGGCACCCCGGAATGATCAGCCTCGGCAGGAGTTACCCAGGCAGCAACTGCTCTCTGGAGCAAACACGCAACAGCTAATGTTGCCTCCCCCTCCGCCGAGGTATGATAACAATGAGAGAAGGGACGCAGTGCATTAGGTAGAAAATCAGCATCAGCCGGATGAGAGGTACCCCGGAAATAAGGGGAGAAACGAGTACAGGGAACACCATCAAAACTATTGTGTGTTTACCACTGAGGAAACCGATAGAAAAAGCTTGCAGCGTAGGCATATGGAGGTGAATGCAATAATGCCTGCAGTGACGAGGTACATGCCTTGGTCTGATCAGGAAATCACTTGGAGCATCAGGGATCATCCCAAGCTCATGCCAAGCCTTGGTTCGTATGCGTTGGTGCTGGATCCGACATTCATTGGACCTAGCATTAACGTAAGATTCTCAAAGGTGTTGTCGACAATGGCAGTAGCATTAATATCATGTATGCGGACACAATGCGCAAGTTGGGTATCTCAGAGAACATGCTCTAGGCCATGAGGACAACTTTCCATGGCATTGTACCCGGCATTTCTTGTGAGCCCATAGGCAAGGTCCGGGTTGACGTCTTGTTCGGCACGAGGGATAACTGCCGAACTAAAAATCTGGAGTTCGAGGTGGTGAACTTGGAAAGTGCTTACCACGCATTACTCGGAAGGCCAGCCATGGGCAAGTTCATGGCAAGATGTCATGTTAGCTACTTAAAGATGAAGTTGCCTGGACCAAACGGAGTGATAACCATTGCAGGATATTTCCGACGTTCGATGGAGTGTGCGTCGGCCGGGTCGAACTTAGCCGAGTCACTTGTGATTACACGGGAAAAAGGAAAATTCAAGAGGTGGCGGCATTGGCTCAGTCCGCGCAGAAGTATATGCCGGCGCTGAGTAACCCGCATGGAAGTGTCTCTTTCCAGGCCACGAAAGATACCAAGAAGGTTCCTGTTGATAACATGTTCCCAGAGCGCACCGTAACAATTGGTGCCGGGTTAAATGATAAATAGGAAAGCAAGCTCGTCAGCTTCCTCCGTGAGAATCGGGACATTTTTGCTTGGTCCACACAAGACTTGCAAGGTGTTCCGAGGGAGTTGGCCGAGCACTCTTTGAATGTGAGACCCGAAGCTAAGCCGGTGAAGCAACCTCTCCACCGCTACGACAAAGATAGGAGGAAAGTCATTGGGGATGAGATAGCTCGGTTGCTAGCTGCAGGATTTATCATGGAGGTTCTTTACCCGGATTGGTTGTCTAATCCGGTGCTGGTGGAAAAGAAGAAGGATGACCCGAACGTGGCAGTGGTTTGGCGCATGTGTATCGATTACACGAACCTGAACAAGGCGTGTCCAAAAGATCCATTTCCGCTGCCAAGAATAGATCAGGTCATAGACTCAACTGCTGGGTGTGAACTGTTGTCATTCATTGATGCATATTCTGGTTTCCACCAGATACCTCTGAATCCGGATGATCAAATAAAGACTGTGTTTATTACCCCGTATGGAGCTTATTGCTATCGCACCATGCCGTTTGGTTTACGTAATGCAGGGGCAACGTACCAAAGATGTATGCAAAAATGTTTGCACGACCAAATAGGTCAGAATGTACAGGTGTACGTGGATGATGTGGTTATCAAGACCAAGGAAAGCAAAACGCTCCTTGACGATGTCAGGCAAACGTTTGCGAACGTAAGGAGGTTCCGGATGAAACTTAACCCGAAAAAATGTACCTTCGGTGTCCCGGCTGGGAAATTGCTCGGTTTTCTTGTTTCCAGCCGAGGTATCGAGGTTAACCCAACCAAAATCCGGGCCATCGAACGAATGGAACTGTCGAAGTGTCTTAACGATGTCCAGAAGTTCACAGGTTGCCTGGCCTCGTTAAGTCGGTTTGTATGTTGGTTGGGAGAAAAGGCGTTGCCTCTTTACCAACTCATGAAAAAGTCGGATAAGTTCGTTTGGACGCCACAGGCCGATGAAGCCTTTACCCACCTGAAGAAAATGTTAGCCACGGCACCAGTGCTAGCCTCACCACTATCGAAGGAGCCAATGTTGCTCTATATAGCCGCAACCAACCGAGTTGTAAGTGCAGTGATAGTGGTGGAGCGCGATGAGGAAGGTAAGTCGATGCAAAGGCCAGTATATTACTTGAGGGAGGTGTTGTCAGCCTCAAAGCAGAACTATCCACATTATCAAAAGGTGGCATATGGTGTGTACATGGCCACCAAGAAACTGAAGCACTACTTCGAGGAGCATCCCATCCGGGTCATATGTGAGGCCCCCATATCTGAGATAATGAGTAACAAGGATGCGAGTGGCAGAATTGCAAAATGGGCAATTGAGCTAGCTCCTTATGCACCACAATATCACAAAAGAGAGGCCATCAAACCTCAAGCTGTGGCGGACTTTTTCGTGGATTGGGCCGAGGTACAATACGAACCACCACCTCTAGATCCGAACTATTCGCGAATGCACTTTGACGGATCAAAAACCAAAATCGGGCTAGGTGCCGGAGTTGTACTCACATTGCCAAAGAAGGACCAGTTGAAATATGTGCTGCAGATCCATTTCACCGCATCAAACAATGTCACTGAGTATGAAGCAGTTGTGCATGGGCTTAAGGTAGCAAAAGAAATTGGGATACGTCAGATCATATGCTTTGGCGACTCGGATTTGGTGGTGCAGCAAGTGTCGGGAGTGTGGGACGCCCTTGATCCAAACATGGCACTGTACAAATTTCATGTGCAGAAGATATCTGGTTACTTTGAGGGATGCGAATTTCACCATGTACCCCGGGTGGAAAATGAGGCTGCCAACATGCTGTCGAAGCTCGGGTCAACCCGACAAGCAATTCCACCGGTTGTAGCATTAGAGCATCTCAGGAAACCATCCATCAGGCCATCCCCAGAATCCGAGTCAATCTATGTCCCGGAGGACACATAATCCGGAGCTGTGCCCATGGACATTGACACAGGAAGTGGTGCGCTGAACCTGGGGACTACCTCGGCAAACCCGGGGACTACTTCGGTAAACCCGGGGATTGCTTCGCAAGACCAGGGGACTGCTCAGCGTGATCCGGTTGAAGTTATGCCGGTGGATCAGATGGAGATAGACGAGGATGTATTCCCTGTGCGAACAATACCAGCTTGGGCATTACCTATATTTTAGTTCCTGAAGGACGGAACGTTACCCACTGAGGAAGTGCTGTCCAGGCAAATACAGAGGAGGGCAAAGGCTTACACGATCATGAATTCTGAACTATACAAAAGGAGTGTGACCAATGTCCTCCAGAGATGTGTTGACCCGGAAGAAGGGCTTGACATCCTCCGAGATATACATCAGGGGGAATGCGGGCATCATGCCTCATCCCGAGCCTTGGTAGCAAAAGCTTTCCAGCACGGATTCTACTGGCCAAACGCCTTAGAGCAAGCAGAAGATCTGGTGAGAAAATGTAATGGTTGTAAGAGGTACGCTACCAAGACACATATGCCAATGTCGGAACTCAAGACCATACCAATCACTTGGCCATTTGCCGTATGGTGCTTGGATATGGTTGGCCCGTTCAAACCAGCAAGGGGAAATATGACTCACATTCTGATGGTGGACAAGTTTACCAAGTGGATTGAGGTAAAACCTATAAGAAAATGTGATGGAGCTATGGCCGTAACGTTTCTCAAAGATATCATCTTGAGGTACGGTTATCCTCACAGTATCATAACTGACAATGGCACAAATTTTGCGGAAGGAGCATTTGCTCGTTTCTGCCGGGATAAGAGGATCCGGCTTGACGTAGCCTCGGTATCCCACCCTGCATCGAACGGGCAAGTGGAAAGATCCAACGGATTAGTATTATCCGGGATAAAACCCCGGCTCATTGAGCCGCTGCAAAGATCAGCGGGGTGCTGGATAGAAGAACTACCAGCGGTACTGTGGAGTTTAAGAACAACTCCGAATCGATCAACAAGCTATACACCGTTGTTTCTGGTATATGGGGCAGAAGTTGTATTACCAGCCGACATAGAGCATGATTCGCCTAGGGTCACCCAATACACAGAAGCCGAAGTGCAAGAAGCCCGACAAAATGATGTTGATCTGCTGGAAGAAGAGAGAGAACTGGCACTATCCAGATCCGCCATATATCAGCAAAATCTCCGACGCTATCATAGCCGGAAAGTGTGCCCCCGGGTCTTTCGGGAAGGCGATCTGGTGCTCCGGTTGGTACAACGTACTACGGGCATGCATAAGTTATCCCCCCCATGGGAAGGGCCGTTCATCGTGAGCAAGGCTTTGCACAATGATTCTTATTATCTTATAGATGCAAAGCCACATGAAAAGAACAAGGCGGACAGGTCCGGAGAGGAATCTAAGTGACCATGGAATATAGCTCTACTTCGTCCTTTCTACACTTAGCTAAAGAAGTGTATGTATCCAAGTCTTCTCATATGTCGGTATGTATGTCGGCAATGAGCTTATCAATGAAATGTTGGCACCTCGACCAGTAACTCGGGGACTGCCTTAATAATGCTTGTTGTTTTTTGCGCGTCAGCTGGAATAAGTTGTTCTACTTAACTCGGATTAGTAGTGTGCGAGCACCAAAAACCAACTCTTTGACTTGCTGCTGTCCAACAAGAATTGGCTTCATGGCAAGCAAGAGAACAAGTTTGGAATTGCGTAGCACATGAAAAACGACTAAGGAGAAGAATTTATTCGACCCGACGTTTGTTTTTCGAACTAACCCTGCATTTATTTTCAAGTTATTATGCAGTTTTATTTTGGTGCTAAGTCTAAAAGTTTCCCAGTATTGTTAAGACAATTTTTGAAGCTCGGATTCGTAATCATAAAACCGAATCAAGGTAGACACGAACCGAGCCAAGAGATTGAACGAACAAGAAAAAGAAACTCGGGGACTACGCCCAAATTAATTCGTCATAAGAACTTAGTAGCAAAATATCACATCTGTTTGGAATACAACTCCACCCGGCATACTGGGGATCTGATAAATTTTTAAGTGTTTTAGCTCAAGGAGCGGCAGGAGGAGGAAGTTCGGCATCGTCTTCGCTGCCCTCAATATCAGAGGCATCGTCTTCTCCTTCATCATCCGAGCCATCTTCACCGTGCTCAACCTCTTCGTCTCCAGCAGCTTCCAGGAAGCTCGGCCCCTCAACCCATTCATGAATGGGAGCGTATTCAATGAGGCTATAGGCACAAGCCTAGCGCCGAGCTACCCATTCCGGGTCATTGGTCCATCTGGATCCTGTGCGCAGACGTGTCAGGAGGTTGAGATCAATCTTCTCGTACCACGTGAGTGTGTGGTGAAGGATGGTATCAGCTGCGGCACGTCCAGCGGACTCTCTCCAGAGGTCAAGCTGAGTCTCGGTTTCCATTAATTTCTCAATGAGAAGTGCGGTGGTCTCCGGGGCTTCTTCGCCGGGCCAGAAAGCGAGCTGCAGCGCCGAGGATGTCCTTGCCGTAATTCTTGTTGAGCTCCACGCGAGAGGACAGGCTGACCAATAGGTCCTCCATGTCTAAGGGAATGCTCTCACCGTCAGGAGCAACGGGAGTACCCCTCTCTCGGCGGAAATTGGCAACAACAGCACTCGCAATAGCAGTACCCTCTGGAAAGTGGCCTGAGAAACAAGGCAAAGGACGCAGCTGAGAAACAAGACGTATGAAGTAACCCGGAGAAATGAGGCGGATAAGGGAAAAGAAATTACATGAGATGTGGCTGTGAATCCGGGTCAATTCCTTGGTACAATCATCACGCCTCTTCCGAAGCTGCTCAAGCTCAGCGTTAGCCGACTCAAGTTTGACGTCGGCCTCCTGAATAAGATCCTGGTCCTTGGCGATCCGGAGGTTGAGGCGCTCGCGCTCTTCTGTGAAGTTCTGGCCAGCCTTTTGAAGTTCAGATTGGTGCTGGACCTTCATCTTCTCCATCTCAGCCTTGAGCCTAGAAATCTCATCACCCTTGGTCCAGAGGAGGGCGAGCTCATCATCTTTCTTCTTAAGCTTGGCTTGGTGCTGCCCTGCTTGTTCGAGAAAATGCAGCATCATATCAGGCACGGGCACACTATCTTCAAGTGATGCTGAAATAGTGTGTTGGCCCGACAGAGCCGAGGTATGAATGTTGGCCGAGCCAAGGAGAAAAGGGAATGGAAAGTACGAAAGAAATGACTTACCCTTGATCTGCTCCAGATTTTTGCGCATAATGATGTTCTCAGCTTCCACCCCAGCTGCGGAAACCAAATGATGAGGTTAGTCCGGCAAAGTTAAATGAAGCAAAACGAAGAAGCGCTAAGGAAGCAATTTACCCCTTTTCTCGTATTCCGCGATGAGTGCAGCCTGTTTGGTGCGTAGATTCTTGTGGGTATCCAGCAAGCGTTGGAATTCAGCACTCCGACGATTGGTGGTCACCTAAAAGAGATACAAAAACTTAAGTCAGCTTGATGCATATTCGAAGTATACTAAAATCCGGGCCAAGTGGAACTTAACCCGGCTCTAGGTGTGTGCATATTCGAAGTGTACTAAAATCCGGGCCAAGTGGAACTTAACCCGGCTCTAGGTGTGTGCATATTCGAAGTGTACTAAAATCCGGGTCAAGTGGAACTTAACCCGTCTCTAGGTGTGTGCATATTAGAAGTGTACTAAAATCCGGTCCAAGTGGAACTTAACCCGGCTCTAGGTGTGTGCATATTCGAAGTGTACTAAAATCCGGGCCAAGTGGAACTTAACCCGGCTCTAGGTGTGTGCATATTCGAAGTGTACTAAAATCCGGGCCAAGTGGAACTTAACCCGGCTCTAGGTGTGTGCATATTCGAAGTGTACTAAAATCTGGGCCAAGTGGAACTTAACCCCGCTCTAGGTGTGTGCATATTCGAAGTGTACTAAAATCCGGGCCAAGTGGAACTTAACCCGGCTCTAGGTGTGTGCATATTCGAAGTGTACTAAAATACGGGCCAAGTGGAACTTAACCCGGCTCTAGGTGTGTGCATATTTGAAGTGTACTAAAATCCGGGCCAAGTGGAACTTAACCCGGCTCTAGGTGTGTGGATATTCGAAGTTCTCATGGAGCTACGTTAGTTTCCTAAAAGAGCATCCGGCCGAGTAACAAGTTACTCCCCCGGAGGCTCGGGGACTAATGGTTACTATCTACAACTTGTAAAGGGGAAGCGACGTACCTCCATCATTCGCCCAGCGAGGTTAATTGCCTTTGTGGCTGTGTTCATCTGAGCAGAAAACTCGGCAGGGCCGAACTTCTCCGGAAGATCAGTGTCTTGAACCACCTCTGCCTTATTCCAGTTCATGATGAATTCTATCAGGCTCGGAGGGTAGCGTTCACCACTGGGCATATGGGGCGCCACCAAGGCCTTTGCATGCGCTTCTTTCCTTTCGATCAAGGCAAGGGCTAGGCTGGTGTGCAAAACCATTTGTTGTGCGTCAGTTGGCTCGGCAGGCGCATCCTTCCCTGCTGGTGCTTTCTTGGGAAGAATTGACACGACGGTACGTTGCCCGGCTTCGACGGATGGTGGCTTGGTAGTGTCTGGAGCCTTCTTGTCCTTGGCTTGCTAGGAAGAGGAAGCCGTTGCAGCGGATTTCCCCTTCGGAGCGGCCGGGGTAGCTCCTCGCCGAGGTTGAGAAGACTCGGACGAGGCAGAGGAGCTAGGCGCTGGTGCTCTTGATGCTGGACTTGGTGCCACTGCCGATGTTTTCGCAGCCGAAGTTGGTGCTGATGCCGGAGTTGGAGTTGGTGCTGGTCTGGTTGCTCGTACTGGAACTGGTGCTAGGGTCGAGGTAGCCTCAGTGGCTGCTGGTTGCGGCGTTGCCGAGGTGGTGGATGCAGTTGCTTCGGCCGGGCCGGTCTCCCCCGCTCCAAGGTTACCCTCCTCTTGCCGAGGTTGAGTAGAACCCGGAGCAGCCGCATAACCCTCTGGAATTGGGCTCAGCGGACGTGATTCGTCATCACGACGGGGAGAAGGGCTAGGTCGGAGAGGTGAAGAGATGCTAGATCCACTTTGAGGGACCTCCACCGGAGCCCTGCAAAATCAAAAAAAGGTCAGAAGAAAAACTACAACGAAGTAAGGAAGAATGTTACAGAAGAAAAAATGACGTACGCATCCGAGGTCTGGGCCTCCTTAGGTTTCCGAGCCCTCCGTGCTGGGGCCTTGCCTGCTGGCTTGGAGGCTGTCTTGTCCCCAGACTTCTTACGCCTGTTAGCTGGCTAGGGAGGTCCAGAGGAAGAACTTGAAGAAGCCCCGCGCTTTTTCTTCGATGCCACCGGAACAGGTTCGCCAGTAGCGAGGGGAGGATCCTCGTGGATGCGACCACCGGGGTGAGCTGATGGCGGAAAAGCAAAAGAAAGGGGGACAGCCTCAACATGTTCAATCACCTCGACATCCGAGTCATCTTCATCATCGGGCCAATCTCTAATGGAAGAGGATTTACCCGTGGGTCGTTTCGTGGCGTCGGTCATTGGGAGGAACATCTCCTGGTCCGGCTCCTCCTCATCCGGGTTCTCCCGGTCCGGCGCCCACTTAAGGGTCGGATCGGTGCCGTCCTCGACGGTCTGCTGAAGAAATTGCTGAGGAAAGAAATGGACGAAAGAATCAAAATTGCAACAATAGCTGACGTATAATTGGCCCGGAGTAAGTTCGCAACATGAAGCTTACCACGGGAGGAAGCCTATCGCGGCAGTAATGCTCCATTCCCCAAGTCCACTCGGAGGAGAAGTCCTTGTGGGTGGTAAAAAGAGCCTTAACCCGGCGATATATCTCCGTGTTGCTCAGCTCGAAGGAGGAGGTCCGGTTGGGATCGCGGCCGAAGCTCATGAGGCACACCTTGTGGGTGCGCTTCTGCAGGGGGGAAATCCGGTTGCGCATGAATGTGATCATGGCATCCTCGTTGCGCAGCCCGAGCTTCTTCAGCTCCGCGAACATTTTGTTGACTTGATTGGCCAAGGCAGTGGGCTTCTTGGGGATCTCATCCCACAAATCCGGGTTAGGTGGACCCGAAGTATAGGGGAGCAACCGGATCAAGTCTTCAGTGCCCGCATTCTGGACATAGAAGAAGGTCCGGGCCCATCCTTTGCAGGACTCTAACCCGGTGACCCGGGGGAAAACAGAAAACCTCCAGGGTGAAATGGAGGCAGCTCCGAATTGAGTGAGCTGTTTGTCCTCCGGATCAGCGTGAATATTGGGGATGACATTGCGACGAAGACCGAAGAACCGGATCCATAGCTCCTTCGTGGGCCACAGTCCGGCGTAGCCTTCGATTGTAGAAGCGAAGGCAGAGAGAGAAGTGATGGCGTTGGCTGGAAGATGGTGCGGCTGGAGCTGGTATGTACTGAGCCAGTCCCGCAAAAAATCGCTAACCGGCAACCCGAAGCCCCATTGGAAGTGGGACAAAAAGACAACAAACTCACCCGGATTGGGTGAGGGAGCTAGTTCGGCGGAGGTGAGGCGAGCGGCGACGCCGGCGGGGATGCGTCTGGACTGGTAGAGCCAGTCCAGGTCGTCCTGGCAGACCCAGGAGCCGGCCCATGCACCACGGTCCGCCACCACGGCGTCCTCCTCCATCTCTTGTTCAGCAACGATGAGTTCTTCTTCCGTCATCTGGTCCTCGAGGCCCTCGCTGGCGCTATAGGTGGTGGGGGACAATGGCCTGGATTGACGAGGACCCGTGGCAAGAGATTTGCGTCGCAGTGGCGGCGACGCAGAGGTGCGGCGGAGAAGCACGGCGGCGACGCTGATATTTGGCAGTGCTGGTGGCGGCGCGGCCACGAGGAAGACGAAGAAAAATAGCAACGGCAGAGGGGTGCGGAGGGGGAAAAATCCTAAGAGACGCACCCCTTCGCTATTTAACCACCCCTACCAGGGGTGAGTGGGATCGCGTCCTGTGGACCGGCCACACGCAGTGGCCATGTATCACCCGTCCGGACCAATTAGTGGGGAGCCACACAGAGGGCCACAGAGCGGAAACGATCCTATGACATGACACTGTGATGCGTAAAACGAGGAGGCAGGCATGACGTGACCCGCGCACAGTGATAACTGACAATTACTGCGGCGGTTACTGTGCAGGCCCTTAAAATAAGAAGACAAAATGATTACCCTTCACATGGGTTGGCGTAGGAGAGAAGGAAACAAGACCCGGATGGAACTATGGTAACCCGGCCAGCAAGTGAAAACTTGGAATGTGCGAAGGGAACATAAATCCATAAAATCCGAGGTAAAGAGGTAACTCGGAAATAACGACTGGAGCTTGGAATTGAACCTGATGTGGCCTTAGCGGCCAAGGCAGCTAAGACCGCACCAGCTTTGGGGACTAATGTTGGGGGGATACCCCCGGGTAGGGTCGCGCCGGGGTATAAAGGCCAAGTTAGCCGAGGTTCGGCAAGGTCAAAGCGAATGCTGGCCGGGTCATCTCAAGGCAGGCCGAATCACGGGGTAACCCGGACCTGGGGGCGTTCGCCTAACTAGGTCTCATCCGACTTAAGCAGTGGCCATGTATCACCCGGTCCGACTTACTGCTTAAGTCGGAAGTACAAGTTTTACTTGTATGCAGGAACAGTTGTGGCCGGATCAACCATGATCCGGGTCACAGCTAGCTTCTAGGAGAAGGAAGGAATCTCACTGGTCAAAAGGAGCCCTGGTATGCACTGCCTGAGCGAAGCAAGCAAGGACAGGACCACCGGGGCGTGGCCGACAAGGGTGACGATGCCCGTGTCGGCTTACGAGGGCGCCGCAGAGGCTTACGTAGCTAAAGCATGTGTGACGCGGGGGAAAAAGCACGCCGATCGGCTTACCACTTTGGGAGAAGAATATGCCTCCACGTATGCCCTAGGCAGAAACCGAGCCTCCCCTATAAAAGGGGGGCTGGGGCTTCTATAGAAGGGGTTGGTCTTTCTACTATTCTGTTTGGGCTAGGGTTTTAGGTGTGATCTGTGGGTGAGAGTAAGAGAGCTCCTTCTTCCTCCTCTCGCCAATATAGCTCTAGGAGCACTTGTAATCTTGTAAGGAAATCAATACAAACTTCTATGTGGAGAATCACTCCACTATCCCTTCATGGATTCCCCTAGCGTGTATTAGTCCTCACCTTTAGCCTATCATGGCATCTGCCGTGACACCACCACGACAGAAGCTTACAGAACCACCAGGACCAGGAGTATCAAATTTCTCAAGATTCAATGGAGCAACCATACTGAAGAAGAAGCCACTTGGGGGCGGGAAGATTACATTAGGACAGAGTTCCTAGATCTCTTTAGTTCCTAGTTTTCTTTCTTAAATCTTGGGACGAGATTTTTTTTAAGGGGGGAAGGTTTGTAACATCCTAAAACTTCAATCCAAGATTAATCAAGATCAAATCTACCCAATTTGGGGTTAACAAAAACTTTTTCTATTTAAATATTTAAGCATTCATATGGGTGTGCATTTAAAATAGGATTGGTTTGAAATGCCATGATTGAGTGATCCATTGGTTGTAAAATGGTTCTATGATGAATGCCACATCATCTAGATCATTCCCAAACAAATCCAAAAGAAAAATAAATTAAAAAGAATAAATAATGGAAATGGTCCCTTTTGCCATTTTAACTAACTAGGACACTTTGGGTTGTTCCTAGGACTCAAATGCCAACAGAGACAATTATGGATATTTTCACCCATCGATAGTACAAGTAGTGATGTGCTAAGGCCCACTTTGTGATCTCCCAAAAATATTCAAACTCTAATTTTAAATGACATTTGAAAATTGAATCTAGTGTAGGTATCTAGATCACACTTTTTCAAAAACCACTCAAATGGATTCCATTTTAAAATCCCAAGCAAACCTAGATCTCAAGCATAAGATAAACCACTCCACCAAAAATCTTTGAAAAATTCGAAACTTTTCTTCTTGTGGCCATTTGGTCGAACAGGTGGCAGGCAAGATTTTTCTAACTAACTAATACTGTTTAGTGATCAATGCTTGGTCGGGTTTTTGTGCCCAATTTGGTTCCCCTATCTCCCCTAGATCCAACCAAGCCCTCACCGGCCTACCCTTTAGCTTGGAGCAGCAGTTGCGCGCCGCCCGTTTTTGGACACCGCTGGCCGAGCATGTGCAGCTCGCAACAGACCACGCCGCGCCAAACCAGCACCACCACTAGCTCCGCCCAACCCTACCGCACTCCCCTGTCCACTCCATGGCCAAAGCCAGCCCCTGGACCACCCTAGAGCCACGCCGCCCTTTCCTCTCTGCGTCCAGCCAGAGCACGCTAGAGCGCGATCGCCGCTAGCACGCCACAGACCACGCCTCGACACCAACTCGCATGCGCCACTCCGCCTTGAACCCAGCAACCTACTAGACACGGCCGTGCACCGCCACGCGACCCACAGTCGCCGGGAGCAGCGTCGAGCACCGCCTCTGTCCCTCAGAGTGCGGGAAGCCCCCGACCGATTGCCACCGCCCCTAGCCACCCCATTAAGCTCTAGACGACCGCCAGCAGACCGCCCACCGTCCGCCTACCTCGCTCACGCAGGTAGCCCCGTGTGCCGTCGTCACTGACGATCCGTGACCATACCTCACTGCCTCACCATCGAGCCTATATAAGGGAGCCTCCCCAGCACCATTTCTTCACACCAGCCAGCTCCCCTCTCTCCACTGATCGTTTCCCCTCTCTCGCTGGAGCCGCTCGAGCAACACATCGCCGGAATTCCGCCGGAGGTAGCCGTTGTAGAGGAGGAGACGCGGTCGTCGATTTCATCCACCTCAGCCCCTGCCGCGATTTCGCCTGAGCTCGCCGCCATCCACTAGTTTTTTTGCCCACCTTGCCGCCCTAGATGGAGCCCTGGTACGTCCCCAGTAGACCCCCACCGACCGCGTAGGGTTCTGTCTCACCGGCAACGAGTCCGTCGTCGACAACGACCGTGGACCGTAGATCTTGTTCTAATCGTGTGGTCCTGATCGCCCCGTACTGCTTCGGATTTTAAGTGCCACTGACAGGTGGACCCCCCTTGTTAGTCGCCCTCTGCGCCGCTGAGCGTCACTGGCCTGGCCCAATTAGTTTCCCACGCTGACACAGTTATTTCAAATTAGGTTTTTGTATTTAGGCTTCAAATCAATTTTGTCCCTTAGTTCAAAAAACAATTCAGAGAGTTTTACAAATCCAAATTGAGTGATTCCAATTTTGTTGGAAAGGTAATGAAAACATCTATCCAAGACCGTTGGATTTAAATCATTTAGAGTTAGAGATCTCACCTAGTAAAAATAACAAGCTAGAAGCATTTGCACATTCAAACATTTTTCTAAAATCAACCATAATAGATTTTGAGTTGATTCCAACTCTCAAAAACCACATTTAACCATACCTATCTGAATATGTAATAATATTAGGGTTTGTATGCAGTGACTTTGTACTAGTACCAAAATAATGTTATATAGGCATTTCTAGTCACTTTTAATCATTACTTATTAAACTTAAACTTATTAAAATATGATCCAACCTTTGAATCACATTCCCATATGTTAGAATATGTGGTGATGACATGTGTCCACATGAGCCCATATTTTAATTGGAGAATATTAAATCTTAGTTAATTTCAATGAGTAGAAATTACTTTTCTCAAATAAAAGGAATGAAGCTAGTTAATTAAACCTGGTGAGGCTTGTGATCATAATAGATCATCAAATGTGTGCCTTAGTGTGATAAATAGAATAGTTAAGTATTGTTTGGTGATTGTGTATCCCGTATGTATTTATAGACGATAGTACCGACCAAGATATCAAGGAGGAGGAGTTCTACAAAGAGGAGGAGGAAGAAAACTTCAACCACTTCACTACACAAGGAAAGCCATCATTAACAATGCAAGCTAACCCTTGCAAGCTACTATGGGAAAGCTAAACCTTGCAAGCTAGATAATCTAATCAAAGGCATTAGGCATGCTTTGGTTATACCCTTTGACTTATACCTACTCCAAATTTTATTTACAAGATTTACTTTCCTTACTTTACCAAAGTCTTTTACTTGTTTAATGGTAGCATAAAGAGTATAAAACTTGACCTATCTAGCTAAACTTAGATGTCATTCTATGGCATGATATTAATCCTAGCATCCCACAATAGTGAACACTCTTAACTTAGTAGTTTAGAGCTAAACTAAAACTTGATTCACTTTAGATGGGAGTACTTGGTGAAAATGACTTGTGAAAACCTTGGAATGATGAGTCATTCTATTGAGATGTTTTGACATGTGTTGAGAAACACAAATGGTTTATGATGATGAAAATGTTGAGGCATGAGCCTTAGCCCTTTTATAAAAACTGATGGTTGGGTTCGGATGCGATACCATTCCACTTTTACCGTACAACCACAATACCTAAATTGGGTAAGGCTTAGTCGGAAGTTTATATGCATTAGTATTTGTTCCCTCGTGGGAGAGGTTTGAGCTGAGGCTACCTCTCAATGTTGTCCACCTATGCAGTGCCCAAGATGACAAATGGTCATGGTTGGCAGGCCATGCTCATAGGAGAGGTGCTTATACTAGGGTGTGTAAAGGAAAGGTTATGTTTGATTATTTGCATACTAAGTATGATGATTCAGGTTTATCCCTGACAGATGTATTGAATCTTGTGGTGAAAGTGTACCACCTCTACAGAGTGTCAAACTATTCGAATAGCCGCGTCCGCGGTTATGGATAGTTGGAGTGTCCATACTGTTCCATTGTCAGATGTTTTCAAAATGACTTATGAAATGAATGATGAGTCTTGCCACAAGATCCTTTATTCATGTAAGACCTTATTATGGTTTGTAATGGATGATGTACTGTGATATCCAATCTGTTATGTCTCGCAAAAATGGTAATCCTGGGATTGCGATGTATGGCATAACAGGCATCTGGGATTAAAAATCTGGCTGTTGACATAGGTGATGCAGGCGCATCCCATTGATGATTGGCACGCCAGGACGACCTACGACATGTAATGATAAGTCTAAGTTTGTATCAAATATTGTTGTTATGTTATTGAGTCCGAGTCCAGGTTAGGTTCGAGTACGTTTGTGTGTTCGGTTTGGGTCTATCCAACCGACTAGTTGTAGGCCTCCTATATAAAGGAGCCAGCCAACTTGGGTTTAGGGGAGTTCAGTTGTTTAGTCTAAAAACTATATTGTGCTCCACCGTGTATCATCCCTCCGGGGACGGCGATACCATTAAATATTATATCGAGTGATTTGCTACGAAGGTTCTTGTGTGCATCAAGGATTATCGAGCTTTGGTTTGAGGCGTGGTGATCTTCATCATGTTACTTGCTAGATTGATACCTCTTCTTCAGGTGAGGTTCACCGGCGTTAGTGGAAGATTACCAACCTGGTTGACTCGCTGTGAAATATGAGGACAAAACTCTAGGATCATCGGCTTGATCCGTATCATGAGGATGCACTTCAACTGGCTTGTCACTAACAAGTTCCACTGGCTTGTCATCTACAGGCAGAGGTGAGGCAATATCAACATTGTCGCACTGTGCATCATGCTCTCCATCCTGCACCTTAGCTAGCCTAGATTTTGGCTTAGCCTTGTGCACCTTCTCCTTATGTACCACTAGCTCCACATCAGACTTTATGTGATCATCCTGCATAGGCTTCAAAGTCTGTTGTTTGCCACCATACACAAAAGAATATGTATTTGCTCTTCCAGCATGTGTAACGTTGCGATCATACTGCCATGGACGACCAAGTAACAGCCCACATACCTCCAATGGCAACACATCACACTCAATCTCATCAACATAATCACCAACTGTAAATGGCACATGCACCTTATGAGTTACTTTCACCATACCGCAGCTATTGAACCACTATAGATGCTTAGGTTCAGGAATACGCCATGTGGACAACCCTAATGCTACCACCATTGCCTTGCTAATGCCATTAGTATAGCTTCCTCCATCAACAATCAACTTGCATGCTTTGCCTTTGATCATACACTGCACCTGAAATAAATTCCAATGCTGGCCCTTGTCAACTATCATGCAAGCATCGTCTTGTACTCTCTTGAGTTTCAAATTCAGCCCACTCAATGGTACAACATCCTCAGAACTAACCTGTTATGGGATAACCCCGTGGGTAGCTCGATCTTGACGGATCTCGTGGTCAAATAGATGGGAAATCGAGGGGAAAGGGAGAAGGTAGCGGAGACGCACACCTCGCGAAGAACATGATGAACACACGCAAAAATCACACGATACAAGGCCGATTGCTCTCACCGGTGGCCACCGGTCCGATAGAATCCTTGCAAGGAAAGATCGGTCAACGTGCTCCCTCGATCCCACGTGGAGAGGGAAGAACACCTTGGAGAGGGCCTTGACGTCTTGGCAAAGGTACATTGATGCCAAGGCCTCGTACAATGAGGGAGGCGCGATGCAAACTCCAACAAGGTGGTGACGATAGTCGATCCCCTTTGGTAGAAGGGGATGAGGCAAAACTAGAGATTCCACAAAGGGGGTTGTCTTTAGTCTATCATCTATGCCTAGGGTTACATGAGGGGGTGGGGCACTATATATAGGCCAGCCACTAGTTCAAGGGTACTTTAGGAATAAAAGGGGAAAGTCTGGGCGGACTAAGGGGTACATGGGACAAAGGCCCTGCTAGCGGCGCGCAGGCCCATACGCTCAGGCCGAAGACTCCGGTCTGGGCCGGAGACTCCGGTGTCCTCTCTAGAGGGGCCTTCTGGCTGTCCTCGAGCTCGATCTGGCGCTCGGACCGGAGATGGGTCTGGAGACTCCGGGGTCTGTAGTTTGGAGACGCCGGTGTCTTTAGGCTAGAGCCTCCAACGTGGCCAGAGACTCTAGTGTGCGTAGGCCGGAGACTCCGGTGCTCCAGCAGCTACTTTTTCCGACTTCTCTTCCAAGCCTCCGTCTTGTCGGGCTTGGTGCTCCAGGCTTCCTCCCATGCCTCCGTACTTGTTGGTGTGAACCTATCATGGATATGGGATGGAGTATGACGTAGTATACCATTCAATGGGGTAAGAAGTGGGTTCACATATAGGAACGGATTCATCTTTGGAGTCCATCACGACTTGGCATAAGTTGGAGACCATAATGTGGTAACGACCGAAGGTCGGGCTACATCCTCAGAACTAACCACCTTGTCCAGCTCCTTGGACTTTTCCCAAAATCTAGTGCGCAGAAATTGCTTCAAATCTGCCCAACTAGGTGTTGTTATGCCCTTTGTGGTCCTCTCTTCCTTCCACCAACTAGCCACAGTCTCATCCACACGCCGGTGTGCAAGAACAAATTCAGTGCGACCACCAAACTTGGAATCGATCGAACGACATTTGGCGAAACCATCATCCATGTCAGACCTCCAAGATCTAAACTCCGCATATGTAGCAGAACTGTCCAACTTCCATTTTATATCTACAGAATTAAGTGACGATCCCACAACAATAGTAGTGTAGTCAAAGTACACATCATCCGCTCTGTCTATCTTACGAACTTCCTTTGCTATTCCCATATTAATCCTTTCCTAGAGTCCATGCAACAAACTTGGCGGCTACAACTCGCGATACGGAAAGAAAAAAACTGATCAATCTGTACGCGGAAGGAGCTCGTACGTGAATCCTCGAGAACCAGATCGATCGATCACCATGCATGCGGGGGACTCGGTCATGAAGCACGGGCGGGTGGCCTCCTTTCTTTTTTTTAATTTTCCTTATACGTGATCGTACGTGAGCGGTTGCGTGATCAGGCGGACTCACGAGTGCGACCGATCGCGAGGCGGCCAGATGAAGACTCCAGGCGGTGCATGCTTGCTTCGATCGGATCTGGGAATCAATGCCCGATCGTGAGGCCTGATGCGATCGCCCACGGGACTCAGGTCGCTAGGTGTACGGGCGGGTGTTGTCCCCTTTTTTTAAAGCTCCCCACGATCAGATCTGGAAAATCTGCTCTCGATCGGATCTAGAACCGAGCGGCCCAAGCACGGCGGACTCACGCGCGGAGACTTCCCGCGTTCGTGATCAGATCGCCCCTAGAAACTCCGCCCTGACTCATACGACGACTGATACCAGCTGCCTTGATCAGATCTGATCAAGATCCGATCAATTCCAATCTAGCTCGAGAACTCGTCTCCCAATCTCTTCTCCAAACAAACTGATCTGTAAACTGCTTGTAGAAAAATAGTCCATAGATGATCCGAAAACACACTGTGATCAACGAGAGCTCTGATACCACATGATACGGATCAAGCCGATGATCCTAGAGTTTTGTCCCGATCTTTCACAGCAAGTGAACCAGGTAGGTAATCTTCCAATAATGTCGCTGAACGTCACCTGAAGATGAGGAATCAATCCAGCATGTAATGTTATGAAGATCACCACGCCTCAAACCACAACTCGATAATCCTTGATGCACACAAGAACCTTCGCAGCAAATCACTCGATATAATAGATAATGGTATCGCCGTCCCTCGAGGGAAGATACGCGGTGGAGCACAATATAGTTTTTAGACTAAACAACTAAACTCCCCTAAACCCTAGTTGGTTGGCTCCTTTATATAGGAGGCCTACAACTAGTCGGTTGGATAGACCCAAACCGAACACACAAACGGACTCGAACCTAACCTGGAATCGGACTCAATAACATAGCAACAATATTTGACACAACCTTAGACTTATCATTACATATCATAGGTTGTCCTGGCATGCCCATCATCAATGGGATGCGCCCGCATCACCTAGCTTGGTGGAGTCCTGAAATTAGGCTTCACCTCCTCCTTCTTGCCCATATCAAGATGAAGATCAACAAGTGGAGGAAGTTCTCTGTCGCGGTAGAGAAAAGCCCTAGTTTTCTGCCATGGCAGGCTGCCGTGCCAGCCAAACCTTGCCAAACTCTGCCACGACAGAGGTATAGTCCCAACCCACGATTGGGTCGGTTGTATCCCTAGTTGGGTGGGACCAACACGGTCACCACCCTAGCCCCCGCACCCCTAGACTCTTAAATAGATGGGGCGCACTATTTTTAAATAGACCACGTTAATTTATTTCGGAGTTGTTTCTTTCATAGGACCTATGGAATTACTTGTGATCGATTTCTACCAGTTGCAATTGAGTTTGATCTGTTGTTTCACTGGGAATTAGTAGATTGCAAACTACCATTCATGGTCGACGGCTACGTGCGCAAGAGTGTGGTGTTGTGAATATCCTACAAGGTTCGAGAGCTATTGCATTGGCATCATGGTTTGAGTGGGAGAGATCATAGCTACACACTAATTATCTATCATCCACCATCATCATCGACAAGTGCTTGCTGAGAAGATCAGGCCACCCCATATCACATAGAGTCCCTATAGTCATTGCATGTGTTCTTTTCCTAAACCACATTGATCAACTAGAGTCATTTCATGTGTTCTTTTCCTAAACCGCATTGATCCACTAGCATTATTGCATGTGTTCTTTTCCTAAACCACATTGATCCACATGACTACACACACTCTAGTGGATTCTGTGATGCAACTTCTATCACACTAGTGCAACATGTAATGTGGAAGCTGCTTTTCTAAGTGTTTTTTGTCTATGTGAAAACGGTATGACACATGGAGTGCGTAGAGTCATTGCATGTGTTCTTTTCCTAAACCACGCTGATCCACTAGAGTCATTGTATGTGTTCATTTCCTAACCCACATTGATCCACATGACCACACACACTCTAGTGGATTATGTGATGCAACTTTAGCCACAATAGTGCAACATGCAATGTGGAAGCTCCTTTCCGAATTGTTTTTGGTCTCTATGACCATGGTTTGACCCATGGAGTCTCTAGAGTCATTTCATGTATTTTTTGCTAAACCACATTGATCCACATGACCACACACACTCTAATGGATTTTGTGATGCAACTTCTGCCACAGTTGTGCAACATGCAATGTGGAAGCTGCCTTCCTAAGTGTTTTTGGTCTCTTTGACCATGGTTTGACACATGGATTCCCTAGAGTCATTGCATGTGTTCTTTTCCTAAACCAAATTGATCCACTAGAGTCATTGATCCACATGACCACACTGGATGTGTTCTTTTCCTAAACCAGATTGATGCACATGACCACACACACTCCAATGGATTCTATGATGCGACTTCTGCCACACTAGTGCAACATGCAATGTGGAAGCTGCTTTTCTAAGTGTTTTTGGTCTCTGTGACCATGGTTAGACACATGGAGTCCCACAAGTCATTACATGTGTTCTTTTCCTAAACCACATTGATTCACATGACCACATTACATGTGTTACTTTCCTAAAGCACACTGATCCACATGACCACACATACTCCAGTGGATTCTGTGAAGCAACTTTTTCCACACTTGTGCAACATGCAATGTGGAAGCTGCTTTCCTAAGTGTTCTTGGACTCTTTGACCATGGTTTGACACATGGAGTGCCTAGAGTCATTGCATGTGTTCTTTTCCTAATCCCCATTGATCCAGTAGAGTCATTGCATGTGTTCTTTTCCTAATCCCCATTGATCCAGTAGAGTCTTTTTCCTAAACCACATTGATCCACAAGACCACACACACTCTAGTGGATTCTGTGATGCAACTTGTGCCACACTAGTGCAACATGCAATGTGGAAGTTGATTTCCTAAGTGTTTTTGGTCTCTGTGACTATGGTTTGACACATGGAGTCCCTAGACTTGTTGCATGTGTTCTTTTCCTAAACCACATTGATCCACTAGAGTCATCGATTCGCATGACCACATTACATGTGTTCTTTTCGTAAAGCACATTGATGCACATGACCACACACACTCCAATGGATTCTGTGATGCAACTTCTGCCACACTGGTGCAACATGCAATCTGGAAGCTACTTTTCTAAGTGTTTTTGGTCTCTGTGACCATGGTTAGATACATGGAGTCCCTAGAGTCATTGCATGTGTTCTTTTCCTAAACCACATTGATTCACATGACCACATTACATGTGTTATTTTCCTAAAGCACATTGATCCACATGGCCACACACACTCCAGTGGATTCTGTGATGCAACTTTTTCCACACTTGTGCAACATGCAATGTGGAAGCTGCTTTCCTAAGTGTTTTTGGTCTCTTTAACCATGGTTTGACACATGGAGTGCCTAGAGTCATTGCATGTGTTCTTTTCCTAAACCCCATTGATCCACCAGAGTCAATGCATGTGTTCTTTTTCTAAACCACATTGATCCACATGATGATGAGTGCATATTTGCATCATGTTTTACATTATTATTATCCATCTTAGATGTAGGATCTTGGTATTTTACGGTGCTCGCGCGCACATTTTATGTCTGTTTTCACCAGGATCAGGACAAATGATGGATCCAATGGATACAATTATTGGAGCAGTTGTAATGTGGAGAAAAGGAGTCAAAAACATCGTAAATTGCTTATTTGGGAAATATTAATAATACTAGAAGCGAACAAGGGAGGCAGAAGGTTCACCGACCAACTATACGATGGGAGCAATTTTTCGGTCGTATAGCTCTGGCCGTATAGTTGGCGCCGCCTCTGCCTCATCAAATAGTTTCACCCAGTGCAGTTGGTTCGAGGAGACGACATACAGAACACCTAGAAATCGCAGAAACCTCACCTCCGGAAGGCATCTGGAGGGGGAACTCATCCACCTAGGATCTATCTTCGCCCTGGGCAGATCCAGGAGGGTAAGGCATCGATCTTCATCATCAACCGCTGCATCACCACCTTCTCCATCCATCCCATCCAAATCTTGTCTAGATCTTGTTGTAATTCCTATACTTGTTATGGATTTATACAAGTACTATTCATCTGTGATTGTTTCCATTACCATTGCCATGATGTTGATTGCCTCCATGTCTAAGTAGATCATTAGTTCTTGGGGAGATGGAGAAACTCTAGTATGAGATTGAAATAAGATAAAGTCTATTATGATATTCATCGCTGTGACCATGTGTTAGATTCTCTACATCTTGATGTTGAGAGAAGTCAACCTCTCAATATTTGCCTCTCGTGGGGACTTGATGGAGGGAACTACTTGTTGGAGACGGAGGCGTGCTAGCACTTACAGTGACTATAAAGCTATTGGCACCCCTTACTTATCAACTTGGGAAACCGAGGAAACTCACGGAACACTATCCATGCCATGGGATACGTCCTACGGGATTACATCCCTTATAGCGCAATAATTCGATTGATGTCGATTGCTGACTGCTGTGGTTATGAGGATGATGTGAGAAACGATTGCTGCCTATTTTTCCAAATACAAAGTTCCTCCCACACATACATATTTGACAATGTTCATGATTATAATCTATATCTTAAATCTTTACAATACTAGTGGTGTATCCGCTACTCCCAGAGAATGCTTTTTCCCTACTACAGTTCCAATATCTCTTACATACACGATACTTACTTTCTGTATTAAGTTATTCTGCTTAACTTTATTATTGCTTTTATACCAAAACCTATAAACACCTTTTTACACAAAACTCGCATTTTATCTTGTTACTTAGAACTTTATCTAGCATTTCTAACGCAATATTTATTTCAAGAATTATTAGACTTCAGACTCCTGCTCCCTGTGGGATCGATATCTTTATTTCGAAACTAGCTACAAATGATATGTGCACTTGCAGTCATCAAGCTATTTTCTGGTGCCGTTCCTGGGGAGCTAAGCGATGTAGGTCTTTTAGTTTTTGCTTATTTATGTTTGTCTTGCTAAATGTTTGTTTTGAGTTACAGGTTTCCACCAACATGATGGAGTTTGAGCATATGCCTAGTGCTAACCCACTCTATCACTTTGGGAAGCCCTATGATACTAATAAAAAGACAACTCCAATGAGAAGATAAGAGGGTTTGAAATAAATACTCTACTACTTAGTATTCTACATAAGAAGAAATTTACTGGAGATGAAGAAGATCCCGATCCATATGAGCATATTGCATATTTTAAAGATATATGTGGCACTTTTTAAACTTTTTACTCAAACTTTGACAAGTACAACTCTCTCATGGTATAAATCTCTACCCCCTGAAGCCACTAATACTTGGGATAATCTAGCCTATGAATTTCTATTAAAATATTATCCATTATCAAAATCTTTTGGAATCAGGTGTCTTATAATGACCTGGAAGAATCGTTCTAATTAAGGACTAGTAAAATCATTTATTAGATTTAAAGATTTACTATGACTATGTCCTCATCATGATTTTCCTGAATGGTATTTTCTACATATATTTTATGGCGGTTTAATTGAACCTAATAAAATTGAGCTAGACTCTTTTGCGGAAGGAGCCTTTATGAATCTTCCTATACCTAAAGATTGGGCTTTACTTAATATAATTCGTGATCATATAGTTTCATGGAATTTGGGCCTAGGAAGCGAAGGAGGTGTATAAATAGAGCATGATTGTATTCATGACTATAATAAAAAAGGCCATGTTGAAGAATTATCTAAGGAACTTTATCTGGATTTAGATCTTGTGTTGCAAGTTGTTAAAGCTTTTATAGAACATATTAAAGCACCCAAGGAGGGTCCAGTCAAGTATGATCCACCACCCGAACCATTAAAGAAAAGAGAAGATAAAGCAAAACTTGCCTCTGTAGAACCAATATATGAAGTGCCTTTTCCTAACACTACACAAAAGCATATTTTTGAATATGAACAGGTCAAAGCAGTAGAGGAAAAGAAGGAAGACAAAAGCATGCTAGGAGTCACGGAACACCTGAAAAAAAAGATGAAGAGGTAACCAAGGAAGCAATTATGGCTATGTACTCACACTATAACATAGTTGAACTTTATGAAGAAACTTACGTATTGGTTGAAGGTAAAATAAAGGTAAAAGATGTGGGTAAGCCTATTCTTCCCTGCATATTTAAAGAAACCTCTCATTATGGTTTATGTGATCTTGGCAACAAAGTTAATGTTATATCTTATGATTTATAACTAGAAATAAAAGAAGAAATAGAACTAGCTACAATTGAAAAAACTAATATAACAATTATGTTAGCCAATAAAAACCTTAGAATTCCAATGGGAGTAGTTGACAATGCAACTATCACAATTGGCAACAAAAACTTTCCTATCGATTTTGTAGTTGTTGATATGCCAGCTAACACTCTTTGCCCTATTATATTTGGAAGAAACTTTTTGGGTGATATAGGTGCCTATGTTAATTTCAAGAAGGAGATTGTGTCTCTTAGCCTTGGGGGAACGGAAAATAAATTCCATTTTTCCAAATTTAAAGACAGGCTTCCACAAATACAAGAAGAAGAGGAAGAGAGAACTATTGAAGAAATGGCGGCTCTTTTCTTTGGTGATCGGGAATAAGAAATAAATGAAGATCCAAATTATGAAGAACTAGTTATGGAGGACAAGCCCCTGAAAGAACTAGAAGATGAATTTGATTCACTTCCCATAATGGGACCTCCAACTGATGAGGCTTTTGAAGAGCCAGAAAAGAGAGGCGACGAGGAATTACCACCCCCAGAGTTGAAGACTCTACGAGAAAATCATAAATACAGGTTTTTAGATGATACCAATAAATTCCCTATTATTATTAGTGCTAAACTTTCAGGAGAAGAAGAAGAACTCATGAGGATACTTAAGGAGCATCGCGAAGCCTTTGGGTACTCAATGGATGACTGGAAGGGCATTAGTCCCACGATAGCCGTCCATCGAATATTCATGGAAGAAGGTACTAAACTAGTTGCAGAATTTAATAGAAGATTAAAGCCTGAAATGAAAGAAGTGATAAGAAAAGAAATTGTACGCCTACTGGACGCAGGTATAATTTATCCTGTTAAAGAGAGTGATTGGGTAAGTCCTGTTCATTGTGTCCCTAAGAAGGGCGGTTTTACTATTGTTCCAACTGAAAACAATGAATTAATACCTACTAGAACTATTGTTACACACAAGATGTGCATAGACTTCAGAAAATTAAATAAAGAGACTAGGAAAGATCAGTATCCATTACCGTTCATAGATCAAACTTTAGAAAGGTTAGCAAACCATACTCATTTTTGTTACTTGGACGGATATTCTGGTTTCTCTCAAATAGCTCTTCATCTAGATGACCAACTTAAAACAACTTCCATAAGTCCTTACGGTTTACATGCTTACCGATGTATGCCTTTTGGTTTATGTAATGCTCCAGCTACTTTTCAACAATGTATGACTGCTATTTTTGTGGATTTTATGGAACTTATAATGGAAGTATTTATGGATGACTTTTCTGTCTATGGAACTTCATTCACTTGTTGCTTGGATAATCTCAAAAGAGTTTTGAAGCATTTTGAAGAAACTAATCTTATTCTAAACTAGGAGAAGTGCCACTTTATGTTCAAAGAAGGTATAGTCCTCGAACACAAGGTATCAAGTAAGGGAATTGAAGTTGATAGAGCTAAGGTTGAAGCAATAGAGACAATGTCGCAACCTAGGGATATTAAAGGTATAAAATGTTTTCTTGGTCGTGTGGGTTTTTACAGAAGGTTCATTAGAAATTTTTCTAGGATATCTAAACCATTGACTAACGTCTTGCAAAAGGGAATGCGATTTAATTTTGATGGTAAGTGTCTTGAAGCCTTTGATAAACTTAAAAATGCTTTAACTCGTGCTCCCACCGTTAAACCACCTATCTAGGATACAACCTTTGACTTAATATGTGAAGCTAGCGATGATGTTGTAGGAGTAACTTTTGGACAACATATTGGTCATAGATTTAATATTATACATCATGCTAGTAGAACTCTCAATGGTGCTCAAAAGAATTACCCTAAGGAAGAAAAGGAACTTTTTGCTGTGTTTTTCTCTTGTGATAAATTTTGTTCTTATATAGTTGATGCAAAGGTGAGAGTTCACATGGATCATGATGGCTTAAAAGAACTCCTTGAAAAGAAAGACCATAAGCCAAGGCTGATCCGTTGGATTCTTTCACTTCAAGAATTTGAGTTGCGGATTACGTAGAGGCAAGAAATAAAAAATTTAGATGCAGTGTCCATGTTTGCCCAAGAAGACACCAATCTTATTGAGAGGAACTTTAGTCCTGGTGATTTTCGTTTACGGGAATTATTTAATAAACTAAAGTCAATTCCTCCAAAAGGGAAGGAGTCATTGTTGTGGGAGGAACTTTTCATCCCCGATTAAGCAAATGGTAAGTGCAAGGTAAGTGTTCTTACCCAAATAAGTGATTTATTTTCACAATTTTTACTCCTAAATATTCTGCCTTTGAAATCCTTGTGTTTTTCTGAAGTTTTAGAGGGGTTTTACCAACTATACGGGTGGAGCTATATGACCGGAGAGGGAGCTCCCGCCGTATAGTTGGTCATTAAACTCTCTGTATCATCTTTGTGAAATTGTTTTCGATATCTGAGGCTATACGGTCGCAACTATATGACTGGAGCAAAAATTCCGGCCGTATAGTTGGTCGTTAAACTCTCAGATAGTTTTGCTTTTTGGTGTCTGTATCTATACGGTCGCAACCATACGACCAGAGCCACAATTTTGGACATATAGCTGGTCATTAAACTCTTAGACACTTCTAATTTTTGGTGTCTATATCTATACGGTCACTACTATACGACCGGAGCCAAAATTCCGGCCGTATAGTTGGTCATTAAACTCTCAGACACTTTTTTTTTGTTATTCATAAAAAACGTTATTATCGGTTCCGAGTCGTGATTTAATGGACCTAGACTTGAGATATTTGAAAATATCTGTCCGGAACCAACTATACGGCCGGACCTATACGGGCCGCGCCCGTATAGTTCGTTGTTACGCGGCAAGACACTTCCAAATCTGTGATTTCTATCTCTATTTCGTTTGGATTCTTTTCTTGGACAAAAATTTGGTGTCTCTCGCGAGTTTTACCGACCTCTGACCCCCCTTATATACTGCCATTGTCTTTCTCTCTAATCATAATCTACAGAAACCAATCTACCTCTTATTTACATGTGAGGGCTCTCAACCAAGGGACAGAAGTCAAGAAGAAAAGCTCCCGTGGAGATCGGGAGCAGCAGAGAGCAAGGCAAGGAGATCAATACCATCTCTATAGAGTTCCTTGACACTGACCATGGGTTTCGAAAGATGGATTTGAAGGCCCTAGAGCTGAACATTGCAGAATTGGACAAGGAGAAGCCAGGGACGCCCAATAACCTTCGATTGCTGCGACTTTATCTTGATAAACTTGATGAAAATATCAAGCGGACAACTGAAGAAGGTTTTTCTATAAGTCTTAAGGCACTATAAACTATTCAGGATAACAATGAGTTCATTAAATGACAAGTGAAAGTGATGGAGAGGATCAATCTTTTTTACAAGCTACGTGTTAAAGAATTATAAGCTGTCAATTAATCCCTCCTCCTCAGGCTGGCCTGTGAGGAGAACATACCATGTGCCATGGTGCCATAGTGATCTACAACAATCGCGGTATCAAATAATCGTAAGGGATTATTTGATCCCGCCTAGCTTGATTCCAAGCTTGGGGAGATCTTTAAGACCTTGTAATCTATCCTATAAGTCTTTATTATTTTTGCATTAGTTCAAACTAGAAATAAAGTTTGCATCATTAGAATTCCCTTCAGGAATAGTCGATGCCTTTTATGAAATTCCAAGTTTATTATTATATATGGAGCAATATTGAGTTTGTATTTGCTTTATTGATATATGAATGGCTTGAGTATAATTTTACTTGCACTTGATGATAGCAATAGGAGTCTTCCACACCATTGGTATTAATAGACCACATAAAGATAATTTAGTCAATATGATGTAAGTCTATGGTTTGATTTACAAATAAATATTATGTATACAATTAAGTTGAAAAAAGAAACCTTGAACAAAGGGAAATAAAAGTGCTACTCCCTCCGACCCATTTTAGTTGACTTGGATTTGTCTGGATTCGGATGTATCTAGACATGTTTTAGTGCTAGATACATCCGAATCTAGACAAATCAAAATCAACTAATATGGGTCGGAGGGAGTATCAGAAAAGAGTGGGAACAAGTCGAGGTAGAATCTTCAAGTCATAAGAATGCTTCATATACAATTGGAATTTGGTAATTGAGATTGTTAAACTTTGAATTCCTACATAAAGTGGAATGTATGGCTAGCTCCTCTGCACAACACTTAAACAAAAGTGTGAGCATATATACAAAAGAAAATAAAAATAAGAATAAAAAGAGCGAGTGTGCAAAGAGCAAATAGGCATATACCACTGTGTTGTAGTATGACAAAGAGATACTTTTGAGATTCTAAATCCCAAGTGAATACGTTGATCCTAAAACACTTGGGACTACCTTGCTAACTCATTCGGTTGAACCGGATTCTTTTGCATTATGTTGAGATTCATCTTTTATGAACTATTGATTACTAAGGTGTGGAAGCCTTCTAATACTATTCAGATGGTTCGAGTAAGGTACTATTCACAAACTTATTTCCATGTATCGTACATGATAAACACATGCTGCAATTGCCTCATTTATTTTATCGATTCAGCTTCATGAATATGTGGATCACATCCATTAAGCTAAAAACTTGCTCGGCACAAGCAAGAGTCTAAGCTTGGGGAAGTTGATGAGTGCATATTTGCATCATGTTTTCCATTATTATTTTGCATCTTAGATGTAGCATCTTGGTATTTTACGGTGCCCGCGTGCACATTTTATGTCTGTTTACACCAGGATCAGGACAGATGATGGATCCAATGGATACAATTATTGGAGCAGTTGTACTGTGGAGAAAAGGAGTAAAAAACAACGTAAATCACTTATTTGGGAAATATTAATAATACCAGAAGAAAACCAGAAGCAAACAAGGGAGGTAGAAGGTTCAATGACCAACTATACGGCGGGAGCAATTTTTCCGGCTGTATAGTTGGCGCCGCGTCCACCTCGTCAAATAATTTCACCCCGTGCAATTGGTTTGAGGAGACAACATACACAACACCCAGAAATCGCAAAAACCTCACCTCTGGAAGGCATCTAGAGGGGGAACTCATCCACCAAGGATCTATCTTCGCCCTGCGCAGATCCGGGAGGCTAAGGCATCGATCTTCATCATCCACCGCTGCATCACCACCTTCTCCATCCATCCCATCTACATCTTGTCTAGATCTTGTTGTAATTCCTATAATCGTTGTGGATTTATACAAGTACTATTCATCTATGATTGTTTCCATTACCATTTCCATGATGTTGATTGCCTCCAAGTCTGAGTAGATCATTAGTTCTTGGGGAGATGGAGAAACCCTACTATGAGATTGAAATAAGATAAAGTCTATTATGATATTCATCGTTGTGACCATGTGTTAGATTCTCTACATCTTGATGTTGAGAGAAGTCAACCTCTCAATATTTGGCTCTCGTGGGGACTTGATGGAGGGAGTTGGTAGATGGAGGCGTGCAAGCACTTATAGTGACTATAAAGCTGTTGGCACCCCTTACTTATCAACTTGGGAAACCGTGGAAACTCACGGTCCACTATCCATGCCATGGGATACTGATGGCCAAAAATATATTAAGCTCGTTGGGGAACCCCAAGAGGAAGGTATGATGAGCACATCAGTAAGTTTTCCCTCATTTATGAAACCAAGGTTATCGAACCAGTAGGAGCAAGGAAACACCCCCAAGGCATTGTTTCCAACTTGGAATCCTACAGAACACAATCACAGAACTTTGCCCCCAACTTACAGTGAGGTTGTCAATCTCACCGGTTTTGCTGAAAACAAAGGATTAAACATATTGTGTGGAAGTAGTAATTGCTTGCAGAAAGTAAACAGAAAAAAGTAAATAGATTGTAGATTGATGGTAAAAGAATGGACCGGGGTCCATTGTTCACTAGTGGTGATTCTCCTTAAGATAGATGACATGTTGGGTGAACAAATTACAGCGGGGAAATTGACAAACATCGAGAAAGCATACATGCATATACTAATCATCTTGACTTCTATGAGATTTGATTGGACATTACAACATTATACATAGACCGTAATCCAACTGCATCTATGACTAATAATCCACCTTCAGGTTATCATCCGAACCCCCTCCAGTATTAAGTTGCAAGCAATAGATAATTGCATTAAGCATTGTGTGTAAATTAAACAATACGATTGTTCTATAAACAAAGGATTGCTGTTTTCTCCCTAGTAGAAACAACACATCTAGTACCTTAGAGATTTATGTCAATTCCCCAGATTACTAGAGGCATGAACCCACTATCGAGCATAAATACTCCCTCTTGGAGTTGCTAGCATCTACTCGGACAAGATAGCTACTAACAACAGAGAGCATGCAAGAACACAAATAACAAAGACATGATAGAATCAATAATCAATATGAAATAGCATCTCAATATCCATCGGATCCCCGCAAACACAACATGTATGATTACAAATAGATGATCTTGATCATGAACAGAGCTCACAAGGTCTAAAGATGGTAGCACAAAGGAGAAGAACCAACCATCTAGCTACTACATGGACCTGTAGTCCAGGGATGAACTACTCACGCATCACACCAGAGGCAGGCATGGTGATGAGGAAGGCCTCCAAGGTGAATTCTCCCCTCCGGCAGTGTGCCGAAAAGAGCTTCAGATCCCTCCCGATCTAGGGATGGAGATGACGGCGGCTACAGACTCTTTCGTGGAATTTTGATCGGGTACTTAGGGTTCCTGTATCGGAGGCAATATATAGGGGAAAGGGGAGGCCGAGGGGGTGCCCTAGGCGGCCGCACCACCCCCTGGCGTGGGCCAAGCCTGGCCACGTGCCCAGATGGTGTGGCCGTCTCCTGGCCCCTCTCCATCTCGTATTCTGGCTCTGTGTCACCCTCAGTGAAATATTGACTTTTGCTTTTGTCCCGTCCAATTCCGAGAATATTCATTTTCTAACTTTGTTGGAACCAAAAACAGCAGAAAGCAGGCAGGTGGCACTGTGGCATCTTGTTAATAGGTTAGTCCAAGAAAGTGTATACAAATACTTCAAAGTGTGGACAAAACTTAAGAAAGTAGATATAAAACAAGCATGGAACATCAAAAATTATAGATACGTTTGCAACGTATCAACATCCCCAAGCTTAACTCCTGCTTGTCCTCGAGTAGGTAAGTGATAAAAAGAAAGAATAATTTTTTAGGTGACATGCACCATCATAAACTTCATAAAGTATTTCTAAAACATTGATAGCTGGGATCATAGTACTTTAACATAGCATGAAAGATATAGTTCTAACAATAAGACATAGCAACTATGTTGTAACATGAAAAGGTACAAACAAAAGATTCATGAATAACAATGCTTTGCAAGACATTTGTTTGTTTCACATAAAGAAAGCATAATGAGAATGGTATTCAGCTTGTCCCTCATAGTGTAGAAAAACATAAATGCATAGGACACCTTCAAAGTTCATAAGGGTGACTAGATACAAATAGTTTAAGAACAAGCAATATCAAAGTTATGCATCAATCAACAAGTCTTGGGACAATGCACATGAAACTAATAATGGCCACTATTCTCTCTCAATAGGTGCATAAAGATAGAAGATGGAGACTCAACATAAAAGTAAAAGAAAGGCCTTCATAGAAGGAAGGAGAGATTCAAGTCTCATAAAGAGCTTTCAAAAATTATGGTACTTATTAGCTTTTAGCTCTCATTGCCCCTATCATAAGCATCTTTAGGTGATTAAGGTTAAAGTAACAGAACTAAGAGGATATGATTGACAAGTTATAAGTTGAAATCTCATGCCCCTTGCTTACGAGTACCGAACCTCATGCTACTCAACTTTAGTCACAAGTAAGCTCTTGTCATTGTAAGTACATATGTATCATAGAGAACCGCCAACGGAGTTGATGCAGCTTGTCCTACGGACGCTCCTACATCTACACCACCAAGTCCCCCAAGTGGACCAATGACCCGTGCCCGGGCCAAGATCCTTCAAGCGAAGGTGAATTCGCTCCTCTCATCATGTGACTTTGACATACCCTTGGATGGCTTGCTACTTCATACCACTACTCTATGTATTATCAGGTACGAGACCCCGCCGCATCAACCCATGAGCCCTAAAGATCCACCTGTCCTGAAGCTGCCTGAGCCGGAGTGTCCGCCCGAATCCAGCCAGAGAGTCCGACGTGACTCAGCCGGAGTGTCCGGCCTACAGCAGCTCCATCCTGGCACGGACATTATGTGTGCCCTTTCGGACACTACGCGGAGTGTCCGGCCACCCGGGACTGTCCAGCCTGAAGATGGGCCTGTGAGCCTTAGTTGGGCCCTGGGGCCCATGTACCCCTCTACTTCGACCAGAACTCTACTTTAAGGCATGAATTACCCTTCAACTTGTGGCTGGCCTATATATAGTCCCCCACCTCCATCGTAAACCCTAGGTATGATATTTGTAATTAGTGGAAACCCCTTGTGAATCTATCTAGTTGTTGCCTCATGCTCCTTTGACATAGGAGCACCAAATATCACAAACCTCGTTGGAGTTTGCATCGTGCCTCCGCGTTGTACAAGGCCTAGGCATCGGAGTCCCTTTTCCTAGACGTCAAGATCTCATTGAGTCTGCCTCCTCGTCGTGTCGGTTCGAGAGAGAGTCCTCCACCCATCACCGATCCTAGGGATTGCACCGGACCGGTCACCACCGGCATGAGCTATTGGTGTGTATCGTGGTTTTGCGTGTGTGTGTTCATCGTGTTCTTCGTGTGTGTGTTCGTCGAGTTCATCCTCCTCTCCTTCCCCCGCACTTCACCCTCGATTTGAGTGGGATTTGTGAAAGATCGGGCCGCCTTAGAGGTTTTCCCTCAACATATTGGTATCAAGAGCTTCGTTGCTCATGAATTCCCCCACAAAATTTTCTTCTATCCACCAAAAATTCGAAAATCCCCAAAAAAGAGCCCCATATTTTCCTTTGGATCGATCTCTTGATTTGGAGTGTTATTTGTGGTTTTGATCCAACCAAACCTTGTTTTAGGCGTTGGTCGAGCTTTCTCCTCCGTTCCCCAGCCCAATTTGGCCAGTTTTTTCACGAATTTGAGGACATAAGGCGAGGATTTCCGCTCAAGAACACGAGCAGGAAACCTACGCCGGAGTGTCTGGCCAGAACCGACCGGAGTATCTGGCCAGACCAGAGTGTCTGGCCAAATCTGACCGGAGTGTCCGGCTAGACCGGAGTGTCCGGCACAAACAGACCGGAGTGTCCGACCGGAACGCCAGTTTTGACAGTTTTGCCTCATTTTTCGCATTGGCTAATTTCCTTTGTTTGATCGTGTCCCGCGTGCGTGTCAGCAACTAACAGCAAGCTTCCGCATCAACAATCCATGCGCTCATTGACACGACGGCCCACGAACATCATCCCGCACCACCGACGGCAAGTTCATCATCACCAATGAAGGTATGACTTGCGTGTTGAGAGCTACCCTTGAGGGTGGCCTAATATTTCAATAATCCCTTGAAATCAAGGCAGAGGAGGTGTGGGGATGAGGGCGAGAGAGAAATCGCGAACTCACGCACGAAGAACACGATGAATACACACACCACAAAGACACGATACAAGCCAATTGCTCACGCTGACGGCTACTGGTCCGGCGCAATCCCTAGGATCGGTGTCAGGCAGGGATCTCTCTCGAACTGGCACGTCGAGATGGGAGACTCGGTCAGATCTTGATGTCTAGGCAAAGGGACTCCGATGCCTAGGCCTTGTACAATGCGGAGGCACGATGCAAACTCCAATGGGGTTTGTGTTATTTGGTGCTCCTTTGTCAAAGGAGCATGAGGCAAGAACTAGATAGATCCACAAGGGGTTTCCACTAATTCCAAATATCATGCCTAGGGTTTACACTGGGTGTAGGGGACTATATATAGGCCAGCCACTAGTTCAAGGGTACTTTAGGCATAAAAAGGTAAAAACTGGGCGAAATAGGAATATTCTCGGGCATCCAATCCACGTTGGTGTTCAGGGGACAATTCCTGCAATAAGCTCGGCGGTGCCGGAATCGGCGCTGAAAATTCCGGTCGAAACCGGAACGGCTCATAGAGGCGTTGTTCGGTCGGCGCCAGAAGTTTTCAACGCGCGCCATTATTTCCGGTCGCTGGTCCGGTCCGCCAGACGTTCTGGCGAGGAGTCCAGTCTGCCGGTCCTAGCGTGTTGACTTGGCTCCTTCTCTTGGCATTTCTTCATGGGGTTCGTACTTGAGGATGCATAAGTTATTGGCATGAAGTAACAAGCCATCCAAGGATGTATCGAAATCACATGAGACAAGGAGCGGATTCCCCTTAGCTTGAAGGAGCTTGGCTCAGGCACGGGTCATCGGTCCACTTGGAGGACTTGGTGGTGTAGATGTAGGAGCGTCCGTAGGACGGGCTTCATCAGCTCCCCCATTGGGAAAGAGTCGTCCTCGACTCTTCATGGTTGTCAACTGGAACATCTCCATGGTAGGGTGAGAGATCTTTGACGTTGAACGTATTGCTTGTGAGGTACTTGGACGCCAGTATGTCGATGATGTAGGCGTTGTTGTTGATTCTCTTGAGGACCTTGACGGGACCATCTCCTCTTGGCTTGAGCTTGGAGTTGTGTTCCTTGGGGAAGAGGTCTTTGCTTAGGTGTATCCACACAAGATCACCCTCTTCAAAGATCATTTCCTTCTTGTCCTTGTTTCACCTTGAAGCTTGGTGAAGGACTTGTTGCTCAATAGAAGCTATTGTTTCTTCATGAAACTTCTTCATAGCTTGTGCGTGCTTCTCGACGTCCATGTTTGTGCGCTCATGTAGAGGTAGCGGTTGGGTGTCGAGCGTGGTGAGGGGCGCGAAACCATAGACAATCATGATGGACTCATCTTGGTTGTTGAGTGTTTGGCACGGTTCTAGGAGAACTCGGCATTCGGGATGCATTCCTCCCAATCCTTGAGGTTTTTCTTGATCAACACACGAAGTAGAGTCCCGAGGCTTCGGTTGACAACTTCGGTTTATCCATTGGTTTGGAAATACGATGCGGATGAGAACAGGAGCTTGACGCTGAGCTTGGCCATGAGGGTCTTCCATAAGTATCTCATAAATTTGACGTCACGGTCAGAGACGATTGTTCGTGGCACACCGTGAAGACGGACGATTTCCCTGAAAAATATCTTTGCAACATGTGAAGCATCGTCGATGTTCTGGCATGGTATGAAGTGTGCTATTTTGGAAAAGCGATCCACGACAACAAAGATATAATAATGTCCATGCTTAGATCTAGGCAATCCTAACACAAAACCCATGCTAATGTCGGACCAAGGTGTATGAGGAATAGGCAATGGCATATAAAGACCATAAGTGTTAGCTTGCGACTTAGCTTGAACACATGTCATGCATCGTTGAACATAGCGGTCCATGTCGCGCTTCATCTTGGGCCAGAAGTAGTGAGTGGATAGCATGTCCAATGTCTTGTCACGGCCAAAGTGACCCATGAGGCCTCCACCATGAGATTCTTGGAGAAGCAAAAGTTGGAGCGACGATTTCGGAATGCAAAGCTTGTTTTGTTTAAAGAGAAAGCCCTTATGCAAATAGAAATCATCAACTCCTTTGTCAATGGAGCACTTTGCGAAAATTGGTTCAAAGAATGGGTCATAAGCATACAAAGTTTTTATTTCCTCAAGACCCAACACGTTGATTTCGAGTCTCATAAGAAGGCTTGTGTGTTTGTGAGACAAAGCATCCGCAACTACATTATCTTTGCCCTTCTTATACTTGACAATGTACGGAAAAGACTCCATGAACTCAACCCACTTAGCATGTCTCTTACTCAGGTTGGCATGGCCATAGGTAGTGTTGCCAAACTTGAAGAACACGAACTAATGCAAAAATCTCTTTGTCATAAATTTGATAGCTAAGGCGAGCACCATCAAGTTTCTCGCTATGGTAGGCTATAGGACGTCTGTTTTACATAAGGACTCCTCTAATGCCAATACCACTAGCATCACACTCTATCTCAAAAGTTTTTGTGAAATCCGTTAATGCAAGGAGAGGTGCTTCGGTGAGCCTCTTTTTTAGTTCATCAAAAGATTTTTGTTGTGCTTTACCCCATACGAAGGTGACATTATTTTTTGTCAACTCATTGAGAGGACAAGCAATGGTTGAAAACTCTTTCACAAAGCGACGATAGAAACCGGCCAACCCATGAAAACTTTGGAGTTCACTCACATTTGTTGGGATGGGCCAATCTCGTATGTCCTTGACATTGGAAACATCAACTTCAATTCCCTTCGAAGAAACGACAAATCCAAGAAAAATCAACTTGTCTTTAGCAAAAGTACACTTGGGAAGATTAGTATAAAGCTTTTCATGTCTAAGGATTTGCAAAACTTCCTTGACGTGTGTCACGTGGTCCTCAAGTGACTTGCTATAAAAAAGTATATCATCGAAATAGACAACAACACTTTTTCCAATGAGAGAACAAGATATGATTCATAAGGCGCATGAAGGTGGATGGGGCATTAGATAAGCCAAAGGGCATGACCAACCATTCATAGAGACCAAGTTTGGTCTTGAAGGCGGTTTTCCACTCATCACCTTCCACCATGCGTATTTGATGGTAACCACTACGAAGATCAATTTTTGAAAAAATAGTGGCTCCACACAACTCATCAAGCATGTCATCAGGACGAGGAATAGGATGTCGATAATGCACGGTGATAGCATTGATTGGAAAGCAGTCCATGCATAACCGTAACGTATCATCCATTTTTGGGACAAGAATCACGGGTACCGCACTTGGACTAGTGCTAACTTGGATCAAACCTTTGGAGACGAGTTGGTTGATTTGATGTTCGATCTCCTTTGTCTCCTTCTTGTTCATCTTCCACTCGTTTCCTTGCCATTGCTTCCTTGACTCAGGCA
The DNA here is from genome assembly GCA_910589775.1 of Avena eriantha. Taxonomy (NCBI): domain Eukaryota; kingdom Viridiplantae; phylum Streptophyta; class Magnoliopsida; order Poales; family Poaceae; genus Avena; species Avena eriantha. The sequence goes on along the minus strand of OU342741.1, from coordinate 296,704,100 downwards.
TCAAATTCATCTTCACTCAAGTACTCTTTTTTGCCATTGTCGTGGATGAACAATAATTTCTTGTTTCCACATTTGGCTGACTTGTGTCCTTTTCCTCCACACTTGTAGCACTCACCGTTGAAAGGTGCGTCACTCTTTGCTTGTTTGCCACTTGGGGGCAGTTTTCCTTGAGGAAGTGTGGGCTTGAAGGAAGGCTTGGAGGTACTTGAGGAGCTTCCATTGAATGTTGTTGGTGTAGCGGTTGAAGCTTGCTTGTAGGAGAAGTATTTCTTGGGCTTGTTGTACTTGATGTCCTCTTGCACTTGACGTTCCGCCTTTGTTGCGATGTGCACAAGCTCAACTATGGTGTTGTATGTTTGGAACTCGACGATTGGCTTGATTGGGTGGTTCAACCCAATAAGCAAGCGTGCCATAGTTTGCTCCATGTGCTCTTCAATGTTGGCGCGAATCAAGTTGAGTTCCATTTCCTTGAAGTATTCTTCCATAGACTTTGCCCCTTGACGAAGCGATTGAAGGTTGTTGAAGTGATCACGCGTGTAGTGCGCAGGGACAAACCAGGATCTCATGTGAGCCTTCATGTCATGACAATTTGTGATTGGCGGTTCTTGTCTTGCGCCACGAGCAACTTGAACTTGTTCCCACCAAAGGTTGGCGTAATCATCAAACTCAAGCGAAGCCATGGCGACCATCTTCTCGTTGCTATAATTGTGCATGTGGAAGATCTTGTCGACTTTGAGTGCCCATGAGAGGTATTCTTTGGGGTCATTGGATCCGGTAAACTTGGGCACTGTGAACTTGAGCTTGCCGAAAGTTTCTTCAGCATTGCGGTCATTGCGACGAGCTTGGTGACCTTGTTGATGATCTTGTGGTTGATGCGGTGGAACTTGGTTCTCACGACCTTGTTGTAGAGCTTGCTCTTGATATTGTGGTGGAGGTGGTTGAGGCGCTTGGGCCTCATGGTGGCGAGGGTGTGGAGCCTCTTGACGTGGTTGGCGATGAAGGGGAGGCTCGTTCCTCGGTTGGTGACGTTGGTTAGGCACATGGGCCTCACGGCGAAGATCATGGTCTTGAGCGTCTTGGCGTGGTGGGCGTCGCTCAATTTGGACAACCCGGTGCTCCAAGTTTTGACATGGTGGAGGAGGCGCCTCGTGATGACCATGGTGTTGGTGCGGACGTTCATGACGATGATGACGAGGAGGAGGATCTTGCAGAGCTTCATGTCGTTGATGAGCTTGATTTTCCAAATTGGAGTCATCACTTGTTATGTCAACTACGTGTCGCGGGCGATGGTGGTGGACTTGCGGTTGCACTTGCAGTTCTTCTTGTGGTTGCTCTTGTTGTATCACCAATGCCCTTTCGTGATGACGGTGTTCTTCTTGCCTTGCTTGTGGCCGTGAAGAGAAATCATCATCATAGCTTGACGTTGCGGCCTGTCGTCGAGAAGGTATGTAGTTGGAAGAACTTCCATTTTCACCCATGGGGGCATCATTGCGTCTTGGAGAACTTGGATGGAGATCTTGTTGGAGAGGAACATGACGATGCGAAGAGCTTGAAGAGCTTGATGCAAATGAGCGTGGCCTTGCCATTTTTTCAATGAGGCATCGAAGATTGTCATTTGTTTCGGCGATGGAGCGTTGGAGCTCTTCATTTTGATGTCCAAAGTTGTGATGCATTTCGTGCATTTGTCTTTCGAGGCCATCGAAGCGGTTGTGGATGTTCTTGAACTCGTCTTGCATCTCGCCAAATTGTTCATCTTGTTGCGTCTCAAGGGCTTGGCAATGATATGGGGTGGACCGATCTTCTCAGCAAGCTCTTGTCAATGTTGACGGTGGATGATAGATAACTAGTGCGTTGCTATGATCTCTCCAGCTCAAATCCTGATGCCAATGCAACAACTCTCGAACCTTGTAGGATATTCACAATACCACACTCTTGCCCACGCAGCCGTCGACCATGAACGGTATTTTGCAATCTACTAATTCCCAATGGAACAACAGATCACACTCACTTGCAATTGGTAGAATTCGATCACAGGGTAATTCCAGAGGTTCTATAAAAGAAAAAACTCCAAAATAATTAACGTGGTCTAACCCTAAAAACCATGATTTACATGCCTATGTAAAGGCTGCTGGACGTCCAACACAGAGTTGGGGTTAAAACCAAACATATCTCTAACTTTCCTAACTTAAAAGGACTCTATTTGTAAACTAACAGAAAACGTCTATCGACTTTTTTTGATTGCCGCGCATAGCTCGTAACGAACCAGGAGACGTGTAAGTACCCGTTGGAAATCTCTTGGAATTATCTTTCCAACAAGTACTTATTTGCTTAATTCGGAGTTGGTACGTAGAAACCACATCCGTTTCAATTTCAGAACTTCTGTCTGTCTGAATTGAGCCTTCCTTCTTGGTCGCCTTCTAACTCTCGGTCGCCTTCATTTTGATGATCTTCTCTTGCGCCTTCCTCTCGCTCCTCCCTCGCGCAACCTCGGGCGATTATCATGCTGGGCTCCTCTTGTAGCCCTTCTCCTCCTCACGCCATGCTTGTTTCTCCAACGAACCCGATCATACATAAATGCATAGACTTAGGTAGTATAAAGTTCTTAAAAATGAAAGCATCATGGTCAACTAGGAATGAATTCACCTGATAGTCATTATTGATTTGACTCAATATTACCTTCCAATTTAGGTAGTCAGAATCATCATAATCCCTGTATATATCCTCATCATCCTCCCTTTCTTCATGAAAAGCCATCCACGGCTTTGGCTAAGCTGAAAGTGGAAGAAACAAAAAGAACAACGTGTACGCAAAGTATATGTATATATAACATGTTGTATTATTGTTTTTCACATGAAAAGTATGTCCAGTATACATCAAGCAACTTAAATTGTAGGTATAAGTGAAGTACAAAGAATCATGCTCATGGTGAAAAACAACTAAATAGATAGTCTTGTTCTTCAATATTAAATGGAGTTTTCGCAAAGAAGATCTATGATCAAATTTGTGCACAAGATCAAACCAATTAAATATGTGTGAAAACCAAATTTATTCATGCCATGCTTCAACTGTGCTACTCTGATTATTATGAACATGATCATGTTGTATAGTATGTAATATGCAACTCAATTTGCAAATATCAAGGAAGTCTAAAGTAGTAACATAACTAGACAAAGACTTTTGGGACAAACACAATGAATATGAAAACTTGGGTTCTATTCTAGCAAGATCAACTAGACCAGAATGTATTTCCATAATATCTCGAAGATGAACTATTGTCCCATAGCAAATATTTTGTGGTACATTGCATATATGGCTAAAAACAGCTTGTTTCAGTTCAGCAATTCTATCACAAGTAATGCATATGTGATCCACAAGAAAATTTTCATCCATGCTATATTCACCAATTAGATTGAAAGTGAAACAAGGAGAATATGTGCTAGAATTTAGACATGAAATTTCAGAAATTTTGTCCATAGCACAACTCATACTCATAAGTTCATTTAGCATGATGGAATACACAATATCAGTAGGTGGTATTCTAGCAAGCATTTCCTTATATGTTATTAGTACCACATGATCAGAATTTGAATTTGGTAAACTATCACATGGTGCTGAAATAGTAGTGCAAGGCAAATCACAAGGAGGCTTCAGTGAAGGGATAGACTCACAATATGTCTCACATGTTGGCTGAAGCTCCAAATCAGTACCAGTGTCATCAACAATCTCCTCAGTTGTAGTAGGTACTAAAGCATCCTCCGCAAGTGACAATGCACAGTCCAACGATGCAGGTTATAAAATAGATCACTCCCTTTCTTCAAAAGCAACCTGCATAGCACAAGAAACAACACTAGGAGTAGAGATGATTACATTAGTAGAAACCTCATTTGTCTCATCAACTCTCACTCTCGGTTCTTCTACGACAGGATCACCATGTGGTTTGGCTGATGGTGCAGGATAGCTAGCAGCCGCTGCAGGTGGCGCCATAGGAGGCGGTGTAGATCTGGCCACAAAATGGCTAGTAGATGGAAAACATGCATGTGACTTAGCCTCCTCAGCTAGCTGCGATTTGACCTCTCTAGCATGGTGCAACACTTCGGTCATAGTCTCATACTTGTGATGACGAACAATGCTCTTGATTTGAAGCTTCAAATTGTTGTGAAAACACTGCATTGTCATCTCAGGAGATTCACAAACTCTAGCACATTGCATAAGCATCTCCATCTCCATGTAGTACTCATCAACTAACATGGTTCCTTGACTCAACTGTGTGAGCTTGTCAAAAACTGATCGCAATTACCTTGGTTAAATCGCCGATGTAAGGGCCTCAACCGAACACTACAAGGTGGACATATTTACATCGAGTGATATCACTTGAGTTTGAATATTAGTGATTGCGGCAGTATTTTGATCCACTGCCTCTTGCATGTCCTTCATACTCCCATCAATAGACTCGCGCCAATTAACAAGCTCCTCAACCTGTTTTTTCTGTGACACAACTTCATCATCACTCAAAGACATGATTAGTAGGTTAGTGCAAAAATCATAATTTGTATGGGTGAAACTCTCACAACTCACTCACAACTGACAAGAAAGGAGATCTTACCATTCCAAAGTGAATAGATATGCTTTACCAAACGGAATCAAAGACTTATGCACTGATGTGATGAAGTGAATATCGAAGGTATAAAGAACGATCGCATGGCACACAGGTTATTTATGGTGGAGCTCTAGGTATGGTATCATATCTACACCGCAAACAAGTCCTGGTGTTGATCCTACAACAACCCAAGAAACATAGACGTGGAGATAAACGTGGCAATGCAACTATGAAAGGTGTTGCACTACGCTGGAGAGACACTAGCAAAGCTCAAAGTAAACAGGCACAAGATTGCTCAATCTACTGGTGCACGAAGATATCACTAGGCCTCTTGCTCAATTCTCCTTTTATTTTTCTCTTTCTTTTATGTAGCTTCTTTTTCTTTTTTGCTTTTCTTTTTTGCTTTTCTCTTTTGCTATGTTCTTTTTTCTCTTTTTTTGAATATATGTCACACACGGCCAAATTACAAAGCACAACACCAAAATCCTAGGAGCAGCCTGTAGGAGCAGAAACTAGTCTCAATGGGCAAGTTCCTATACCTTTGAAATAGAATGGTTGTGGCTAAAGTTAAGAAAAAGTGCAATTTTTAGACTTTGTAAGTCTGGCTGCCGTGGCAGAAAAACAGTGCAAAAACGTGGGTGGCAGAAAAATTTCCTGTCGCGGCAGAAAAACAGCGGAAAACTTGCCGTGGCACGAAACCGAGTCGTGGCACAGAAGGACTCGCGGCAGAGAAACAGGCTATTTCTGTGCCGTAGCAGAAGTCGGCAGAATTGTTTTTTTAATTCTGACTTGCCAAGTAGTACACAATGAGGACTCTTGTATGGATCGGATCTATCTTTGTGGCGGCGAAAAAATAATGGTGGAAACAACTTGACGAGGGTTTAACTCATCAATGCCCATTGTTATGGACATGGGTTTTGGAGAAGGAGGGAGCGCTGGAAGCATCAATCGGCTAGCAAACAAGCACACACGGACGCAAGGTTTACTCAGGTTTAGGCCTTGTAGAGGTCCCTACTCCTGCTTATCTGCTCTTGGAATTAATGAAGGAATCGACGATTACAATGGTGCACAGATGCAATCTGGCAAGGGTTGTGGAAACTAGGGTTGCGTGTGTCCTCCTCGCTGCCCCCTCCTAGCCTTTATATAGATAGGCTGGGTCTCGGTTAGTAGGTCGAGTCGGTTACAGGTTAGGGTTTTCCCTTTAAACTTTCTATCTTTAGCTTCTTCTTGTCTCGCAAGGAATCAAGAGTCCGTAGGCCACTCGAGTTCTCCATTTGGGCCTTGGCAACACCGTGGGCTTCTGCCGTATCTAGGCCGTATATACCAACCTCGAGTACCTGTAGGGTATACCCATGTCAGTAGCCCCCGAGTGCCCAGTGGAATCATAGATTCGACTAGGGACTTAATGAAGCCTTTCGAGTGCATGATTGAGTATTTTTTGACTGTTTAGTTCATGTCATAGGGATTGTTGATATGCTTGCCTGACTTAACTGATGCATCGGTATTAGTTAACTAGCTTAGGGCAAAACAACGCAATCTACTGAAACTCGAGTCCTTAGACTCGAATTCAGAAAAGTGCTTGCGTAATTCGACTCAGGCCACGGAGGTCTTACATGAGTCAAATTCCAGTGTATAGGTGTGAGCACTCGATGCGTCCGTCAAGGCATGTTCATCATACCTATAGGCACGGATATGTTTCTGATAGTGCACAGCAGATGTGTTGTCAGGCCTTATTCAGGTCTTATCTTCACGTTGTAAGCGCATCATCCGAATTTTTGCCATCGCGGAGATGATTCGGGTGGCCCAGGAGACGTAGTCTCTTTGTAGGGAAAGTATGAGGCCGAGTCGCCATAGCATTCAAGTGTGGATGTTATCAACACACAGTTCGATGTGCAAATAATCATAGGCTGCGCGACCAGCGCTCCCTATGGTAGTAGCCCCCAAGTGCCTGGTTGAGTCGAAGACTCAGGCAGGGACTAAAGAACTTTTGCGACTGCTGTCATCTTTTGTTGCTTGTTTGAGTCAAATTTGTTTCCGGCGCTCCCTATGGGAGTAATCCATGATCCATAATCGAATCGAAGATTGAGTTGTTGGGTATGCTTTGAATGTTCATGTGCGTACATAAAAAGAATCGTAGGGTGCGCGACCAGCGCTAGCGCACCCTTATGGGAGTAGCCCCTGAGTGCTTGGTGGATTCGAAGACTTGAGCAAGGACTAAAGCAGTCAAAATCTTCAGTTGCTGATGCTGATGACGTCAGTGCTGACGATGCGATGACCTCAGTTACCCGCGTGAGCGATTTTGATGGGACGTGACGAGCGGTGGGTCCCACTTTCTGACTTCGATTTGAGCGGGCGTGCGTAATCTTCCGTTTTAATTGCGTCTCCTCAATTTCCGCACGTAATGGAGATAGTGGGGGACGGTTGGCATTTTGGCATCTCCACATGTCGAACGCGATGTGCACCACGTGTCCAATAGGGTTTCTGCTGGCCGTTGGATTGCATCTGCAAGGGGGTTAAGTAGCAGCGTAGCTGCGGTAATTTTTCCCATCTGCTCTTTCTCTGCTTGCGCTTCCATCGCCATTGCCGCTGCTTTTTGTGCTCCAGAGCTTGTCCTCTTCGCGGCGCTGGACTAGCTCTGCGTATTCCCGAGTTATTTGCTCCGCTCGCACCGCCATCGCAAGATGGGGAATAAGAAAGGAGGCACCGCCACTGGGTCTGCTGCCGCCACCGCCATCGCCAAGAAGAAGGGTGGCTCCGCCACCATGGGTACCAGTGCCGCCGGCGCCAGCAAGAAAAAGGTTGCGGGCACCCGCGCCACCAATGGCGCATGGCGCGCATCCATCATCAAGGCCTCTGAGCTTCATCTCCTGCGCCAAGATGGAGTTCTTCCTCGAGTGCCTGGTGACGAGGTAACTCCGCGTCCTCCTTCTAGTTTCTGGGTGATGTTCCTCGCGTTCATCATCCGCGGTCTGTCTTTGCCCCTGCATCCCTTTGTCAGGGGCCTTCTTTTTTTATGGGCTCCAGCTTCATTAGCTGTCCCCAAACTCTATCCTTCACATTGTGTGCTACATCCCGCTTTGTGAGTGCTGGCTCGGAGTCGAGCCACACTTTGGTCTCTTCAAGAAACTTTTTAAGTTAAAGTGCCAGTCAGCTTCTGGCTCGTTAGTCTACGACATAGGCGGTTGCGGAGTTCATATCAACTCCTCCGCTACGTATTTTGACATCAAGCTCACTGGGTCCGTCCAAGGGTGGAGAGACAAGTGGTTCTACATCCGCGACCTTTAGACCGACGAAGAGCGCTACGGACTCGCGCCTTTCGATCCCGCCATGTCGTGCAAGAGGAGGCGTTCCTGGAAGAACGTAGTGAGGCCTGGCGAGTCCGAGGAGACAGAAGTGCTGTATAAGTGCGTCCGCAACCTCGAGAGTCACATAGGTAAAGAAGAGGGAGGCGCCGCCCTCATTCACACGTGGCTGCGCCGTCGTGTCCAGTCTCTGCAGGCCAGAGTTCATCCCATGTTTCAGTGGGCTGGTGCGGATGATGCCACTCGCGTATCTGCCGATGGCATTTCTGCGGGTGATGTAGATAAGAGGATGCGATTGGTGACAAAGTACACCGCCAAGGAGGTTCTCCCAGGAGACTAGTCGTGCCTCCTTCGATGCCTTGAACCCTCCTCCTGAGGTATGATTGTGCTACGACGTAGCTGTCTTTGTCGATAGCCATTAGCTTCTTGCTGTATAATGAGTTGCCTTCTAAATGCAGGATTGGAAGGTGTCTCCCAATTTTCCCCCTCTTCCTGAGCGGGTTATTCCTCGTGAAGCATAAGAAGAGGATGAGTCAGAATCAACCGTCCCACTTGAAGAGGAGGGAGCCCCCGAGTCTAGTGATCCGGACACTCGCAAGCGTTCGCGCAGCGGGGATTCGGATGCTTCATCTCTGTCAACTCCAGAAGGCCCAGCTATTGGCATAGAGGAGCCAATTCCTGTTGTTCCTATAAGTTCCATGGCGCCACCTGCTCATAAGAAGATGCGGCTGCCCAAGGAGTCGTCGGAGTCGGAGGAGCAATCCTTCGATCTTGATAGATTTGATTGGTAAGTTCTATTTCGCAACCTCGTTTTCTTATTTGAGTTGCCATCTGTCTTGAAGCTTTTGCTTGACTTTGTGTTTCAGTCCAGCGGTGACATTGTCTTCTGACGACGTCCAATTTGTGAAGGAGTCTGGAGTCGCAGGCTCCAAGTCCAAGAAGGCGGCTTCGTGGTCTCCTTCTCCTCCATTAGCGGCCCACTCTGGGCATAATTCGTCGAGTTCCCCGCGTGCTAGGGAGCATCAGATGTTTACCCGGATAACTGTGCAACAGCCTTCTTCGGAGTCTGTCGAGGATCATGTAGGTATCTTGTAGTTGGCAGTCGAATGTATTAGTGGCGTGCTTTACTTGAACTTTAAATGTCTCTGGTACAGCCCATCGTGAAGGAAGCCACCCGCCTCGCAGAGTAGGTCCTTAATATGGGTCGACAGCATGCACAACTGGACAATCGCCATCGCATTGTCGAGAGTAAGTCTTGATTTTGTCCTTGTCTTTTGCGAATAGTATCGATTCAATTTTTGGTAACACTCCCTTTATGTCACAGCTGAGCATAATGAATTACTTCGCCATGCTTCTGCATTGGAGAAGACATTGGCTGTGGCAACGAAGAACCGCCACAAGGCGATCACAGCTTTGGAGGAGTCGCAGAAGCGAGAGCAGGATCTCCTTGCCTCCACTGCTGAGAGGGAGAAGTTGTTCAAGGAGCAACTTATCTCGATTGCCAAGTCCCTCTCAGGTATGTATTTTTCATCTGGATATGCCTTGCTCTTCTGTACTTTGTCGTGTGATTGTTATACTAAATCTTTTTGTGTATGCAGATGCTAGCGGCTTGAGCTTTGATGCCCAGTCTCTCCACCGCGATGATGCTTTGGCTGGTGCCATCGATGCAGTCGAAGACCGTAGCGCATCCCTCCAGGAGACGTTGGGGAAGGCCAAGGATGTGCTCAATCGCATTCAGGAGGAATTAACTCTGAAGGCTGGGATGATCGACAATCTCGGCGACCTGGTAGAATCCCTGGCTGGAGGAATCCCTGCGGACTTACAGGTGTAGGCCCATGGCGTGGAGATGGATCCCGCAGCTATCTCAGAGGCGATGTCTGTCGATGCTGGAGGCCAGCAGGTAGTTTTTGCTCCCTATGCTGGTAAATGCAAAAATTACGGTCCCCAACTTATCGAGACACTCGCCAAGTACTGCGAAGAGCGGCGTCAAGCGAAGGCTGCGGCTTCGGGGGTACTGCCGGCAAGTCCATGGTGTCGGAGACAGCCATGGATGCGATGAAGCCCCTGAGGCCTAAGTCCATGTCGAAGAAACATGCTGTGCCTTAGTCTCCTTCTATAATAGTTGTAGTGGTTTAGTCTTTTGCTTGATGGAACAATGATTTTGTGGGGATGTCCCAATCGAAACTTTTCCTTTGTCTGAATCCATATATGCCCTTTTCCAAATGTATTCTTGGTCTCTTATTTGCTTTTTTGCTTGATTCGTGGTAGGGTACCTTTAGTGCTCCTTTGAGTGATCATTCTGATCCTCCTTCTGCCGATGAGAACATGGCGCAGCCTCGTTCGAAGGTGGGGGAGTTGTCTTTGCTTGTGCGACTGCGCGACCATATTGAATAGCTGGAGCTTGAATTTCCCATCCTCCGTGGTAGCACCGATGTATGGAAGTCAAAGACGGAGAAAGCCTCTGCTCGCGAGAAGTACCTATTAGAGGAGGTGGCCCAGCTGAGTGACCAGTTCAAGTGTTAGCCTTCTATCCTCTTATATTTTCCTTTAGTTAGTCGCAGCGATGCCTATCTTTCACACTTTTCTTTTGTGTGGTGTAGTTATCAATGCTCGTCATCCGCAGGATGAAAATGACAGGATCGCCGTTCGCATGAACGACCTGACCCAGGAGCAGCTTCAGGCGAGTGAGTATTTTTGGGTGGACCATGATCGTGCGATCACACTTGCGACCCTGCAGGATCGTGCCTCTCGAGTACTCCACTTCCTCAAGAAGGCGTAGTCGTGCCTGAAGAATATCTATCGGACGATGTTTCCCCTGGACGTCGTCCCTTCGAGCCTGTCTAAATTTTAGGATTTGAGCACGGTTCGCGAGTGCGTGCAGCAACAGTTAGTGGCTGGTGCCAAGGCTGCTATGTCGCTGGTGCGACTGCATAGGCCTGATGTAGATGTTGCAGCGATTGCTACTGGACCGCCGGCGCCACCAGCAGGTACGACCTGGGATATGGTTCCACATTACGAGGCGGTGGATCGTCCAACAGAGAAGATTGTCGACTTCTTTGAGGAGCAGACAAACGTTCTTTTGCTGCAGCAGTAGTTTAACTTGTATCCTGCACAGAAGTGTACTGATATGTTGCAAACGTATCCATAATTTTTGATGTTCCATGCTTGGTTTTATCTACTTTCTTATGTTTTGTCCAAACTTTGGAGTACCTTTCATATGATTTCTTGGACTAACCTATTAACAAGAGGCACAGTGCCAGCTGCCTGTTTTCTGTTGTTTTTGGTTCCAGGAAAGTCAGAAAATGAATATTCTCAGAATTGGACAGGACAAAAGGCAAAGTTAGTTTTTCACCGACGGACACCAGGAACCAGAATACGAGACGGAGAGCGCCTGGGGCACGGCCACACCATCTAGCCGCGCGGCCAGGCCTGGCCCGTGCCAGGGGGTGGTCTGGCCACCCCAGGCACCCCCTCGGCCTCTCCTTCCGCCTATAAGTTGCCTCCGATACAAAAACCCTAAGTACCCGATCAAAAATTCCATAAAAGAGTCTATAGCCGCAGTCGTCTCCATCCCTAGATCGAGAGGGATCTGAAGCTCTTCCCGGCACCCTGCCGGAGAGGGGAATTCACCCTGCAGGCCTTCTTCATCACCATGCAAGCCTCCAGTTTGATGCGTGAGTAGTTCATCTCTGGACTACGGGTCCATGTAGTAGCTAGATGGCTGATTCTCCTTCTTTGTGCTATCATGTTTAGATCTTGTGAGCTCCGTTCATGATCAATATCATCTATTTGTAATTCCTACATGTTGTGTTTGCGTGGATCCGATGGATATTGAGATGCTATTTCAGATTGATTATTGATTCTATCATGTCTTTGTTATTTGTGATCTTGCATGCTTTCTGTTGTTAGTAGCTATCTTTGCCAAGTAGATGCTAGCAACTCCAAGAGTTAGTATTTATGCTCGATAGTGGATTTATGCCTCTAGTAATCTAGGGAAGTGAAAGAAATCTCTAACGTACTAGATCTGCTGTTACTACTAGGGAGAAAACAACACTCCTTTGTTCATAGAACAATCGTATTGTTTACTTTACACGCAATTCATAATGCAATTATCTGTTGCTTGCAACTTAATACTAGAGGGGGTTCGGATGATAACCTGAAGGTGGATTATTAGTCATAGATGCAGTTGGATGGCGGTCTATGTATAATGTTGTAATGCCCAATCGAATCTAGAAGGACTCAAGTTGATTAGTATATGCATATTGCTTTCTCGATGTTTGTCAATTGCCCCGCTGTAATTTGTTCACCCAACATGCTATATATCTTAAGGAGAGCCACCTATAGTGAACTATGGACCCGGTCCTTTATTTTACAATCAACTGTTTACTGCTTTGTGTTTACTTTTTGCAAACTATTACTTTCTTCCACTCGATACGTTTAATCCTTTGTATTCAGCAAAACCGATGAGATTGACAACCTCATCGCAAGTTGGGGGAAAAGTTATGTGGCTGTGTTGTGCAGGTCTCCACGTTGCTACTAGCACCAGTAGTGCGCCCTGCCAAGGCTCAGCTAGCAACACATTTGGGGTGTTTCCTTGCTCCTACTGGTTCGATTAAACCTTGGTTTCATGCTGAGAGAAAACTTGTTGTTGTGGTCATCATACCTTCCTCCTGGGGTTCCCCAACGAGCTCGGTATATTTTGGGCCATCAAGCTCTTTTTCTGGCGCCGTTGCCGAGGAGTCAAGGACATCTTCACAAGGGGTGTCCCTCATAACCAATCTCTTTACTTTGTTATTTTTGTTTTTCTTAGTTTACTTTTGTTTTGTTTGCCTGTTTCTTTATCAAAAACACACAAAAATTAGTTCCTACTATAGTTGTCATTTTCATTGGTCTGTTATTGTCTTGCTTTATCATGCTTTCTATCAATGGTTGGTTTCTTTGAAACTGAATCTTATTGGCAAGGTGGGTTCACAGAAGAACAAAAATATTATTATAAGGAACACCGCTTGTCACAAAAAGGGAAACACTTATGGGAACAAATTGATAAATTGTATACCATTGCTATAAACATGTGCTCTACTTATAATGTTACTTATTGCTTTGATAAATCTTGTTGCTGTAGGAGGTATAAACACCTCCCTTTTCAATGTGAGTATAATGATAATGTTACCATATATTCTTATGTTAAAAGGAATTATGAGTTTTATGATGTGGAACAAATTGAAGAATTTATTGCTTGGAAGGGTGCCTTTGAACTTGCTAGTTTGCTTGAAACTACCGATGATTCACCTTATAAATATGAGGTTTATGATATACTAAATTTTTTCTTTGATAATTACAAGGTAGAAAATGGCTATATTCTTGAATATCTTAATAGATGATCTCCACCAATGGAAGAGACTAATGCCTTGCAGGAGCCTATGGAAGAAGAAATTGCTGAAACTAGAAGCTCATTGGATGAAAAAGAGGAGGAGACTGATGATCAAGAGGAGGAAGAATGGATCTACCAATCCCTACCTTCTAATGAGAGTAACTCTTTACCCCTTACATTATTTGATTGTCTCCCATACTTACCAAAGGAGGACCAATGTCATGTTCTTGAGGATTCTTTTGAAAATGTTTATAATAAAACTCTAGTGTTTGTAGATCATTAAAAGCATGATTTATGTGATAGTTATATTGTTTAGTTTATTCATGAAGCTACTGAAAATTATTATGAGAGAGGAATATGGTTGTAAAAGTTTTCATGGTACTGAAACACCTCTCTATTTGCTGAAAGTTTTGAAGTTACTCTCGTTTTATTGCCCTACGCATGTCGCTTTGTTCTTTGTGAATTTATTTGCATACAAGATTCCTATGCATAGGAATTGGGTTAGACTTAAATGTGTTTTGAATTTGCTTCTTGATGCTCTCTTTTACTTCAATTCATATTTCTTATGTGAGCATCTTCTCAAACTATCATGCCTAACTTAAAGGCGTTAAATAAAAAAATTATTGGGAGATAACCCAAAAGTTTTAGATGAGTCTTGGAAGTTATTACTTCTGTAATAACCGCTCCTTATCCTTTTTATTTTCTTTTTGTGCCAAGAGTAACCTCTAATGAGATAGAAGTAATGATTGGGAAAGTTCCTGTCCCGAAACAGATTTCTATGCTTTACCATAAATATTCGTGTAAAATCTCTGTACGTCCTTTTGAGGAGTGAAGTTTTATGCTTCTGCCCCAAGTAGTTATCTAACTTTTGTTAGTTCAACACTTTTTTATTTGATCAAAAGAAGGTCTTCGAAAAAATCCGTCTTTACTTGCTGGTCTGTTTTGACAGATTTCTGCCATTTTCTGCATTTGCTTCTTATTGGTTCCTTTTTGAGTTCTTTTGGGCAATTGAGCTTTTTGAGGGAAGTGCTACAGTAGCTAGTGTTTTAATGTAAGTTTTATTGGTGTTAGAACTGAACCTAAAGACTTATTATCTTGAGTGCACTAATGTTGCTAATAAAGATTGTGTGAAGTTTTGTATGAAGGAAAAATTTCAGGTGTATGGAAGGAATGAGTAATGACATGAAGGATGGGCTAAACCTTAAGCTTGGGGATGCCACGCATGTCACCCCAAGAAATATCCAAGAAGTACAAGCGTCAAATCTTGGGGATGCCCAAGGCATCCCCTTCTTCATCAATAAAACTCCCAGGTTTCTTCCAAACGCTTCATTTTTATTGTTTCATGCACAATTGTGTTGTTCTTGGAGCGTCTTCTTTTTCGTTTTCGTTTTTGTTTTTCGTTCTCTTTGTTTTCTTAGTTTGCTGAATAAATTGGTTGGACCCCCTATTTCATACATTGGTTTTCAAATAGTTTGGTTTGGATTGGAAAAGAGTAGGAAAGTTCATGCTTAAGTGGTAAACAGAGCTTATTTTTGATTGTGGCCTATGCTTTGTCATGCCATGCTTGATATTGTTTTGTCTTTATGCTTAGTATTCTTTGCTGTAGCATGACATGTTATAAACAATTGAGATTGCTCAATGTGCCTTGGAAGGATCATGCGTTGTTTTAGCATATTAAAGCATAGTATTATGGTATTCTCCTTTGATGCTTTATTTGGGTTGACTTGGCACATGCTCACACCATGTTATGACTATCCCAAATCACCATAGCCTTGACTATCCTTTAGTTTTCAACTTGTAATATCACTTTATGCTTTGATCAATGATGTTTTGTCGCTCTGCATGATTATGGCCATTATTGCTCTCTTAGTTTGTCGCTCCTAGTCTTTTGCTAGCCTCTGTAACCAAGTATGAGTTCCTCTCATGCATAAAACACCTTAAACCAAGTTATTCCAAAGAGTCCACCATACCTACCTACTAGCATATGCTATTCCAAGTATATTCATGTTTTTATCTACCTTCTAAATTAAACTTGTTATGAGAAAACTAGTGATTAAAGCTCTCACAAACTTGATGGCACACTTTACTTTTCTTGCATTTAATAAACTTGAACCACTGGGTCCTTTCTTGCGTATATGCTTGCGCTTTATAAGTTGAAATTAGCAGAACCATGTATCATGGGGAACGCTTTCAACATTGCACTTGTACTTTGTACCCCATTGATATCGTGTTCTTTTGATTATGGATCCCGACGGTGTGAAATAAAAGTGGAACTTGTAAGATCATGGAGTTTGTATGTGTGTTAGAGAAACGTCTGGGCCGCTAGCCTAAGCCATGCTTAATCATGGTGGAAACTTGCAGCATCACCATAATGAGCACTCTATGAAGCATCCTCGATAAAAACTTATGCAAATAGCAAATAAAAAGATCGCTGAGATGCTCTTTCTCTGCTTTCCTTGTCATTTTGATTATGGGATAGCTCCTGTATCATGTGCAAGGGGTACCCCGTTGGTGGTTCTTTATGATACATATGTACTTATAATGACAAGATCTTACTCGTGACTAAAGTTGAGTAGCATGAGATTCGGTCTTCGTAAGTAAGGGGCACGAGATTTTGGTTTATAACTTGTCAAGCATATCCTGTTAGTTGTGTCACTTTAACCTTAATCACCTTAAAGATGCTTATGATAGGGGCAATGAGAGCTGAAAGCTAATAAGTACCATAATTTTTGGAAGCTCTTTATGAGACTTGAATCTCTACTTCCTTCTACGAAGGCCTTTCTTTTACTTTTATGCTGAGTCTCCACCTTCTACCTTTATGCACCTACTTTGAAAGCATAGTGGCCATTCTTAGTTATATGTGCATTGTCCCAAGGCTTATTGATTGATGCATACTTTGATATTTCTTGTTTTAAACTACTCGTATCTAGTCACTCTTATGAAATTTGAAGGTGTCCTATGCATTTATGTTTTGCTACTCTATGAGGGACAAGCTGAATGCCACTATGCTATGTTTTGTTTATGTGAAACAAACAAACGTCTTGCAAAGCATTGTTATTCATGAATCTTTTGTTTGTGCATTTTCATGTTGCAACATAGTTTCTTTATCTTATTGCTAGAACTTTATCTTTCATGTTATGATTGAAGTACTATCATCCCAGCTATGAATGTTTTACAAATACTTTGATCAAGTTTATGATGGTGCATGTCACCTCAAAAATTATTCTTTCTTTTTATCACATACCTACTCGAGGACGAGCAGGAGTTAAGCTTGGGGATGTTGATACGTTGCAAACGTATCCATAATTTTTGATGTTCCATGCTTGGTTTTATCTACTTTCTTATGTTTTGTCCACACTTTGGAGTATTTTTCATATGATTTCTTGGACTAACCTATTAACAAGAGCCATAGTGCCAGATGCCTGTTTTCTACTGTTTTTGGTTCCAGGAAAGTCAGAAAATGAATATTCTCGGAATTGGACGCGACAAAAGACAAAGTCAGTTTTTCACCGACGGACACCTAGACCCAGAATACAGGACGGAGAGGGGATGGGGCCCGACCACACCACCTGGCTGCGCGGCCAGGCCTGGCCCACGCCAGGGGGTGGTCAGGCCGCCCCAGGCACCCCCTCGACCTCTCCTTCTGCCTATAAGTTGCCTCCGATACAGAAACCCTAAGTACCCAATAAAAAATTTCAAGAAAGAGTCTATAGCTGCCGTCGTCTCCATCGCTAGGTCGAGAGGGATCTGAAGCTCTTCCCGGCACCCTGCCAGAGAGGGGAATTCACCCTGGAGGCCTTCTTCATCACCATGAAGGCCTCCAGTGTGATGCGTGAGTAGTTCATATCTGGACTACGGGTCCATGTAGTATCTAGATGGCTGGTTCTCCTCCTTTGTGCTATCATGTTTAGTTCTTGTGAGCTCCGTTCATGATCAAGATTATCTATTTGTAATTCCTACATGTTGTGTTTGCGGGGATCTGATGGATATTGAGATGCTATTTCAGATTGATTATTGATTCTATCATGTCTTTGTTATTTGTGATCTTGCATGCTTTCCATTATCAGTAGCTATCTTGGCCAAGTAGATGCTAGCAACTCCAAGAGTTAGTATTTATGCTCGATAGTGGGTTCATGCCTCTAGTAATCTGGGGAAGTGACAGAAATCTCTAAGGTACTAGATGTGCTGTTACTACTAGGGAGAAAACAAACAATCCTTTGTTCATAGAACAATCGTATTGTTTACTTTACACGCAATTCATAATGCATTTATCTGTTGCTTGCAACTTAATAGTGGAGCGGGTTCAGATGATAACTTGAAGGTGGATTATTAGTCATAGATGCAGTTGGATGGCGGTCTATGCATAATGTTGTAATTCCCAATCGAATCTCAAAGGAGTCAAGATGATTAGTATATGCATATTGCTTTCTCGATGTTTGTCAATTGCCCCGATGTAATTTGTTCACCCAACATGTTCTCTATCTTAAGGAGAGCCACCTCTAGTGAACTATGGACCCCGGTCCTTTCTTTTACAATCAATCTACAATCAACTGTTTACTACTTTGTGTTTACTTTCTGCAAACTATTACTTTCTTCCACTCGATATGTTTAATCCTTTGTTTTCTGCAAAACCGGTGAGATTGACAACCTCATCGCAAGTTGGGGGCAAAGTTCTGTGGTTGTGTTGTGCAGGTCTCCACGTTGCTACTAGCACTGGTAGTGCGCCCTTCCAAGGTTCAGCTAGCAACACCTTTGGGGTGTTTCCTTGCTCCTACTGGTTCGATTAAACATTGGTTTCATACTGAGGGAAAACGTGCTACTGTGCTCATCATACCTTCCTCTTGGGGTTCCCCAACGAGCTTGATATATTTTGGGTCATCATGTACCAGTGTTGTAAAGTTCATATGTATATGCTGAGTGTAATTGATTTTATATTGAGCTTGTTAGCTTATATGTTTTGCGAGTGCGTTGCACTATGCGATTCATTTTCATTAGCCTGACGTAGGTTTATCTCAGCACCCTGCCAACCTGCCAGGTGCGTTGCAGCTGGGTTGTTATTTGTCAAGGGTTCGATTATTGCATCAGCTACTCAGGATATCGCGATTGGTTCGTAGAACAGATGTGTAAAGGGTGGCGCAGCGCCCGAGTAAATAGATGGCGAAAAGTAATAGAAAAACACAGAGTTTGGGGCACTTACCTTTATTTATTCGTAGAACAGTACGAGGTACAATGTATGGCTAAGTAGCCTGGCTAAAAAGCCTTATTTGTAATGTAAAGAAAGAAAAACGACTAAGGGTAGAAGCGCCGCAGCTGCGCGACGTTCCAGGGGTTGGAGTATGCGACTCCTATCTCGAAATCTTTAAGGCGATAGGCACCACCTGGGATTACTTCTGTAATCACGTATGGTCCCTCCGAGGGGGACTCGAGCTTGAGATGCCCTTGTTGATTCGATCGCAATACCACATCTCCTTCGACGAAGGACCTGGGGCGTAGCCGTCTGTTGTGATAGTTGCGGAGATTTTGCTGGTAGATCGTTGACCTTTCCGCTGTGATTTCGTGTGCCTCGTCGAGGTGGTCGACAGAGTCTTCGAGTGCGAGAGTTGACTCCTTCTCGCTGTATGCGACCACCCGCGGGGCTTTGTAGCGTACTTCGGTAGGTAGCACCGCTTCGGCACCAATCAATATGAAGAACGGGGTGTATCCCGTGGTACTGTTGGGAGTTGTGTGCAGGCTCCAGAGTACGGATTGCAGCTCGTCCGGCCAGCATCCAGCAGCTTGCTCAAGTGGCTGGAGGAGTTGCTTCTTGATTCCACCGCAGACGAGACCGTTGGCCTTCTCGACTTGACCGTTAGTCTGGGGGTGAGCCACCGAGGCATAACTTATATTTATTCCCAGGTTTTCGTAGAATTCCTGGAACTCCGTGGAGGTGAAGTTCGTCCTGTTGTCCATGATTATACTTTGTGGCACGCTGAAACGGTAGATGATGGATTCAAAGAACTTGACTGCGCTGTTCCCTGATTGATTTGTCACCGGTATGGCCTCTATCCACTTGGTGAATTTATCAACTGTGACTAAGAGGTAGACGTAGCCTCCTCGTGAGAACCTTGGGAGCTTGCCGACCATGTCAAGTCCCCATTGTGCAAAGGGCCAAGCTAATGGTATTGGCCGGAGTTCCGTGCCTGGTGCATGTGGTTTGGCTGCGAATCATTGGCAAGCATTGCAGCGCTGGACGATGTCCTTGGCGTCACGCATGGCCGTGGGCCAGTAGAATCTAGCCCGTAGGGCTTTGGCAACGAGGGCGCAACTACCAGCATGATGCCCGCAGGTGCCTTTGTGGATGTCGAGGAGGACGGCCCTTCCATCTCCATTGGAGACGCAACGTTGGAGCACTCATGTTATGCTGCGTTTGTATAGTTCACCGTTGATAACATCGAACGCCTTGGATCTTCGCGTAATGTGCCGTGCGTTAGTCGGATCGTCCGGCAGCCTCTTGCTGAGAAGATATGTGATGTAGGGTTGAGTCAAAGATGGCTCGATCATCATGACACCCATTGGTCCCTCGAGTCATGTGTCAAGCTCCAGGTCGTCGAGTGCCATTGGCTCATTGGGTGGCGTAGCCCCTGAGTCCGTTGTTGTGCTTGTTTTCTTCTCTGCGGCCTTTGGCTTGATGGAGCATTCGCAGATGCGCTCGAGAAATAACCCAGGTGGTATGGGGGCGCAGGTGGAGCCAATGTTGGCAAGTGCATCCACTTCCTCATTGCTTTCGCAGCCTACGTTTCGTAGTTCGCAGCCGTCGAAGTCCCCTTCGAGTGTGTCGTAGAGGTTGCGGTAGGAGATCATGTTGTCGTTCAGCGCGTTGCACTCGTGCATTGTTTGATTGACCACCAATTTGGAGTCACCGTAGATGATGAGCCTCTTCGCGCCGCAGGCTTTCGCCATCCGCATCCCGTGCAGCAGAGCCTCGTACTCAACTTCATTGTTGGAGGCAGTGAACTGCATTCGCGGAATGTATTTCAGCTTGTCTCCTCGGGGCGATGTCAGTATCACACGTGCACCAGCTCCATCCTTTCGTTTGGAAAAATCGAAGTGCATTGTCCAGAGATAGGACATATCTAGCTTTTCGGGGAGCTGGTTCTCCATCCAGTGCACGAGGAAATCAGGGAGTAATTGCGACTTGATCGCGTCGTGCTTCTCGTATGTAATGTCTCGTGGAGACAACTCGATTCCCCAAAGTGCGACTCGTCCAGTGGCGTCGGGGTTGTTGACAATATGTCCTAGCGGGGCGTCATTGACCACTACGATTGGGTGCTCCCGGAAGTAGTGGTGCAGTCGCCTGGCTGTCATGAAGACGCCATATGCCAGCTTCTGGTAGTGCAGGTATCGCTGCTTTGTGGGCGTGAGCACCTCACTGAGGTAGTAGACTGGGCGCTGCACCCCGTGGACTTTGTTTTCTTCGGCACGTTCTACCACAAGCACCATGCTGACCACCTAGTTGGTGGCAGAGATGCAGAGCAGTAGTGGTTCTTTTTCGTGTGGTGTTACCAGTACTGGCAAGGTGGACAGCAGGCGCTTGACGTCTTCAAATGCTTCTTGTGCCTCGTCGGTCCACTCGAACTTGTCGGCTTTGCAGAGAAGTTGGTAGAAAGGTAGTGCCTTTTCGCCCATTCGACTGATGAATCGACTGAGCGCCGCGATTCGCCCAGCCAGCTGTTGAACGCCTCTTACATTCTTCGGCTTCTCCATAGCCAGTATGGCTTTTATTTTCTTCAAGTTCGCCTCAATCCCCCTCAGAGAGATGAGATACCCGAGTAATTTCCCAGACGGCACGCCGAAGGCGCATTTTCTGGATTGAGTTTGATCTGGTAGCGATCGAGGTTGGCGAAGGTCTCGCAGAGATTGTCGATTAGCGAGGCTTCCTCCTTGGTTTTGATGACGATGTCGTCAACGTAGACTTGTATATTGCGACCAAGTTGGCTCTTGAGGCAGGTCTGCATGCACCGCTGATAGGTTGCTCACACCGAATGGCATTGTAAACGTCGTCTTCTCTTGGTCTTCCTCCTTCATTCGAATCTGGTTGTAGCCTGAGTAGGCGTTGAGGAAGCAGAGGTGCTCACATCCCGTGGTGGAGTCAATTATTTGGTCGATTCGTGGCAGCGGGAAGTGATCCTTTGGGCAGTGCTTATTCAAGGAGGTGAAGTACACGCACATCCGCAGGATATCCGTGTCTTTTTTGGGCACCAGTACTGTATTAGCGAGCCAAGTGCTTTCCTTGATCTTGTGTATAAAGTTTGCATCGATGAGTCTGTTGATCTCCATCCCGACTACTTTTGCTCGTGGTTCAGATAGTCGCCGTACTGTCTGCTTTACTGGCCTGTCGTCTGGATTCACGTTGAGTGCGTGCTCGGCGAATTCCCTGGGAACTCCTGGCATGTCCGAAGGTCACCAGACGAAGATTTCCTGGTGCTCACGAAGGAATTCGACGAGCGCAAGTTCCTATGGAACTTAAGTTGTTGGCGATGAGAGCCATCTTGGTCGGGTCTGTTGGGTGGACCTAGACTTTCTTTGTGTGCACCGATGAGTCGAAGGACGAGTCGGGTGAGCTTGGCCTGCTTAGTGGAGATAGACTATTGTCCATCGACTCCTTCAATCTTGCAAGTTCCTCCCGCATGCCGAAGGACTAGGAGATTCTGTTAAATTCCCTGTCGTAGCTGTCGGACCTTTCAAAGCTCCCATTGACTATGATGACGCCGTTGGGACCTGGCATTTTCATCTGCAGGTAGGCGTAGTGCAGTACCGCCATGAACCTAGCGAACGTGACGCGTCCGAGGATGCAGTAGTACTGTGAGGGCCAGTCGACGACTTCAAAGTCTATGCGCTCGCGCCGAAAGTTTTTCAGCGTGCCAAAGATGACGTCGAGGTTGATTTTGCCCAGGGGATATATGCACTTGCCTGGGACAATGCCGTGAAATGTCGTGTCTGAGACCTCTAGGCATATCAGAGGGATCCTCATTGCACGCAAGGTACTTGCGAACATGAGGTTGATGCCGCTTCCACCATCCATGAATACACGACTCATGTTGAAGCCTCCGATCTGCGCCTCGAGTACGAGGGGATAGTGGCCTGGACGAGGAACTTGGTGCGGATGGTCACGCTTGTCGAAGGTGATGCCGGAGTCGCTTCCACTAAGGTACTCAGTTGTGGACGGTGGGGAGTTTATTGCCAAGTTGACTTGGCGAGTGATAGCCTTCTGCACCCGATTTGAGGGGCATGCCTTTTGGATCATCATGTTGCCTATGGCCCGTGGGTACGGTTCGCCTCCGTGGTACTGTACCGGCGCATCCGCGGGTGGTGGTGGTCCACGTGATGGTGGAGGAGCTCCATGTGCCACAGCGCCTGGGGCGGCTCCATAGAACCTATTGACTGCGTCGCGATTCATCCGAGCCTGGCCCTCGTGGAGTTTGAGGAACTCGCGGTAGTCCTTGAGGAGGTGGCTGGATTTCTTTTTGCCATCGTGTTTGTCGATGTAGAAGTGCACGGTGCATGGCCTGGACAGTTTGTCCTCGATGGATGCTGCGGGTGGTTCCTCGCGAGTGCGGCGTTGCCATACTTGTGTGGTTTTCCTGGAGTCGCGATATCCGCCGCTACGATAGCCGCTGTTGTGGCCGTCGTTGCGTTTGTCGGTGTAGCCAGCTGCAACCATGTTGACGTCGTCGCAGTCATCATAAGTGCGCATTCGCCGCTTGCCTATACGGTCGCGTCTGCGCCTGAGGTCTTCATCGTCATTAGAGTAGGTGCGGTTTCTCCCTGAATCTTCTCCATCGGCCCACTGATTCGCGATCTCCATCAGGTGGTCGATTGTTTTGGGATTCGAGCAACCCAGCGCCTCTCTGAGCTCCATGCGGCGAACACCGCCGTTGAATGCGTCGATTGCGCGATCCTCCGAGATGTTTTCTGTAGAGTTCTTGATGTCAGACCACCTTTGGATGTCCGAGCATAGCGATTCGCCCGACCTTTGCTGGCAGCTCCTCAGTTCTTCGATTGATGTGGGCCTTCTGTAAGTGCCCTTGAAGTTGTGCACAAAGCTGTAGGCTAGCTCTTCCCAGCTGCGAATGGATCCGCGTGGGCGATTGTTGAGCCATGCACGGGCGGCGCCCTGCAGCTCTAGCTACAACCATTGCATGGTCGTGCTTCGACTCCCGCTGTGTAGCTTGACGGAGGAAAAGTGGTTTTCCAACCAGATCTTTGGGTCCTGTAGACCATCGAACTTTGGATTTTCCGATGGGAGTTTGAATCCTTTAGGAATTCGCCTCTGCCTGATGGCTCTGCTGAAGCATCTGGCGCCACAGAGTTCAGTCCCGTCTTCTTCTGAATCAGTCGAACGAGCATGTCGTGCCCTTGACTTGTCGATTTTGTGATGCATGAGGTCATCGCGCGCATCGTAGTCGTGGCCGTGTCGCCATGAGCGGCAACATCGAGACAGATCGTGACTATCGTCGCTGGATGAGGGTGAGGAATAGCGTTTTGCCAGAGCCTTGCCTTTCTTCGGCTCCAGCGTCAGCTCTTTATTGTGAGCGGCTTCCATTAACCCCAAGCCTGCGATCGTAGATCAGTGCATGGCGGCTCGGGGATCTCCAGCCAGCGGCTGGTTATTGAGGAGGTACATGGTGCCCGCTGTCACCGCAGCTTGCGGCATCTTTGGGACCATGTTGCCCCACGTGTTGACTATCATAGAGCTGAAGTTGAGGACCTTTGTAGCTTCTATGCGTTCCTGCTCGGTGAGATGAGCCATTCGAGATTGCCTCTTGTTGGCTATGTACTCGCGGACTTTGGAGGAGGATCCTCCATGGGAGGAGAGCCCAGCCCATCGGAGACTTGATTCATCCACCGTCTTTTTACGCGCCTCGAGTTGTGCGATTGTATGCAGTTGGCGTGTGTACTCCTCCTTTAGTAGCCAATGGTAGCCCATCATCAAGTCTTACGGCGTGTCGGGGGGCAAACGATTGCCTCGCAGAGCTTCTCGGCAATGGGCCCACTCGTTGTCGTTGAGCCTGATCACGACACTCTCACCAGTGTGTTCGTTCACCATGGTTGGAGGTTCGACTGCCCCCCTCCCCATTGTTGACGGGCGCGCCATTGCAACCGTTAGTGGGGCCATCATTGGGCGGTCCGCCATTAGGCGTGCTGCCGTTGGGCGGATCAGGCCCATTGCCATAATTTTCGCGATTGGCGTTGGTTTCGTCGGCGTTGATGACAACGCACATGAAGTGGTTGGGGAAGCTGTTGCTTCCACAACTTTCGGATCCGGAGCCGTAGACTCCATCTTCCATCGCTAGGTCACCTAGATCAGATTCGCGACTGCTATCCCTGTCCGTGCTCTCAGCTGCTGCTGAGGTGTTGAGCTCGCTGAGGGTGCCGATTGGTGGCGGGAACCACGATGCTGGAGCAATCGCAGGTTCTGTTGGCTGGTCAGGCATGTGAAGCGTGCCCATCTGACCAACCTAGAAGCGGAAGCTCCCAATCGCCAAGCTGACTCCATTGCCCACGGACACGAAAGCCAGGCGAGTGGCTGGCGTGTGGACGGTGAAGTCGAACGCACCGAAGAGCTAGCGAATCTCCGTTGTTGCGGAGTTGTAGATCGCGCTTGATGGGGCCAAAGAAGTTGCGACATCAGCACTCCCAATTCCCACAGACGGCGCCAATTGATGAGGGTTTAACTCATCAATGCCCATTGTTATGGACTTGGGTTGTGGATAAGGAGGGAGAACTGGAAGCATCAATAAGCTAGCAAACAAGCACATAGGGACGCAAGGTTTACCCAGGTTCAGGCCTCGTAGAGGTCCCTACTCCTGCTTGTCTGCTCTTGGAATTAATGAAGGAATCGACGATTACAATGGTGCGTAGATGCAATCTGGCGAGGGTTGTGGAAACTAGGGTTGCGTGTGTCCTCCTCGCTGCCCCCTCCTAGCCTTTATATAGATAGGCTCGGTCTCGGGTAGCATGTCAAGTTGGTTACAGGTTAGGGTTTTCCCTTTAAACTTTCTATCTTTAGCTTCTTCTTGTCTCGCAAGCAATCAAGACTCCGTAGGCCACTCGAGTTCTCCATTTTGGCCTTGGCAACGCCGTGGGCTTCTGTCGTATCCAGTCCGTATATACCAACCTCGAGTACCTGTAGGGTATACCCATGTCATAACTAGAACAACTATAAAACAAATCTATGAAGAATAGATCTAGATCTAGACTAAAAGAGAAATACGACCAGCAACTAATACTCGAATACGATGTAATCTAGGCTATGGCAACTCTTTTTGTGGGGCTTTTTCTGTATAGGACGAAAAAAAAGATCTAATCTATGGATCGATTTGTGGATGCTTACCGAGGCAACGAGGAAATCAGATACTTTGATACCAAGATGATATTGCTCACCGAATAAACCCAGCGCTCTGATACCAAGATGATATGGGGTGGCCCGATCTTCTCAACAAGCTCTTGTCGATGTTGATGGTGGATGATAGATAACTAGTGCGTAGCTATGATCTCTCTCGCTCGAACTCTGATGCCAATGCAATAGCTCTCAAACCTTGTAGGATATTCACAACACCACACTCTTGCGCACGCAGCCGTCGACCACGAACGGTAGTTTGAAATCTACTAATTCCCAATGGAACAACATATCACACTCAATTGCAATTGTTAGAATTTGATCACAGCGTAATTCCAGAGGTTCTATAAAAGAAACAACTCCAAAATAATTTTAACATGGTCTAACCCTAAAAACCATGATTTACAGGCCTATATAAAGGCTGATGGACGTCCAACATAGAGTTGGGATCAAAACCAAACATATCAGTAACTTTCCTAACTTAAAAGGACTCTATTTGTAAACTGACAGAAAACGTCTATTGACTTGTTTTGGTTGCCGCGCACAGCTCGTAACGAACCAGGAGACATGCAAGTACCTGTTGGAAAGATCTTAGGAATTATCTTTCCAACAAGGACTTATTTTATTAATTTGGAGTTGCTATGTGGAAACCTCGTCCGTTTCAATTTCAGAACTTCTGTTTGTCCGAATTGAACCTTCATTCTTGGTCGCCTTCTAACTCTGTGTCGCCTTCGTTTTGATGATCTTCTCTTGTGCCTTCCTCCTGCTCCTCCCTCGTGCATCCTTGGGCGATCATCATGCTGGGCTCCTCTTGTAGCCCTTCTCCTCCTCGCGCCATGCTTGTTTCTCCAACGAACCTGATCATACATAAAAGCATAGACTTAGGTAGTATAAAGTTCTTATAAATGAAAGCATCATGGTCAACTAGAAATGAATTCACCTGATAGTCATTATTGATTTGACTCAATATTTACCTACAATTTAGGCAGTAAGAATCATCATAATCCCTGTATATATCCTTATCAAGCAACGGTCACGGAACTCTTGTCGGACGATGAAGTGACTTGTGCGCGTCATGTATAGTCCTTGTTCTTCTTCTTGGGGAGGTGGTTGGCTCGACTCACCGTGCCTATCCATTATGCAAAACACACAAGGATTTTATATGGAAGTGGAGTATGGTAGTGTTAGCCTTGTACCTCACCTTGGGGATTCCACCGAACTAGAAACCACAAGTGATGGCTATTAGCTTGCAAAGTGAAAACGCAAAGAAAACTCACACTAAATAAGGAAAGCTAAAACTCTCAAAAGCTGTGGGTGGAAGGTTAGGGTTGTGGAAAACCAAACCAAACTATCCAAATAAAAGGTTATTGTCAAACGTGGTAGAGAACCAAAAGATCAAAAGAAAATAGGAGGCGATCTACAAAACACTAGGATACACACACGTGGAGACGGATGTTGTTAGCACGACTATTAAAATGAGCATAAAAGGTCCTAACGAAGACTACGCTCAGTGTCGTTCCAATGCAAGGAGAGACCACAACTCGTTCGCCAAAAGAGAAATACGCAACGGATTTGTGCACTTGCCTCGGTCGCGCTCTTTTGCCCTCTTTGCTTACAAGCTTGAGACTCTCTTTGTATTGGGAGACTATGTATCTTTCTATTTTTCTTTTGCTTTTTATTTTTCTCATTTTTTGATTCTTTTTCTCCCTTTCTATACTGCTATGTTATCTCTAGTATTTGCTCTCACACTCTCACTTTCAAGTACAAGTTCACAATACTCAGGCAGCCACAAGATGAGTTGCTCTGATAGGATAGATACACACAAGTAAGAAGGGTTAACAATGTGTAACAAGTTATACCTTCCATATTGATGACTTGTTACCGGTGTTGGGGATGATGTTCGGTGTCGCGGTGTCGATGAGCGCGGTATGTGAATATTGTTGCGGAAGCTTGAAGTTAGTTGGGAGACACGCACACGAAACACGAACAACACGAGAGGAAAAACGGACAAAATTGGGCTAAACAGAACTTTCGGCGGCAAAACCGGCGGCGCCGAGCCTGGCGCCAGAAATTCCGGTGGCTATTCTGGTTCACCGGAACTGTCGCCGGTCCGCCGAGCCTGGTGCCGGTTTGAGTTCGTGACGAACTCCAAAAGTCAAATCGGTCAATTTTTTTTGGAAATTTGTCCAAATTGGGCTGGGAAGAGGTTCTAGGAAGGTAGATCGGTATCCAAAGCAACAGTTCTATGGAATAAAACCACGAAAAACACACCAAATCTAGAGATTGATCCGAAGGCAAATTTGGGGCTCTTTTTTGGGGATTTCCAAATATTTGGTGGATGGAAGAAAAATTTGTGGGGGAATTCGTGAGCAACGAAGCTCTTGATACCAATATGTTGAGGGCTAACCTCGAGGGTGGCCTGATCTTTCACGAATCCCTTGAAATCAAGGCGGAGGAGATGTGGGGATGAGGGAGAGAGCAAAACCGCGAACTCACGCACGAAGAACAAGATGAACACACACACACACCACAAAGACACGATACAAGCCAATTGCTCACGCTGGCGGCTATCGGTCCAGTGCAATCCCTAGGATCGGCGTCGGGCGGGGATCGCTCTCTCGAACCGGCACGATGAGATGGGATACTCGATGAGACCTTGACGTCTAGGCAAAGGGACTCCGATGCCTAGGCCTTGTACAACGCGGAGGAACGATGCAAACTCCAATGAGGTTTGTGATATTTGGTGATCCTTTGTCAAAGGAGCATGAGGCAAGAACTAGATAGATCCACAAGGGGTTTCCACTAATTCCAAACATCATGCCTAGGGTTTACAATGGGTGTGGGGGACTATATATAGGCCAACCACTAGTTCAAGGGTACTTTAGGCATAAAAAGGTAAAAACTGGGGGAAATAGGAATATTCTCGGGCATCAAACCCACGTTGGTGTTCAGGGCAATAAGCTCGGCAGCACCAGAATCGGCGTTGGAATTTCCGGTTGCCGCCGGAAATTCCGGTCGAAACCGAACCGGCTCACAGAGACGTTGTTCGGTCGGCGCCAGAAGTTTTCGGCGCGCGTAGGTATTTCCGGTCGCTGGTCCGGTCCGCCGGAGTGTGCGCCGGACGTTCCGGCGAGGAGTCCGGTCCGCCAGTCGTGGCGCCGGTTTGGCCTGGGACTCCGGTTCGCGTTGGCTTGGCTCCTTCTCTTGGCATTTCTTCATGGGGTTCGTACCTGAGGATGCTTAAGGTATTTGCATGAAGTAGGAAGCCATCCAAGGATGTATCGAAGTCACATGAGACAAGGAGCGAATTCACCTTAGCTTGAAGGAGCTTGGCTCGGGCACGGGTCATCGGTCCACTTGGAGGACTTGCTGGTGTAGATGTAGGAGCGTCCATAGGACGGGCTGCATCATTGCGTCACCTTGTTAACCCCTATCTTCCTTTGTGTGTACCTATCCCATGATAGTGGCTCATCTTGTGTTTGTTTTAGCATTGTGCATTTGTCCTTGGATAGTGAGAGTGCAAAAGGAATAGCAAGAGTGACTTGGTAGCATCAAGGGAGAGCAAAAAAAAGATACAAAATAAAAGAAAAATAATAATAGTCTCCCATAGCAAAAGAGAGTCTCAAAGCTTGTAAGCAAGAGAGAAAGAAAGAGCGCCTGAGGCAAGTGCACAAATCTGTTGCTCATTTTTTCTCTTTGAAATGAGCCATGGTCTCTCCTTGTATTGGCATGACACCGAGCGTAGTCTTCGCTAGGACATTTTGTTTGCTCATTTTCATAGTCGTGTCAACCCCAACAATCTCCACGTGTGTGTATATAGTCATAGGTTTCCGTCACCCATTCGAGTTGTTGACCTTTTGCCTTTGACTTGAATTTTGTTGGATTTTACCGACTTTTGACTATCCCTTTTCTTTTGGTTGGTTCTTTGGCTTTCCAAAACCCTAACGTACCACGAACAAGCTTTTGAGAGTTAGTTCTTTCTTTAGTGTTAGTTTTCTTTGCCATTCCACTTTGCACGCTTATAGCTCTCACTTGTGGTTTCTAGTTTGGTGCAATCCACAAGGTGAGGTACAAGGCTAACACCACCATATTCCACTTCCATATACAATACTTGTGTGTTTTGCATGATGGACAGGCACGGTGAGTCGAGCCAACCACCTCCCCAAGAAGAAGAACAAGGATCGTACATGACGTGTGCAAGTCACTTCATCGTTCGACAAGAGTTCCGTGAATGTTGCCAAGCCCTTGAGATGCGACAAGATGAACAATTTGGCGAGACACAAGCTGAGTTCAAGAACATCGACAACCGCTTTGACGGCCTCGAACGACAAATGCATGCAATGCATCACAACTTCGGCCACCAAAATGAAGCGCTGCAACAATCCATCGCTGAAACAAATGACAATCTTCGATGCCTCATCGATGGAATGACAAGACCATGTTCACGCGCATCAAGCTCTTCAAGTTCTTCACGTCGTCATGCACCTCTTCAACAAGATCTACATCCAAGTGCTCCAAGACACAATGACGCCCCTGTGGTTGAAGATGGAAATTCTTCGAACTATGTACCTTCCCCACGACACGCCGCAACTGTTGGGTTCACAGCATAGAAAACAAAAAAAATCCTATGATGAGAACTATACGCCAAGATCTATCTACTAGATACAGAGCAACGGGTAGACATACATCCATGGAGAACTTACCCTCAAAGACAACGAGTTTTGTTAACGAGTAGGAACTCGTGGTTGATGTAGTCATACGCTTGCCGATCTCAAGATCGTGTGGAAGTCCGAGCGCCGCAAATCAGTAGCGCATCTGTCCTCGCACACACGTTCAAGATACCGGACAACCTCCACCTCCTCGCTCCAGCGAATCAGCAGAAGCAGCAACTCCTTCTAGACGCAAGGCCACCGGTAACATGTATCTCGCTAATCCGAGACCATGGGGGAATATCTAGAGGGGGAGAGAGATCCTTCATGAGGAGGTGTGCTTTGTGAGGGAGGAGAGGGGGGCTCCTCCCCTCCCATGGCCAGCGGCCAAAGGGGGGGTGCCCCCACCTCTTCCTCATTCATGTGGTGAAGCTCCACTCACATAAATTTTGACTCCACCCAAAATTCCACTCACATGCATTAAATTTCCACCAAATTTAATGCAACTCTCAATTAATAAAACTCTTTTATTTATTTTATTCAGAATTTTTTTAATTACTTTAATTAACAAACATTCACATAAAACCCCTTGCAACATTTCAATATCACATGCATAACCACTTTCTGCAATTTCATCCGAAAAAATTCCTGTTTCTATCGAAACATTTCTTGCGCTTTGCAAACCTTTTGTCTGAAACATATGTGCTACTAAATGGTGTCCGACAACCCTTAAGTGTGTCACCCTACGGTTCGCGAATAATGCAGACATGATTGAGACTCCTCTCAGATCAATAATCAGAAGTGGGACCTAGAGATCCATACCGACTCCTGCACATTCAACGATGACTTCTGTGATCGTGAGAACCTTTAACGCTAGTAATTTAATCCCTTTGTCTCATGATATAATACATGTCCGATATTCGATCATCGGTATCCAAATACCTAGTTTGATCTCATTACCAACATGCACTCTTTTCTCGTTCCCGTGATATAACATTCTAGTGATCACATCACTTGCTTGCAAGATATCTTAATGTGATATCACCGAGAGGGCCCAGAGTATATCTATCCGTCATCGGGGTTGAAAAGTTCCACTCTTGATCCATGAGCCACAACATAACACCTTCGTAGCACTGAACCCACCTTTATAGTCACCCTGTTACGGTGTGACGTTTGATGTTATCAAGATACTCTTCTGGTGTTAGCAATTAACATGATCTCATGGTCTAAGGATAAAGATTACTTTGTACGATATTATAGCAATATAAACATAATGACTTGACCGTAATGCTATACTTCGGATGAATGTTCATCACATCATTTCACAAATGATGTGACCTTGTTATTAACAACATCCAATGTCCATGATCAGGAAACCTTGATCATCTTGTTAATCAACAAGCTAGTCTATAAGAGAGGCATACCTAGGAACCCTTTTTGTTTGTTAAACACACATGTATTGACGTTTCCTATCAATACAATTATAGCATGCAAAATTAACATCTATCATATACAAGGAATACATAATAACAACTTTATTATTGCCTCTCAGGGCATATTTCCTTTAGCAACATCAAGCTATGCTGGTGATTTCTCTTCAAGGCCACGAGCACACCGTCATGACGCAAGGGCATTGGTGATCCAACAAGAGCAACCACAATAAGAACCGCAAGTGCAACCGCAATTCTACCACCATCGTCCGTGATGCATATCGGACACAACAAGTGATGACTCCAATTTGGAGACTCAAGCTCGTCATCGACGTGTAGCTCTCCGAGATCCTCCTCCACATCATCAATGCCATGAATGTCCACACCGACAACATGGTCATCACCAGGCGCCTCTTCCACACCAAAACATGGAGCATCAAGTGGTACAAGTTGAGCGACACCCACCACATCAAGAGGCTCAAGACCATGATCTTCGCCGTGAGGCCCATGTGCCTAATCAACATCACCAACCGAGGAACGAACCTCCTCTTCATCATCAACCACGTCATGAGGCTCCACATCCTCAACACCCTCATGAGGCCCAAGTTCCCCAACGTCGTCAACAACCATGCCAAGAGCAAGAGCAGGCGCCTCAACAACAATATCAGGAGAAAGCTCCGCAACAAGGTCGCGAGAACCAAGTTCCACCGCCTCAACCACAAGATCATCAACAAGGTCACCAAGCTCGTCGCAATGACCGCAACGATGAAGAAACTTTCGGCAAGCTTAAGTTCACAATGCCCAAGTTTACCGGATCCAATGACCCTGAAGAATACCTCTCATGGGCACTCAAAGTCGACAAGATCTTCCGCATGCACAACTATAGCAACGAGAAGATGGTCGCCATGGCTTCGCTTGAGTTTAACGATTACGCCAACCTTTGGTGGGAACGAATTCAAGTTGCTCGTGATGCAAGACAAGAACCGCCAATCACAACTTGGCATGACATGAAGGCTCATATGAGATCCCGATTCGTCCCCGCGCACTACACGCGTGACCTCTTCAACAACCTTCAATCGCTTCGTCAAGGGACAAAGACCGTGGAAGAGTACTTTAAGGAAATGGAACTCAACTTGATTCGTGCCAACATTGACGAGCGCATGGAACAAACGATGGCACGGTTCCTTATTGGGTTGAACCACCCAATCAAACGCATCGCCGAGTTCTAAACATACAACAACATGGTTGATCTTGTGCACATCGCAACAAAGGCCGAACATCAAGTGCAAGAGGACATCAAGTACAACAAGCCTAAGACGTATTTTACCTACAAGCAAGCTTCAATTGCTACGCCAACAACCTTAAATGGAAGCTCCTCAAGTACCTCCAAGCCTTCCTTAAAGCCCACACTTCCTCAAGGAAAAGTGCCCCCGAGTGGCAAACAAGCAAAGAGTGATACATCTTTCAATGGTGAATGCTACAAGTGTGGAGGCAAAGGACACAAATCGGCCGAGTGGGGAAACAAGAAAGTGTTGTTCATCCATGACAATGGCGACGAAGAGTACTTGAGTGAAGATGAATTTGATGCCCGAGTCAAGGAAGCAATGGCAAGGCAACGAGTGGAAGATGACCAAGAACTCCTCATGTGTGAACATGATGCAAGTCCATCGCTTGTCGCCACAAGGATCTTGACCACTCAAGCACAAGAGCATGAAGACCAACGCTCCAATATCTTCCAAACATGAGCCTTCATCAATGGCAAATCTATCAAAGTGATCATCAACGGAGGGAGTTACCACAACCTTGCTAGCACCGAGTTGTGTGAGAAGCTCAACCTCACCCTCCATCCGCACAAGCACCCCTACCACGTGCAATGGCTAAGTGACCAAGGGTCCATGAAGATCAAGCATGCCGTATCGGTCTCCTTCGCCATTGGTCCTTACAAAGACACAGTGGAGTGCGATGTGGTTCCTATGACAGTTTGTCACATGCTTCTTGGTCGACCATGGCAATTTGATAAGGCTGCTCAATATGATGGTCGCACCAATGTATACACCTTCAAATGGCTCAAGAAAACATGTGTTTTGCAACCAATGACTCCTAGCCAAAGAATTGTGGACAATGCAAAGTCTTTAGCGAGGGCGCAAAGAACAACAACTACTTGTGAGAAGAGCGGTGAGAGAGAGAACCACCTCATAGTGAGTGAGAGCCACAAGCCAAACTTGAGTGGAAAAACTAAGAGTGTTCTCCTTGCCACAAAAAGTGAGATGAGAGATGTTTAGAACAACCCATCCAACTTGCACTATGTCCCCCTTTGCAAGGGACTGGCGCAAGGAACTAATGAATTAACCAATGTTCCTCCATATTTGATGATTGTTTTGCTGGAATTCAAGGATGTGTTTCCCGAAGAGCTTCCACATGGACTACCTCCTCTTCGTGGCATCGAACATCGCATTGACCTCATCCCCGGCGCACCACTTCCCAACTGCGCTGCTTACCGCATGAACCCGGAGGAGACAAAGGAGATTGAACGTCAAATCAACCAACTCGTCTCCAAAGGTTTGATCCAAGTTAGCACAAGTCCAAGTGACATACCCATGATTCTTGTTCCCAAGACGGATGATACGTTACGTTTATGCATGGACTGCCGTCCAATCAATGCTATCACCGTGCGTTATCAACATCCCATACCACGTCTCAATGACATTCTTGATGAATTGTGTGGAGCCACTATTTTTTTCGAAAATTGATCTTCATAGTGGTTACCATCAAATACGCATGGCTGAAGGTGATGAGTGGAAAACTGCCTTCAAGACCATACTTGGTCTATATGAATGGTTGGTTATGCCCTTTGGTTTATCTAATGCCCCACCCACCTTCATGCGCCTCATCAATCATATCTTGCGTTCTCTCATTGGAAAAAGTGTTGTTGACTATTTCGATGATATACTTGTTTATAGCAAGTCACTTGAGGACCATATTACACATGTCAAAGGAATTTTTGCAAATCCTTTGACATGAAAAGCTTTATGATAATCTTCCCAAGTGTACTTTTGCAAAAGACAAGTTGATTTTCTTTGATTTGTCATTTCTTTGAAGGGAATTGAAGTTGATGTTTCCAAGGTAAAGGACATACGAGATTGGCCCATCCCAACAAATGTGAGTGAACTCCGAAGTTTTCATGGGTTGGCCGGTTTCTATCGTTGCTTTGTGAAAGACTTTTCAACCATTGCTTGTCCTCTCAACGAGTTGACGAAAAATAATGTCACCTTCGTGTGGGGCAAAGCACAGCAAAAAGCTTTTGATGAACTTAAAAAGAGGCTCACCGAAGCACCCCTTCTTGCGTTATCGGATTTCACTAAAACTTTTGAGATCGAGTGTGATGCTAGTGGTATTGGCATTGGAGGAGTCCTTATGCAAAATGGACTTCATATAGCCTACCATAGCGAGAAACTTGATGGTGCTCGCCTTCATTATCCGATTTATGATAAAGAGCTTTTTGCCTTAGTTTGTGTCCTTCAAGCTTGGCAACACTACCTATGGCCCAAGGAATTTATCATACATTCTGACCATGAGTCATTGAAATATCTCAAAGGCCAAGCCAACTTGAGTAACAAACACGCTAAGTGGGCTGAGTTTATGGAGTCTTTTCCGTACATTGTCAAGTATAAGAAGGGAAAAGATAATGTAGTTGCGGACTCTTTGTCTCACAAGCACACAAGCCTTCTTACGATACTTGAAATCAACGTGTTGGGTACTGAGGAAATAAAATCTTTGTATGCTTCCGACCTGTTCTTGAAACCAATTTTTGCAAAGTGCTCCATTGACAAAGGAGTTCATTATTTATATTTGCATAAGGGCTTTCTCTTTAAACAAAACAAGGTTTGCATTCCAAAATCATCGCTCCAACTTTTGTTCTCCAAGAATCTCATGGTGGAGGCGTCATGGGTCACTTTGGCCGTGACAAGACATTGGACATGCTCTCCACTCACTACGTTTGGCCCAAGATGAAGCGTGACATGGAGCGCTACGTTCAACGATGCACGACATGTGTTCAAGCTAAGTCGCATGCTAACCCCTATAGTCTTTATATGCCATTGCCTATCGCTCATACACCTTGGTCCGACATTAGCATGGATTTTGTGTTAGGATTGCCTAGATCTAAGCATGGTCATGATTCTTTCTTATTTGTCGTGGATCGCTTTTCCCAAATGGCACACTTCATACCGTGCCATAAGACCGACGATGCTTCACATGTTGCCAATTTGTTTTTTAGGGAAATCGCTCGTCTTCACGGTGTTCCAAGAACAATCGTCTTCGACCGCGATGTCAAATTCATGAGCTACTTATGCAAGACCCTCATGATCAAGCTCGGTGTCAAGCTCCTCTTTTCATCTGCGTCGCATACTAAAACCGATGGACATACTGAGGTTGTCAACCGAAGCCTCGGAACTCTTCTACGTGTGTTGATCAAGAAGAACTTGAAGGATTGGGAGGAATGCATTCCCCATGCCGAGTTCACCAACAACCGTGCCAAGCACTCAACAACCAAGATGAGCCCCTTCATGATCGTCTATGGTTTCGAGCCACTCACAACGCTCGACATCCTACCACTACCTCTCCATGAGCGCACCAACATGGACGTTGAGAAGCGCGCACAATCTATGAAGAAGCTTCATGAAGAAACATGAGCTACTATCGAGCAACAAGTAATTCGCCAAGCTTCAAGGTTAAACAAGGACAAGAAAGAGATGATCTTTGAAGAAGGTGATCTTGTGTGGATACACCTAAGCAAAGACTGCTTCCCCAAGGAACGCGACTCCAAGCTCAAGCCAAGAGGAGATGGTCCCTTCAAGGTCCTCAAGAGAATCAATAACAACGCCTACATCATCGACATACCGACATCCAAGTACCTTGAAAGAAATACATTCAACGTCAAGGATCTCTCACCCTACCATGGAGATGTTAAAGATGACAACCATGAAGAGTCGAGGACGACTCTTTCCTAAGGGGGAGCTGATGCAACCCGTCCTACGGATGCTCCTACATCTACACCACCAAGTCCCCCAAGTGGACCAATGACCCGTGCTCGGGCCAAGCTCCCTCAAGCTAAGGTGAATTCGCTCCTCTCATCATGTGACTTTGACATACCCTTGGATGGCTTACTACTTCATACCACTACTCTGTGCATTATCAAGTACGAGACCCCGCCGCGTCGACCCACGAGCCCTGAAGATGGACCTATCTTGAAGATGCCTGAGACGGAGTGTCCGCCCGAATCCAGTCGGAGTGTCCGGTGCAGCTGGAGTGTCCAGCGCGACTCAGCCGGAGTGTCCGGCCTACCCCAGCTCCATCCGGGCACAGACATTCTGTGAGCCCTTTCGGACACTACCCAGAGTGTCCGGCCACCCCGGACTGTCCGGCCTGAAGATGGTCCTACGAGCCTTAGCTGGGCCCTAGGGCCCATGTACCCCTCTACTTCGACCAAAACTCAACTTTTATGCCTGAATTGCCCTGAACTTGTGGCTGGCCTATATATAGTCCCCCGCCTCCATTGTAAACCCTAGGCATGATATTTGGAATTAGTGGAAACCCCTTGTAGATCTATTTAGTCCTTGCCTCATGCTCCTTTGACAAAGAAGCACCAAATATCACAAACCTCGTTGGAGTTTGCATTGTGCCTCCGTGTTGTACAAGGCATAGGCATCGGAGTCCCTTTGCCTAGACATCAAGATCTCACTGAGTCTCCTTCCAAGCCGTGCCGGTTCGAGAGAGAGTCCTGCGCCCGTCGCTAATCCTAGGGATTGCACCGGACCGGTCACCGCCGGCGTGAGATATTGGTGTGTATCGTGGTATTGCGTGTGTGTGTTTATCTTGTTCTTCGCGTGTGTGTTCGTCGAGTTCATCCTCCTCTCCTTCCCCCACACCCCACCCTCGATTTGAGTGGGATTCGTGAAAGATGTGGCCGCCCTAGAGGTTTGCCCTCAACAGGGGTACCCCTTGCCCCATGACACATGAGCTATCCCATATAAAAATGACAAGGCAACAGACAATGAGCATCTCAGCGATCTTTTTATTTGCTATTTGCATAGGTTTTTATTGAGGATGCTTCATAGAATGCTCATTATGGTTATGCTGCAAGTTTTCACCATGATTAGGCATGGATTAGGCTAGTGGCTCAGGCGTTTCTCTAACACACATACAAACTGCATGATCGTACAAGTTCCCCTTTTATTTCACATCATCGGGATCCATAAGCAAAAGAATCATGATGTCAACTGAATAATAAGTGCAATGTTGAAAGCGTTCCCCATGATACATGGTTCTGCTAAATTCAACTTATAAAGTGCAAGCATATATGCAACAAAGATGGACACAATGGTTCAAGATTATTAAGTGCAAGAAAGTAAAGTGTGCCATCAAGTTCGTGAGAGCTTTAATCACTAATTTTCACATAACAAGTTTAATTTGGAAGGTAGATAAAAACATGAATATACTTGGAATAGCAAATGCTAATAGGTAGGTATGCTGGACTCTTTGGAATAACTTGGTTTTATTTGGAGTTGGATGCATGAGTGGAATTCATACTTGGTTATGGAGGCTAGAAAAAGACTGGGAGCGACCAACTAAGAGCGCAATAATGGCCATAATCATGCAAAGCGACAAAACATCATTAATTAAAGCATAAAGTGATATTACAAGTTGAAAACTAAAGGATCATAGAGGCTATGGTGACTTGGGATAGTCTTAACATGGTGTGAGCATGCACCAAGTCAACCCAAATAAAGCATCAAAGGAGAATACCATAATACTATGCTTTAATATGCTAAAACAACGCATGATTGTTTCAAGGCACATTAAGAAATCTCAATTGTTTATAACATGTCATCCTATAGCAAAAATCACTAAGCATAAAGGCAAAACAATATCAAGCATGACATGACAAAGCATAGGCCACAGTCAAAAACAAGCTCCTTTTTACCACTTAAGCATAAACTTTTCCACTCTTTTCCAATCCAAATCAATCTTATTTGAAAACTAATGTATGAATGAGGGGGTACAACCAATTTATTCAAGCAAACTAAGAAAAACAAGTAAACGAAAATGAAAACGAAGACGCTCCAAGAACAACACAATTGTGCATGAAACAATAAAAATGAAGTGTTTGGAAGAAACCTAAGATTTTTATTGATGAAGAAGGGGATACCTTGGGCATCCCCAAGCTTTGACACTTGTACTTCTTAGATATTTCTTGGGGTAACACGAGTGGCATACCCAAGCTTAAGCTTCAGTCCATTCTTCATCTCATTACATCATTCTTTCCCTACACCTGAAATTTTTCCTTCATACAAAACTTCACACAATCTTCATTAGCAACATTAGTCTACTCAAGATAATAAGTCTTTTGGTTCAGTTCCAACACAAGTGAAACTTTCATTAAAACACAAGCTACTGTAGCACTTCCTTTAAAAATCTCAATTTCCCAAAAGGAATCAACAAGAAGCAAATGCAAATAATGGCAGAAATCTGTCAAAACAGACCAGCAGGTAGAAATCGATTTTTTCGAAGACCTTCTGTTGCTTAAATAGAAAAGTGTTGAACTAACGAAAGTTGGATAACAACCTGAGGCAGAAGCACAAAAAATTACAGCTCAAACCGACATGCAGAGAATTTTCAAGAATGTTTACAGCGAAGCACAAAAATCTGTTTCGGGATAGCAACTTTTCCAAGCATTACTTCTCTCTCATTAGAGGTTACTCTTGGCACAAAAACCACACAAAAATGGTAAGGAGAGGTTATTACTGAAGAAATAACTTTCAAGACTCGACTAAAACTTTTGGGTTATCTCCCAATAAGTACTTTTCTTTAACGCCTTTGAGCTAGGCATAAGAATTTCGATGATGCTCACATAAGAAATATGAATTGAAGTAAAGGAGAGCATCAAGAAGCAAATTCAAAACACATTTAAGTCTAACCCACTTCCTATGCATAGGAATCTTATACGCAAATAAATTCACAAAGAACAAAGTGACAGGCATAGGAAGATAAAACGAGAGTAACTTCAAAACTTTCAGCAAATAGAGAGGTGTTTCAATACCATAAAAACTTTTACAACCATATTTTCCTCTCTCATAATAATTTTTCAGTAGCGTCATGAATAAACTCAACAATATAACCATCACATAAAGCATGCTTTCATGATCTACAAACACATAATTTTTATCAAGCTCAAAAATATTGGGATTAATACCTTCAAACCCACTTTTAACAATTTTATAACAAGATGACTGATCAATCTCATTTTCAATAGTAGTACAATTAATATTATCAACCAATATAGGACCATCATCTAGAGCTTTATTATACAAATTTTCAAAAGAATCCACAGGAACATAACATTCATCCTCCTTTAGTAAGCATGGGAGACAATCAAATAATGTAATGGGTAAAGAGTTACTCTCATTAGAAGGTAGGAATGGGTAGATCCATTCTTCCTCCTCTTGATCATCACTCTCCTCTTGTTTTTCATCCAATGAGTTTCTAGTTTTAGCAATTTCTTCTTCCATAGGCTCCTGCAAGGTACTAGTCTCTTCCATTGGTGGAGAGCATCTATTAAGATATTCAAGAATATATCCATGCTCTACCTTGTAATTATGAAAGCAAAATTTAAGTATATCATCAACCTCATATTTATAAGGTGCATCATCAGTATTTTCAAGCAAATAAGCAAGTTCGAATGCACCCTTCCAAGCAATAAATTCTTCAATTTGTTCCACATCATAAAAGTCATAATTTCCCTTAACATAAGAAGATATGGTAACATCATCATTATACTCACATTGAAAAGGGAGGTGTTTATACCTCCTACAACAACAAGATTTATCAAAGCAATAAGTAACATTATAAGTAGAGCACATGTTTCTAGCAATGGTACACAATTTATCAATTTGTTCCCATAAGAGTTTCCCTTTTTGTGACAAGTGGTGTTCCTCATAATATTTTTGTTGTTCCATGAACCCATCTTGACAATAAGATCTAGTTTCAAAGAAACCCACCATTGATAGAAAACATGATAAAGCAAGACAATAACAGATCAATAGAAATAACAACTATAGCAAGAACTAAATGTTTTGTGTGTTTTTGATAGAAAGAAACAAGAAAACAAAGCAGAAATAAAATAAGCAAAACAAATAAAACAAAGTAAAGAGATTGGTTATGAGGGACTCCCGTTGTGAAGATGTCCTTGACTCCCCGGCAACGGCGCTAGAAAAATAGCTTGATGGCCCAAATTATATCAAGCTCGTTGGGGAACCCCAAGATGAAGGTATGATGAGCACAACATCAAGTTTCCCTCAGTTATGAAACCAAGGTTATCGAACCAGTAGGAGCAAGGAAACACCCCAAGGTGTTGTTTCCAACATGGAATCCTGCACAACACAATCACAGAACTTTGCCCCCAACTTACAGTGAGGTTGTGAATCTCACCGGTTTTGCTGAAAAAAAGGATTAAACATATTGTGTGGAAGATAGTAATTGCTTGCAGAAAGTAAACAGAAAACAGTAAATAGATTGTAGATTGATGGTAAAAGAATGGACCAAGGTCCATAGTTCACTAGTGGTGATTCTCCTTAAGATAGATGACATGTAGGGTGAACAAATTATAGCGGGCCAATTGACAAACATCAAGAAAGCATACATGCATATATTAATCATCTTGACTTCTATGAGATTTGATTGGGCATTACAACATTATACATAGACCGTAATCCAACTGCATCTATGACTAATAATCCACCTTCAGGTTATCATCCGAACCCCCTCCAGTATTAAGTTGCAAGCAACAGATAATTGCACTAAGCATTGTGTAAATTAAACAATACAATTGTTTTATCAACAAAGGATTTTTTTCCTCCCTAGTAGCAACATCACATCTAGTACCTTAGAGATTTCTGACACTTCCCCAGATTCCTTGAGGCATGAACCCACTATCGAGCATAAATACTAACAACAGAGAGCACGCAAGATCACAAATAACAAAGACATGATAGAATCAATGATCAATCTGAAATAGCATCTCAATATCCATCGGATCCCCGCAAACACAACATGTATGATTACAAATAGATGATCTTGATCATGAATGGAGCTCACAAGGTCTAAACATGGCAGCACAAAGGAGAAGAACCAACCATCTAGCTACTACTTGGACCCATAGTCCAGGGATGAACTACTCACGCATCACACCAGAGGCAGGCATGGTGATGAAGAAGGCCTCCAAGGTAAATTGTCCCCTCCGGCAGGGTGCCGAGAAGATCTTCAGATGCCTCTTGATGTAGGGATGGAGATGACGGTGGCTATAGACTCTTTCATGGAATTTTGATCGGGTACTTAGGGTTTCTGTATCGGAGGCAATATATAGGCGAAA
Source organism: Avena eriantha (assembly GCA_910589775.1). Classification (NCBI taxonomy): domain Eukaryota; kingdom Viridiplantae; phylum Streptophyta; class Magnoliopsida; order Poales; family Poaceae; genus Avena; species Avena eriantha. The sequence continues at coordinate 296,661,946 of OU342741.1, read as the reverse complement.
GGGGACGCTGAGGGGGTGCCTTAGGTGGCCGCACCACCCCCTAGCGTATGTCAGGCCTGGCCACGCGGCCAGGTGGTGTGGCTGGCCCCTGGCCCCTCTCCGTCTCGTATTCTGGCTCCGTGTCCCCCTCGGTGAAATATTGACTTTGGCTTTTGTCCCGTCCAATTCCGAGAATACTCATTTTCTGACTTTCCTGGAACCAAAAATAGCAGAAAACAGGTAGCTGGCACCGTGGCATATTGTTAATAGGTTAGTCCAAGAAAGTGTATAAAAATACTCGAAAGTGTGGACAAAACATAAGAAAGTAGATACAAAACAAGGATGGAACATCAAAAATTATAGATACGTCTGCAACATATCAGATACGTCCAATGGGATTACATCCCTTAATAGCATAGTAATTCGACTGATGTCGATTGCTGACTTCTGTGGTTATGCGGGTGATGTGAGTAGCGGTTTCTGCCTATTCATCCAAATACGGAGTTGCTCCCACACATACATAGTTGAGAATGTCCATGATGATAATCTTTATCTTAAATCTTTACAATACTAGTGGTGTATCCGCTACTCCTTGAGAATGCTTTTTCCCTACTACAGTTTCAATCTCTCTTACATACGCGATACTTACTTTCTGTATTAAGTTATTCTACTTTACTTTATTAATGATTTTATACCAAAACCCCCAAAACTGCTTTTTACATAATACTCGCATTTTATCTTGTTAATTAGAACTTTATCTAGCATTTCTATCACAATATTTATTTCAAGAATTATTAGACTTTAGACTCCAGCTCCCTGTGGGATCGATATATTTATTTTGAAACTAGCTACAAATGATCTGTGCACTTGCAGTCATCACATGACCACACACACTCTAGTGAATTATGTGATGCAACTTTTTCCACTCGTGCAACATGCAATGTGGAATTTGCTTTCCTATGTGTTTTTGGTCTCTGTGACCATCGTTTGACATATGGGTCCCTATAGTCATTGCATGTGTTCTTTTCCTAAACCACATTGATCCACTAGAGTCATTGATTCACATAACCACATTACATTTGTTCTTTTCCTAAACCACATTGATCCACATGACCGCGCACACTCCAGTGGATTATGTGATGCAACTTCTACCACACTGGTGCAACATGCAACGTGGAAGCTACATTCCTACGTGATTTTGGTCTCTCTGACCACGGTTTGACGCATGGAGTCCCTAGAGTCATTGCATTTGATATTTTCCTAAACCACATTGATCCACTAGAGTCATTGCATGTGTTATTTTACTAAACCGCATTGATCCACATGAACACACATACTCCAGTGGATTCTGTGATGCAACTTCTGGTACACTAGTGCAACATGCAATGTGGAAGCTGCTTTTCTAAGTGTTTTTGGTCTCTATGACCATGCTTTGACACATGGAGACCCTAGAGTCATTGCATGTGTTCTTTTCCAAACCACTTTGATCCACAAGACCACACACACTCCAGTGGATTTTGTGATGGAACTTTTTCCACACTGGTGTAACATGCAATGTGGAAGCTACTTTCCTAAGAGTTTTTGGTCTCTGTGACCATGGTTTGACACATGGAGTCCCTAGAGTCATTGCATGTGTTCTATTACTAAACCATATTGATTCACATAACCACACACACTCCAGTAGGTTTTATGTTGCAATTTTGCCTCACTGTTGCAACATGCAATGTGGAAGTTGCTTTCCTAACTACTTTTGGTCTCTATGACCATGGTTTGACACATGGAGTCCCTAGAGTCATTGCATGTGTTCTTTTCCTAAACCACATTGGTCCACTAGAGTCATTGATCCACATGACCACATTGTATGTGTTCTTTTCCTAAACCACATTGATCCACCAGACCACACACACTCCAGTCGATTATGTGATAGAACTTCTGCCACATTGGTGCAACATGCAATGTGGAAGCTGCTTTCCTAAGAGTTTTTGGTCTCTGTGACCATGGTTTGACACATGGAGTCCCTAGAGTCATTGCATGTGATCTTTTCCTAAACAACAATGATCCACTAGAGTCATTGCATGTGTTCTTTTCCTAAACCACATTAATCCACAAGACCACACACACACTCAAGTGGATTATGTGATGCGACTTTTGCCACACTAGTGCAACATGCAATGTGGAAGCTGCTTTCTAACTGTTTCTGATCTTTGTGATCATGGTTTGACACATGGAGTCCCTAGAGTCATTATTGTGATTTTTGCTAAACCACATTGATCCACATGACCACACACACTCTAGTGCATTCTGTTATGCATATTTTTCCACACTAGTGCAACATGCAATGTGGAAGCTGCTTTCCTAAGTGTTTTTGGTCTCTATGATCATGGTTTGACACATGGAGTCCCTAGAGTCATTGCATGTGTTCTTTTCCTAAACCAGATTGATCCACATAACCACATTGCATGTGTTATTTTCCTAAACCACATTGATCCACATGACCACATACACTCCAGTGGATTCTGTGTTGCAATTTCTGCCACACTAGTGCAACATGCAATGTGGAAGCTGCTTTCCAAAGTGTTTTTGGTCTCTGTGACCATGGTTTGACACATGGAGTCCCTAGAGTCATCGCATGTGTTCTTTTCCTAAACCACATTGATCCACTAGAGTGAATGCATGTGTTCTTTTCCTAAACGATATTGATCCACATGACCAAACACAGTCTAGTGGATTCTGTGATACAACTTTTGCCACACTGGTGCAACATGCAGTGTGGAAGTTGCTTTCCTAAGTGTTTTTGGTCTCTGTGACCATTGTTAGACACATGGAGTCCCTAGACTCATTTCATGTCATCTTTACCTAAACCATATTTATTCACATGACCACATTGCATGTGTTATTTTCCTAAAGCACATTGATCCACATGACCACACACACTCCAAGGGATTCTGTGATGTCCACACTTGTGCAACATGCAATCTGGAAGCTGCCTTCCTAAGTGTTTATGGTCTCTTTGACCATGGTTTGACACATGGAGTGCCTAGAGTCAGTGCATGTGTTATTTTCTTAAACCACATTGATCCACTAGAGTCATTGCATGTGTTCTTTTCCTAAACCACAATGATCCACATGAGCACACACACTCTAGTGGATTCTGTGATGCAACTTTTGCCACACTAGTGCAACATGCAATGTGGAAGTTGCTTTCCTACGTGTTTTTGGTCTTTGTAACTATGGTTTGTCACCTGGAGTCCCTAGAATCATTGCATGTGTTCTTTTCCTGAACCCCATTGATCCACTAGAGTCATTGATCCACACGACCACATTGCATGAGTTATTTTCGTAAACCACATTGATGCATATGACCACACACACTCCAATGGATTCTGTGATGCAACTTCTGCCACACTGTTGCAACATGCAATGTGGAATCTCCTTTTCTAAGTGTTTTTAGTCTCTATGACCATGGTTAGACACATGGAGTCCTACAATCATTGCATGTGTTCTTTTCCTAAACCACGTTGATCCACATGACCACATTACATGTGTTTTTTCCTAAAGCACATTGATCGACATGGCTACACACTCCAGCGGATTCTTTGATGCAACTTTTTCCACACTTGTGCAACATGCAATGTGGAAGCTGCTTTCCTAAGTGTTTTTGGTCTCTTTGATCATGGTTTGACACATGGAGTGCCTAGAGTCATTGCATGTGTTCTTTTTCTAACTCACATTGATCCACTAGAGTCATTGGTTCACATGACCACGTTGCATGTGTTCTTTTCCTGAACCACATTGATACACATGACCACATTACATGTGTTATTTTCCTAAACCACATTGATCCACATGGCCACATACACTCGAGTGTATTTTCTGATGCAATTTCTGTCATACTAGTGCAACATGCAATGAGGAAGCTGCTTTCCTAAGTGTTTTTCTATGACCGTGGTTTCACACATGGAGTCCCTAGAGTAATTGGATGTGTTCTTTTCCTAAACCACATTGATCCACTAGAGTCATTGCATGTGTTCTTTTCCTAAACGACATTGATCCACATGACCAAACACAGTCTAGTGGATTATGTGATTCAACTTTTACCACACTGGTGCAACATGCAATGTGGAAGTTGCTTTGCTAAGTGTTTTTGGTATCTCTAACTATGGTTTGAAAGATGGAGTCCCTAGAATCATTGCATGTGTTCTCTTCATGCACCACATTGATCCACTAGAGTCATTAATCCACACGACCACATTGATCCACATGACCACACTGCATGTGATATTTTCCTAAACCACATTGATGCACATGATGACACACACTCCAATGGATTCTGTGATGCAACTTTTGCCACACTGGTGCAGCATGCAATGTGGAAGCTGCTTTTCTAAGTGTTTTTAGTCTCTGTGACCATGGTTAGACACATGGAGTCCCTAGAGTCATTACATGTCTTCTTTTCCTACACCACATTTATTCACATGACCACATTGCATGTGTTATTTTCCTAAAGCACAATGATCCACATGACCACACACGCTCCAGTGGATTTTGTGATGCAACTTTTTCCACACTTGCGCAACATGCAATGTGGAAGATGCTTTCCTAAGTGTTTTTGGTCTCTTTGACCATGGTTTGACACATGGAGTGCCTAGAGTCATTGCATGTGTTCTTTTTCTAAACCACATTGATCCACTAGAGTCATTGCATGTGTTATTTTTCTACAAGACATTGATCCACATGACCAAACACACTCTAGTGGATTCTGTGATGCAACTTATGCCACACTAGTACAACATGCAATGTGGAAGTTGCTTTCCTACGTGTTTTTGGTCTTTGTAACTATGGTTTGTCACCTGGAGTCCCTAGAATCATTGCATGTGTTCTTTTCCTGAACCCCATTGATCCACATGACCACATTGCATGTGTTCTTTTCATAAAGGACATTGATGCACATGACGACACACACTCCAATGGATTCTGTGATGCAACTTCTGCCACACAGGTGCAACATGCAATGTGGAATCTGCTTTTCTAAGTATTTTTGGTCTCTGTGACCATGGTTTGACACATGGAGTCCCTAGAGTCATTGCATGTGTTATTTTACTAAACCACATTGATCCACATAACCACAGACACACTCTAGTAGGTTTTATGTTGCAATTTTGCCACACTGTTGCAACATGCAATGTGGAAGTAGCTTTCCTAACTGTTTTTGGTCGTTGTGACCATGGTTTGACACAAGGAGTGTGTAGAGTCATTGCATGTGTTGTTTTCGTAAACCACATTGATCCACTAGAGTCATTGATCCAAATGACCACATTGCCCGTGTTCTTTTCCTAAACGACATTGATCCACATGACCACACACACTCTAGTGGATTCTATGATACAACTTTTGCCACATTGGTGCAACATGCAATGTCTAAGCTGCTTTGCTAAGTGATTTTGGTCTTTGTGACCATGGTTTGACACATGGAGTACCTAGAGTCATTGCATGTGATCTTTTCCTAAACCACAATGATCCACTAGAGTCATTGCATGTGTTCATTTCCTAAACCACATTGATCCACAGGACCACACACACACTGAAGTGGATTCTGTGATGCAACTTTTGGCACACTAGTGCAACATGCAATGTGGAAGCTCCTTTCTAACTGTTTTTGATCTTTGTGACCATGATTTGACACATGGAGTCCCTAGAGTCATTAATTGTGATTTTTGGTAAACCACACTGATCCACATGACCACACACACTCCAGTGGATTCTATGATGCATCTTTTTCCACACTGGTGCAACATGCAATGTGGAAGATGCTTTCCTAATTATTTTTTATCTCTATGATCATGGTTTGACACATGGAGTCCCTAGAGTCATTGCATGTGTTATTTTCCTAAATCACATTGATCCACATGACCACATTGCATGTGTCATTTTCCTAAACCACATTGATCCACATGCCTACATTGCATGTGTCATTTTCCTAAACCACATTGACCCACATGACCACATATACTCCAGTGAATTATGTGATGCAATTTCTGCCACACTAGTGCCACATGCAATGTGGAAGATGCTTTCCTAAGTGTTTTTGGTCTCTATGACCATGGTTTGACACATGGAGTCCCTAGAGTCATGCATGTGTTCTTTTCCTAAACCACATTGATCCACTAGAGTGCTTGCATGTGTTCTTTTCCTAAACGACATTAATCCACATGACCAAACACAATTTAGTGGTTTCTATGATGCAAATTTTGCCACACTGGTGCAACATGCAATGTGGAAGTTGCTTTCCTAAGTGTTTTTGGTCTCTGTAACTATGGTTTAACACATGGAGTCCCTAGAATCATTGCATGTGTTCTATTTCTAAACCACATTGATCCACTAGAGTCATTGATCCACATGACCACACTCCATGTGTTCTTTTCGTAAACCACAATGATGCACATGACGACACACACTCCAATGGATTCCGTGATGCAACTTCTGCCATACTGGTGCAACATGCAATGTGGAAGCTGTTTTTCTTAGTATTTTTGGTCTTTGTGACCATGGTTAGACACATGGAGTCCCTAGAGTAATTGCATGTATTATTTTCCTAAAGCACATTGATCCACATGACAACACACACTCAAGTGGATTCTATGATGCAACTTTTTCCACACTTGTGCAACATGCAATGTGGAAGCTACTTTCCTAAGTGTTTTTGGTCTCTTTGACCATGGTTTGACACATGGAGTGCCTAGAGTCATTGCATGTATTCTTTTCCTAAACCACATTGATCCACTAAAGTCATTGCATGACTTCTTTTCATAAACCACATTGCACACATACTCTAGTGGATTCTGTGATGCAACGTTTGCCACACTGGTGGAACATGCAATGTGGAATTTGCTTTCCTAAGTGTTTTTGGTCTCTATGGCCACTGTTACACACATGGAGTCCCTAGAGTCATTGCATGTCTTCTTTTCCTAAACCATATTTATTCACATGACCACATTGCATGTGTTATTTTCCTAAAGCACATTGATCCACATGACCACACACACTCCAGTGGATTTTGTGATGCAACTTTTTCCACAGTTGTGCAACATGCAATGTGGAAGCTGCCTTCCTAAGTGTTTTTGGTCTCTTTGACCATGGTTTGACACATGGAGTGCCTAGATTCATTGCATGTGTTCTTTTACTAAACCACATTGATCCACTAGAGTCATTGCATGTGTTCTTTTCCTAAACCACATTGATCCACATGAGCATACACACTCTAGTGGATTCTGTGATGTAACTTTTGCCACACTGGTGCAACATGCAATGTGGAAGTTGCTTTCCTAAGTGTTTTTGGTATTTGTAACTATGGTTTGACACATGGAGTACCTAGAATCATTGCATGTGTTCTTTTCCTGAACCACATTGATCCACTAGAGTCATTGATCCACACGGCCACATTGCATGTCTTTTTTCCTAAACCACATTGATGCACCTAACCACACACTCTCCAATGGATTCTGTGATGCAACTTTTGCCACACTGGTGCAACATGCAATGTGGAAGATACTTTTCTAAGTATTTTTGGTCTCTGTGACCATGGTTAGACCCATGGAGTCCCTACATTCATTGTATGTGTTCTTTTCCTAAACCACGTTGATTCACATGACCACATTACATGTGTTATTTTCCTAAAGCACATTGATCCACATGGCCACACACTCCAGTGGATTCTGTGATGCAATTGTTTCCACACTTGTGCAACATGCAATGTGGAAGTTGCTTTCCTAAGTGTTTTTGGTCTCTTTTTCCATGGTTTGATACATGGAGTGCCTAGAGTCATTGCATATGTTCTTTTTCTAATCCACTTTTATCCACTAGAGTCATCGATTCACATGACCACATTGCATGTTTTCTTTTCCTAAACCACATTGATCCACATGAACACATTACATGTGTTATTTTCCTAAACCACATTGATCCACATGCCCACATACAGTCGAGTGGATTCTATGATGCAATTTCTGCCACACTAGTGCAACATGCAATGTGGAAGCTGCTTTCCTAAGTGTTTTTTGTCTCTATGACCGTGGTTTCACACATGGAGTTCCTAGAGTAATTGCATGTGTTCTTTTCCTAAACCACATTGATCCACTAGAGTCATTGCATGTGTTCTTTTTCTAAACGACATTGATCCACATGACCAAACACAGTCTAGTAGATTCTGTGAAGCAACTTTTGCCACACTGGTGCAACATGCAATGTGGAAGTTGCTTTCCTAAGTGTTTTTGGTCTTTCTAACTATGGTTTGACACATGGAGTCCCTAGAATCATTGCATGTGTTCTTTTCCTGCACCACATTGATCCACTAGAGTCATTTATCCACATTGCAACTTCTCCCTAGAGTCATTGCATGTGTTCTTTTCCTAAACCACATTGATCCACATGACCACACTGCATGTGTTATTTTCCATTACCACATTGATCCACATGACCACATACACTCCAGTGGATTCTATGATGCGACTTTTTCCACACTTGTGCAACATGCAATGTGGAAGCTACTTTCCTAAGTGTTTTTGGTCTCTATGACCATGGTTTGACACATGGAGTCCCTAGAGTCATTGCGTGTGTTATTTTCCTAAACCACATTCATCCACTAGAGTCATTCATGTGTTATTTTCCTAAACGACATTGATCCACATGACCAAACACAGTCTAGTGGATTCTGTGATGCACCTTTTGCCACACTGGTGCAACATGTAATGTGGAATTGCTTTCCCAAGTGTTTTTGGTCTCTGTAACAATGGTTTGACAAACAGAGTCCCTAGAATCATTGCATGTGTTCTTTTCCTGAACCACATTGATCCGCTAGAGTCATTGATCCAAACGACCACATTGCATGTGTTCTTTTCGTAAACCACATTGATGCACACGATGACACAAACTCCAATGGATTCTGTGATGCAACTTCTGCCAAACTGGTGCGACATGCAATGTGGAAGCTACTTTTCTAAGTGTTTTTGGTCTCTGTGATCATGGTTAGACACATGGAGTCCCTAGAGTCATTGCATGTCTTCTTTTCCTAAACCACGTTGATTCACATGACCACATTGCATGTGTTATTTTACTAAAGAACATTGATCCACATGGACACACACACACTCCAGTGGTTTCTGTGATGCAACTTTTTCCACACTTGTGCCACATGAAATGTGGAAGATTATTTACTCAGTGTTTTTGGTATCTTTGACTGATGTTTGACACATGGAGTGCCTAGAGTCATTGCATGTATTCTTTTTCTAAACCACATTGATCCACTTGAGTCATTGATTCACATGCCCACATTGCATGTATTCTTTTCCTAAACCACATTGATCCACATGACCACATTACATGTGTTTTTTTCCTAAACTACATTGATCCACATGGCCACATACACTCGAGTGGATTTTGTGATGCAATTTCTACCACACTAGTGCAACATGCAATGTGGAAGCTGCTTTCCTAAGTGTTTTTGGTCTCAATGACAGTGGTTTCACACATGGTTTCTTTTTGCTAAACCACATTGATCCACTAGATTCATTGCATGTGTTATTTTCCTAAATGACATTGGTCCACATGACAAAACACAGTCTAGTGGATTCTATGATACAAGTTTTGCCACACTGGTGTAACATGCAAGGTGGAAGTTGCTTTCCTAAGTGTTTTTGGTCTCTCTAACTATGGTTTGACACATGGAGTCACTGGAATCATTACATGTGTTCTTTTCCTGCACCACATTGATCTAGTAGAATCATTGTTCCACATTGCAACTTCTCCCTAGAGTCATTGCAAGTGTTCTTTTCCTAAACCACATTGATCCACATGACCACACTTCATGTATTATTTTCCTAAACCACATTGATGCACATGACCATATACACTCCAGTGGATTCTGTGATGCAATTTATGCCACACTAGTGCAACATGCAATGTGGAAGCTTCTTTCCTAAGTGTTTTTCATCTCTATGACCATGGTTTGACACATGGAGTCGCTAGAGTCATTGCATGTATTGTTTTCCTAAACTATATTGATCCACTAGAGTCATTCCATGTGTTCTTTTCCTAAATGACATTGATCCACATGACCAAACACAGTCCAGTGGATTCTGTGATGCAACTTTTGCCACACTGGTGCAACATGCAATGTGGAAGTTGCTTGCCTAAGTGTTTTTGGTCTCTATAACTATGGTTTGACACATGAAGTCTCTAGAATCATTGCATGTGTTCTTTTCCTGAACCACATTGATCCGCTAGAGTCATTGATCCAAACGACCACATTGCATGTGTTCTTTTCGTAAACCACATTGATGCACACGATGACACAAACTCCAATGGATTCTGTGATGCAACTTCTGCCAAACTGGTGCGACATGCAATGTGGAAGCTACTTTTCTAAGTGTTTTTGGTCTCTGTGATCATGGTTAGACACATGGAGTCCCTAGAGTCATCGCATGTCTTCTTTTCTTAAACCACATTTATTCACATGACCACATTGCATGTGTTATTTTCCTAAAGGACATTGATCCACATGACCACACACACTCCAGTGGATTCTGTGATGCAACTTTTTCCACACTTGTGCAACATCAAATGTGGAATTAAGATGCTTTCCTAAGTGTTTTTGGTCTCTTTGACCATGGTTTGACAGATGGAGTGCCTAGAGTCATTGCATGTTGTAACACCCCATCCACTCCTGGGCCCGGGGGGTGTCACTCCTGGCAGCTTAATAGGATATCTAGACTGGCCCCACAGACCAACACTAGTCTTTTCTACGCACTTTGTCCTCACTCGTGCGCACCCGGTTACCCACTTCCCGGTCGGTCACCCATCCTAGAATTGCTCTAGGCCAAGCATGCTTAACCTTAGAGTTCTTTTTGAATGAGATTCCGGAAAAGAAGTTGCAACTTGTTGGTATGGGTATCGTATCAATCCTATTAAGCCATGTGCCTCGATCTCACATACACCCACCCTTTAGAAGATCGATGCCCTCATCGATCAAGCACACCCCAGGAACGTTCCCTCTTGGCACGCGTCTATGCGTCCAGTGCCGACACATGTGCCATGTCGTGTCCAGTCCGGGCAACACGTGCCATGCTCCACATGTCCCGCCACTAACCCTCACACACCCGTGTAATCGCAAGGGTCAACTCTAATACCACTTGTAACACCCCGTCCACTCCTGGGCCCGGGGGGTGTCACTCCTGGCAGCTTATAGGATATCTAGACTGGCCCCACAGACCAACACTAGTCTTTTATGCGCACTTTTTCCTCACTCGTACGCACCCGGTTACCCACTTCCCGGTTGGTCACCCATCATAGAATTGCTCTAGGCCAAGCACGCTTAACCTTAGAGCTCTTTTCGAATGAGATTTCGGAAAAGAAGTTGCAACTTGTTGGTATGGGTATCCTATCAATCCTATTAAGCCATGTGCCTGGATCTCACACATGTGTTCTTTTTCTAAACCACATTGATCCACTAGAGTCATTGCATGTGTTCATGTCCTAAACGACATTGATCCACATGACCAAACACACTCTAGTGGATTCTATGATGCAACTTTCGCCACACTGGTGCAACATGCAATGTGGAAGTTGCTTTCCTAAGTGTTTTTGGTCTCGGTAACTATGGTTTGACAAATGGAGTCCCTAGAATCATTGCATGTGTTCTTTTCCTGAACCACATTGATCCACTAGAGTCATTCATCCACACGACCACATTGCATGTGTTCATTTCGTAAACCACAATGATGCACATGGTGACACACACTCCAATGGATTCTGTGATGCAACTTCTGCCACACTGGTGCAGCATGCAATGTGGAAGCTAATTTTCTAAGTATTTTTGGTCTCTATGACCATGGTTAGACACATGGAGTCCCTAGAGTCATTGCATGTCTTCTTTTCCTAAACCACATTTATTCACATGACCACATTGCATGTGTTATTTTCCTAAAGCACATTGATCCACAAGACCATACACACACTCTAGTGGATTCTGTGTTGTAACTTTTTCCACACTTGTGCAACATGCAATGTGGAAGCTGCTTTCCCAAGTGTTTTTGTCTCTTTGACCACTGTTTGACACATGGAGTGCCTAGAGTCATTGCATGTATTCTTCTTCTAAACGACATTGATCCACATGACAAAGACACTCTAGTGGATTCTGTGATGCAACTTTTGCCACACTGGTACAACATGCAATGTGGAAGTTGCTTTCCTAAGTGTTTTTGGTCTCGGTAACTATGGTTTGACAAATGGAGTCCCTAGAATCATTGCATGTGTTCTTTTCCTGAACCACATTGATGCACTAGAGTCATTCATCCACACGACCACATTGCATGTGTTCATTTCGTAAACCACAATGATGCACATGATGACACACACTCCAATGGATTCTGTGATGCAACTTCTGCCACACTGGTGCAGCATGCAATGTGGAAGCTAATTTTCTAAGTATTTTTGGTCTCTATGACCATGGTTAGACACATGGAGTCCCTAGAGTCATTGCATATCTTCTTTTCCTAAACCACATTTATTCACATGACCACACTACATGTGTTATTTTCCTAAAGAACATTGATCCACATGACCACACACACTCCAGTGGATTCTGTGATGCAACTTTTTCCACACTTATGCAACATGTAATGTGAAAGCTGCTTTCCTAAGGATTTTTGGTCTCTTTGACCATGGTTTGACACATGGAGTGCCTAGAGTCATTGCATGTGTTCTTTTCCTAAACCACATTTATCGACTAGAGTCATTGCATGAGTTTTTTTCCTAAACCACATTGATCCACATGACCACACACACTCTAGTGGATTCTGTGATGCAACTTTTGCCACCCTTGTGCAACATGTGTTGGGGATATACTTTCCGGGTATCCTCACTGTGCCTCACTGGCCAGGGTGGCCTACTTTGGTTAGAGCTTTGATTCACGGGCGCCCTAGTCAGGGACAAGAGACGGAGTCCAGTCTGGCTACGTGAAGGCCCAAAAGACTTACCGACATAGGCTTGTTATGTTACTTGTAGTTCAAGATGTACTGTTTAACCGACTCTTAGTCATAGCCAGATAGGTCTCTCCTGTAAACCCTAGGCCAGATATTTATATAAGACATCGTTGGACAAGCCTTTAGGGCACCCCACAATAGTCTACAATCTCAACTCGCATAGGCGAAACCCTTGTAACCCATATTCCGGCTCTGCCGTATTACTTGATTGCTAGCAGGAGTAGGATCCGTCCAAAGCCGGTGGATTCGAACATGGGTAAACTTGTGTGCTCACCATCCAGGAACACCATACATCTCACACCCCTCTCTTGCGCACGCCTCGAGGACCCCCTCATGGCGGACTTGTCATTAATCTGATGACAGTTGGCGCCCACCGTGGGGAAAGTGAGCTAAGGATCTGCATTCCGAGCGGAATCTGCAAGAATGAGAATCAGCAAAACCATCGCCGTCGGTCACGTCCTCTACGCCAGTGACGTCCCTCTCATCATTCTCGATGAGACCTAGATTCCGGCTAGGGAGGCCGTGACTGCCTACACCATCATGTATTTTGGTGAGATCAATGTTTACATCGGTTTTGCTGAACCTGCCCCACCCACCCTAGTAGTGCAGATAGAGGCAAAAGAAGTTTCTGGGTCCACTTTGTCTACGGAGGCGGCAGAGTTCCGGATCTTGGAAATCCTTAATCCCACCCAGCCTGCACCTATTGCAGAGGTAGTGGAGAAAGCTGAACCTGAAGCAGATCTTGCAGTGCAAGTCGAATCTGGAGCAGATCTCCCTAGCGAGGCCGAATCCCAGATCGATCTACCCGTCGAGGTCAAAGTCTAGTAGGAGGAAGGTAAAAACGCTAGTTCTTGCTCTGCCAACGCTGAAACAGATCAACCTTTCCTAAGGCATACATTGAGGTGCATAATGTTGTAAGGCGCAAACGTGGATGAGGTTCTCGAGACCATTAGGTGTTTCGAGGAAGCCGACGAGGAAAGCCGCAACTACCTCAGGACGCACGCATCACACTTTGTCGGATATGTTGGATCCAGATTCAGCTCTATCGATGCTGGAGACAACGAGGACATGGTGCTAGAGGCAATCAGAACAAACACCGACTTACCAGCATCTTCGGATGATTCCATGACATTGACGGATTTCCGAAAGTTCTCCGTGGAATATGAAGAGTAGTTCAACTCCAAAGCTGCTGAAGAAGGAGAAGCCATGGACGAAGGATATGGAGAAAACTCTCCCAAAGCGCAGGATGACATGGATCTCAGAGACAATCCCGACGTCCAGATGTCCGAAAATACCGATCAGAGCTTGAATCCGGGAAACGGACCCAAGGCCGTCTTTGCTACCAGCACAGCCAAGAAGGCAAAGAAGAGGAACAAGAATGATATGGATCAAACCGATGACCCTTGAGTTTTGTCCCTGATCTTTCACAGCGAGTCAACCTGGATGGTAATCCTTCCAATAAGGCCAATAAACATCACCTGAAGAAGAGGAATCAATCCAGCAAGTAACATGATGAAGATCACCACGCCTCAAACCTAAGCACGATAATCCTTGATGAAAACAAGAACCTCAGCAGCAATAATATGATAAACGGTTTCGCCGTCCCCGGAGGGATGATACACGGTGGAGCACAATATAGTTTGTAGACTAAAAAACTAAACTCCCCTAAACCCTAGGCGGCTGACTCCTTTATATAGGAGGGTTGCAACTAGTCGGTTGGATAGACCCAAACCGAACACTCAACAGACTCAAACCTAACCTGGACCTGGACTCAATAAGATAGCAATAATATTTGACACAACCTTAGACTTATCATTACAGATCGTAGGTCGTCCTGGTGTGCCAATCATCAATGGGATGCGCCCGCATCACCTAGCTTGGTAGAGTCCTGAAATTAGGCTTCACCTCCTCCTTCATGCCAATATCATCATCCCCCTTCAAGAAGTGTTGTCCCCAACGCTTGCGGGTCAGGTCGGAAAGGTGGCGTGATATGAACAATCGCTTCATGCATCTTTGCCATGTTCAAGTCTTGCTTGCCTTCCTGACCACATCCCCCCTTGACTTGCTCGACTTGATACAGCCCTCAACGCCTTCACCTCCTTGCGTCTCCATATGAGCTTGGACCTAGGCGCCATCGTCTTCTTCTTCTCAACTCTTGTTGGAACCCGTGGTTGCTGAACATGTACCTTCTTTGCACGACCTGGCATAAGATGAGTAATGCTTGGACCACACAACTGACGAACATGTCCATCCTTGCATCTATGCATCCGCACAATTGCCCCAACAAAACGCCTCACAGGTGTGCTAACAAAAATGCTCTTGTTACCCCGCTGCACCACATGCACTGGAACATCAGGAGCACAACTATCATCCGTCTAAACACCTGTGTCAACATAAACAACCTTCTGAACACATGCTGTAACATCCTTCCTCTCAGCAATAAGAGGACGCACTTCAACTGGCTTGTCACTAACAAGTTCCATGTGGCTTGTCATCTATAGGCATAGCTGAAGCAATATCAACATTGTCGCACTGTGCATCATGCTCTCCATCCTGCACCTTAGCTAGCCCAGATTTTAGCTTAGCCTTGCACACCTTCTCCTTATGTACCACCAGCTCTATATCAGACTTTATGTGATCATCCTGCATAGGCTTGAAAGTGTGTTGTTTGCCACCATGCACAAAAGAATATGTATTTGCTCTTCCAGCATGTGTACCGTTGTGATCATACTACCATGGACGACCAAGTAACAGCCTACATACCTCCAATGGCAACACATCGCACTCAATCTCATCAACATAATCACCAATTGTAAATGGCACAAGCACCTTATGAGTTACCTTCAACATACCGCAGCTATTGAACCATTGTAGATGCTTAGCTTCAGTAATACACCATGTGGACAACCCCAATGCTACCACCATTGCCTTGCTAATGCCATCAGTACAACTTCCTCCATCAACAATCAACTTGCATGCTTTGCCTTTGATCATACGCTGCGCCTGAAATAAATTCCAACGTTGTCCCTTGTCAACTGTCATGCAAGCATTGCCTTGTACTTTATTGAATTGCAAATTTAGCCCACTCAATGGTACAACCTCATCCTCCGGAACAACCACCTTATCCTCTATCTCTGATGGTGCCAAAAATTTAGCACGTATATATTTTTTGTAGTCCTCCCAAATAGTATTCTTTGAGACACCTTGCATATGTGTGTCCATATTCCACCACCCCCAAAATTCACGTATCCTCACGCCTTTTTGCAAGACGAAAAGTGATATGGTCGTCAAACTGCAGATCTGCAGAAAGATCAACACATAAGAGAAAACCAGCTTACATTGTCTCTTCCCATAACTTGTATTATGTCGGTGTTGCAGTATGTAAGAGCGTCCACTTCAATTTACTAGAATCGCAGCGCACAAAAAATTTCAGGTCTAGATAATCATTTTAGACATTTCGTGCTGAAAGAACATTGTTGGCAAACTGGAAATCAGTATTTGAAACCATCCCTGAATGTTCGGCTAAAGTAGACTAACTATGTGTTTCTTTTTGACGCTGGAGGACTCAGTATGTGAGCTAGAACCGATCCGAACTATAGCGATAGGCTTTGCTTTTTTTTCAACTGAGCGTGTCTCATGTACAAGATCTGAACAGAAAACTGATCGGGGCCAGGAAAAAAACAAAATGATCCAAGCAGTCTTTTCTCGAACGGCGCGCAAGTATCGGGATTGCCTCGATCGTGAGGCGTGCGGGACGTGCGATCCCGACCGCGAGTGTGCCAGGGGATGCGACCGCGACTCGTACGGCAGCCGATCACCAGGCACGCGCTTTCCTTCGATCGAGAAGATCACTCGGGAAACTCGGCCGCGACTCATATGGCGGGTGGCCTCCTTCTTTTTTTTAATTACGATCAAATTTGGAACAAAACGTTCGGCGACTGGACTCTGGCCAATGCTCTCGTTCCGATCGATCTGAACTAGGAGCCGATTGGACTTCCGAGGAATCAAGGTAGGAAAGGAGCGGAACTGATCGCACCTGCCAACGACGCCCAATGCAAAAATCCTCACCAATCTGACTTGGCTGCCAACGAATATCACGATCCAATCTGAAAACTTCAACTTTCAATCTCTTCTCCCCAACCAATCTGTAAACTACTTGTCAAAAAACAGTCCGCAGATGATCCAGAAACACGTTGTGATCAACGAGAGCTCTCATACCACATGATATGGATCAAGCCGATGATCCTTGAGTTTTGTCCCGATCTTTCACAACGAGTCAACCCGGATGGTAACCTTCCAATAACACTGATAAACGTCACCTGAAGAAGAGGAATCAATCCAGCAAGTAACATGATGAAGATCACCACGCCTCAAACCTGAGCACGACAATCCTTGATGAACACAAGAAGCTCCATAGCAATAATATGATAAACGGTATCGCTGTCCCTGGAGGGATGATACACGGTGGAGCACAATGTAGTTTGTAGACTAAACAACTAAACTCCCCTAAACCCTAGGCGGTTGGCTCCTCTATATAGGAGGCCTGCAACTAGTTGGTTGGATAGACCCAAACCGAACACACAATAGACTCGAACCTAACCTAGACCCGGACTCAATAACATAGCAATAATATTTGACACAACCTTAGACTTATCATTACATATCGTAGGTCGTCCTGGCGTGCTAATCATCAATGGGATGCGCCCGCATCACCTAGCTTGGTGGAGTCCTGAAATTAGGCTTCACCTCCTCCTTCATGCTCATATCAAAGAAGAACAAGACTCCGGCAAAAGATCCTCCAGCAGAGGAAGTGGTTGCCGAATAATATAAAGAAGACTCGGGCGGAGCCTTAATCCCAGACGAGCCTAAGGAAACTCCGGTGGATGGATACGTGGTTACTACTGGTGCCCATAAACTCATCGATGCTACGTTAACTACGCCAATCCCTACTGCTGTAGAGCTTACACTTGCAGAATTGGAAGAAAGGGCCCAAGCCCTAGAAGCGCGTCGTCAAGTACTCCTAGATGAGGCTAATTACCTTATGGAAGATAAGAAGCGCATTGCATCTGCAGGGCAGTTCAACTCCCTGCAGCATCAGAAGACCCAGAACGGCCCCGTGCGGGCTAACAGAAATCCGGAAGGGAGATGACGCTATCAAAGGATAACCTCAGCTGGATAGGAAGGGAGATCTAGTGTATGGCATGCCACTGGAAAACACCGCTGCAGCTCGAGATATCCTGGCAAACCACCCAAACCCAGATCAAGTTCGGTTGGGCGTAAAGCTACTTACCAAGGGTGTGGAGCAACAAAGGGCCACGAAATCCAGAAGCGGAAAACTGGTCTCCATGTCCGACCAATGTTGCACGGATCTGGCTTGGGATGATATCAGGACCCGACGGGATCCAACACATCATCACTGTCCTGACCGCCGGGAAGACAACTATTTGAGAAACGGATCTTCAGGGCAACGACATAGAACCGCATGTGGCAGGAGCAATGTTGCCCCAGCCGCGGAGCCAGACATAGTTGCGGCACTGGTTCCTAGACACCCTCCCGAGCGAGAGTCAAACAATCGCGGGGAAGACGACAAAGAGAAACATCAGGAGGAGGACCGACAAAGGATGCCACATCCTAGACATACAAGTCGTCTAGCTGAACCTCACTGCAGTGGGGGGAACGACGGACACCATGCCGAGTCAAGCCGGCAGGGGCCTCATCATAATGAAGACCCTTCCTGGAACCGGAATAATGATGCTCCGGATGGAGGCCAAAATTCAGCCGGAAATAACCCACCTGCACCACCCTCTCCACCAAGCAGCCATCATACTGGCTCTCGAGGACACCAATGAGGGTGTCGTGGCAGAGGAGGTGGTGGCAGAAGCAGAAGTCCGGCTCCAAGGCACCGCAGCCACAATGAACAACCAAGACGGCGTTCCCTATCACCAAGAGACGTGAGACACCGGATCAACTCTAACATAGAGGCGCGATGCTACGAGAATGACGATATCTACGTGGGTCCAAAATTCTTCAGACCATGAATTCGACAAACACACTTCCCGAAAGGATTTGCTATCTCAAGACATATCCAAGCATATGATGGAGTGGCCCGGCCAGATACTTGGCTCCAGGATTTTTCCAGGCTTGCTGCATTGCCAAAGGTGGAAATAGTTTGGTCGCAACCCGGTATCTCCCCCTTATGATAAGGAAGACAGCATGATCCTAGCTCAATGAACTTCCGGAGAACAACTGGTATGACATGCGAAGTGCGTTCTTTCGGAATTTCGAAGGCACATATCGGAGGCCCTATATGGTAGCAGATCTGCAGCGTCGCACCCAGAAAGCTGGAGAAAGTTGCCGAGATTATCTCGGACAATGGATCGACACCAAGAACTCCTGTGAAGGGGTAAATGATCAAACGCTGATTGAAGCTTTCATTGTAGGACTCCCAATTGGTTTACTACATCACCGCTTGAAGTGAGACAAGGTCACTGATCTAGGAGAGATGATATAAACAGCAAGCAAATATGCAGATGCCGATGACAACACAGAAGGAGTACTAAACGTCCTGGCGGTACCACAGTCGTTAAAACAGCCGAATCAACAAGCTTAGAAGCGCAAGAACACCTTGGAAGAAAAGCCCAACACGGAAACCGCAGTTGTCATTGCTACTTTCGGGTCTGGAGGACGAGGAGGGTGTGGAGGCGGTCGTGGACGCGGTCGTGGGACGTCAAGAGTCTAGGGTAGAGGAGACAAGCAACCTGGCAAAACCTATTCCTAGGCCGACATTGCCAACAATCCGTGTGTGCATCACTTAGATGCCAACGGGGGCTCGTCCCACACAAATGCCGAGTGTCGTTTCAATGACGACATCAAGAAAGAAGATTCCACTGGCTACATGGTTAAGCGGAGGAAGGGAAAGAAAAATCTCGAAAAAGAAAAGGAGACCAAGGAAGATTCCGACATGGAGGAAGTTGATCCTTCAAATCCCTAGTCGGATGGAAAGAAAAACTTCCCAATGAAGAAAGACACTTATGTCACTTTCCTTGGGTCTTAACCAGCTAAGGTCAAGAAGGCAGTTTTGCATGAGCTCAACGCAACTGTTCTGGCTGTCCCTCAATTCTTGGACTGTTCGGATGTGACAATCACCTTTGATCGTGATGATCATCCACCTAAGTTCCACAGGCAAGGAAAATACGCCATAGTCATCAATCCACCCATTGACAGCTATGGTTTCTCCAAGACTCTTATGGACGGTGGCAGCAACATCAACATCCTCTACATCAAAACGCTACGTTGGATGAGGATCTAGGAAACTCAACTGAATCACAGCTCTGTGATATTTCATGGAGTTGTCCCAGGAAGACAAGCAAACTCCCTGGGAGAGATAACTTTGGATGTTACTTTTGGAACTCCAAAGAATTACCGGACGAAATCACTTTCATTCGAAGTGGTCCCGTTCAAGAGCGCATACCACATTATATTTGGACGTCCGGCCTACTAGGCTTTCATGGCTCGTTCGTGTTACATTTACAATATGATGAAAATTCTAGGTCCGAAGGGCGTGATCACCATCAGCTGAGACCCGAAGAAAGCACGAGAGTGCAAGGATGGAAATGCCGCCTTTACAGAAGCCGTACTACACGCCCAGGAGTACCAGGAGATCTAGAAGACCATCGACCCGTCCGAGATGCCCGCGACGAAGGAGGTGACAAAGCCGACTCCAGAGTTCAAGGAATCAGAAGAAACGAATACGACGCCGTTGAAGGATGATGAACCCTCCAAGGTGACCCAGATAGGTGTAGGTTTAGATAGCGCATAGGAAAGCGTGCTTGTTAGTTCCTCCAACCAAATCAAGATATCTTCGCATGGCAGCCATCTAACATGACCGGAGTACCTAGGGAACTTGCTGAGCACTCTCTAAATGTACACCCAAACACCAAACCCGTCAAAAAGTACTTACGACATTTCATCGATGAAAAGTGAAAAGCAATAGCTAAGGAACTAGCTCGGCTCGATTTAGCCAGATTCATAGAAGAGGTCATCCACACTAAGTGGTCGGCCAATCATGTAATGGTCCCTAAAAAGGACACCACTGATTTAAGGATATGTGTTGATTATACCGCCTTGAACAAGGTTTGTCCCAAAGATCCGTTCGCTCTGCCTAGAATTGATCAAGTTATCGATTCTACATCAGGCCTGGAACTCTTATGTTTTCTTGATGCATATTCCAGTTATCACCAAATTAGGATGAAGGAATAAGATAAAGTCAAAACTTCATTCATAACTCCCTTCGGAACCTTCTGATTCGTTACGATGCCCTTTGGGCTCAAGAACGCAGGAGCTACATACCAGCGCACTATGCAGTGTTGCCTTGACGATCAAATCGGATGCAATGTACATGCATATGTGGATGACATAGCGGTGATGTCCAAAAATAAGGAAACCTTAATTTCTGACTTGGAGGAAACATTTGCTAATCTACGAAAATACAACATAATGCTTAACCCGAAGAAATGTTTCTTTGGAATACCAGCCGGCAATTTGTTAGGTTTCATCGTGCCACAAAGAGGCATAGAGGTGAACCGAGACAAAATTAAGGCTATACTTAATATTTCCAGGCCGACTCGCCTGAAGGACGTTCAAAGACTAACAGGTTGCATTGTTGTAGTCAGTCGGTTTGTAAGTTGGCTCGATGAAAGAGCCGCACCACTCTACAAGCTCCTGAAAAAGACTAAAAAGTTCATTTGGACTGACGAAGCTGAAGCTACACTACAAGATCTGAAATAAGTACTCTCATCTACTCCTATCCTCGCAGCACCAGATCCTCATGAACCGATTTTTCTCTATCTCGTTGCGACAAATAGAGTCGTCAGTGTCGTCATGGTCGTGGGGAGACCAGAGAAAAATAGGAACACCTGGTGTAGCGTCCGACTTACTACCTCAGCGAAGTCCTAACTGAATCAAAGCTGCGGTATCTGCACTATCAAAAGTTGGCTTACGGTGTGTTCTTCGCATCCCAAAAGTTACGGCATTACTTTCAGGAACATCCAATTACTGTGGTGAGCACAACTCCCATGAGAGATATAATCAACAACAACGATGTTATAGGACGTGTCGCAAAATGGGGCATAGAGCTTTCAGCTTTCGACATTGCGTACAAACCTTGTACAACAATCAAATCCCATATCCTCGCTGACTTTGTTGCTGATTGGACAAAGACAACGGAAAATATGACCCTCCCAGAGTCAGAATACTGGACCTTGCATTTTGACGGGTCCAAGGCGCTCGAGGGCTCAAGGGCTGGCGTGGTGCTCAAATCACCCCAAGGAGATAAGCTTTTATATGTGTTGCAGATCCACTTCATGACAACAAACAATATTGCCGAATATGAAGCACTGCTGCATGGAATCCAGATTGCTAAGGATATCCACATCCGACGATTAATGTGTTATGGAAATTCAGATCTTGTTGCTCAACAAGTGTCGGATATTTGTAATGCAAATAAACACATGGAAGCATATAGAGATGTCATGGATGAATTATCTAAATCGTTCGAAGGTTTTGAGGTTCAACACATCCCTCGAACAGAAAATGAGGAAGCATATGCGTTATCTCGAATAGGCTCTGCACGGAAAAAGGTCCTGAATGTCACTTTTTAGAGCACCTCAAAGTTCCCTCTATAAAAGGAGTGGATCAGGAATATTCGACCAAATCCGACTCACCTTTAGTGGCAGTTCTAGCTGTAATTCCCAGATAGACTCAACCCCACCTTGATTTATTGGTAGATGGAAAACTACCTGAAGACAAGGTTTTGTGCCGGCAGATCGTCCGACGAGCAAAAACCTATACAATAATAAATGGTGAGCTCTATAAGCGGAGTGTATCTGGAGTCTTTCAGCACTGCGTATCTCTGGAATAAGGAGTGGAAATCTTACAAGAAAACCACGAAGGCGAATGCGGCTATCATGCTGCAGCCAAATCTTTAGTGGCAAAATCTTTTAGACACGGATTTTTCTGGCTTACAGCCAAGGCATATGCTGAACGGCTGGTCAAGACGTGCAAGGGCTGCCAAAAGTACGCCAAACAAGCTCATGTTCCGGCTGATCAGCTGCGAACAATACCTATAACATGGCCTTTCACGGTCTGGGGGCTTAACATGGTAGGACCGTTTAAACGGGATCCAAGTGGATTTACTCATCTCTTAGTGATGGTGGATAAATTCACAAAATGGATTGAGGCTAAACCCATCACCAGTTGTGATGGAGCAACAACCAAAAGATTTGTCGAGGATGTTATAATCTGATACGGTTATCCACATATCATTATCATGGACAACAGGAGCAATTTTTCTATGGGAGAACTTGCCGAATTCTGCGATGATCAAAATATCCATCTTGACATTGCGTCAGACGCACATCCATAAGCTAATGGACAAGTTGAAATAGCAAATGGTTTAATCCTACAAGGCCTCAAACCAAGACTCGAATCACCACTACGTCATGATACGGGGGCTTGGGCAGATGAATTGCCTTCTGTGATATGGAGCTTGCGAACAACCCCAAACAGGTCAACCGGATACACACCTTTCTTCTTGGTCTATGGTGCAGAATTTGTTCTTCCTTGTGATTTCATTCATACTTCTCCCGATTTGCTACGTATATCGAAAAGGATGCCGAAATTTCTTGACAAAATGATATCGATTTAATCGAAGAAGTTCGCGTTATTGCTGAGATGAGATCAACATCCTATCAGCAGAAGTTATGCAAGTATCATAGCCAGAGTGTCAAAAATAGGTCTTTCAATAAGGGCAATTTGGTTCTCTGGCTTGTGCAGAAAAGAAAGCACAAACTTCCCAAGTATGGGAAGGGCCCTTTTTAGTTAGCCGAGTATTGCACAATGGTTCTTACTATCTAACTGACATGCAACCAGTCAAAGAAAGACCTGCTACTAAGAAAAGAAAGAGAGCTGGAGGCAGTACAGACCCAGAAGAATAGACATACCGTGGAATATTGCTCAGCTACATCCCTTTTATTCTTAAATTTTCTTTCTTTGTAATCATATATGTGTACATGTTCAATGAGAAATAAAGTGTTGGTTGCCTCAATTTTTTCTAAGAAGTTTTATATTGCCATCTTATTTCCAAATGATCATGTCACTGTCGAAAATCCCAGAATACTTGAAAGTACTTTATGCTCATGTTTGTTTTGGTTAAGATTTCCGATTCTAAAAATGCTACCTTCGGGTATAAATCTAAATTTTCTAGTTTATACTTTGGTTCTTTATCTGATTACCGGATGTGGAAATTTTCCGAGTAGTGAATTGTTGGTACTGGAAGCCGACTTTGTTTCCATGTTTAAACAGGTTTAGCAATTGAGATCCATTGCTCGGCAAAGTTTCCGTGTTGAAGGTTGGCCGGCTCACGAAAGGGATGAAGCGCAAAGAGAGATAAATGATAAGTATAGGCAAAACATAAAGTGCTTATGTAAACATTCCAGGCACATCAAAATAAAGACAAAAATTGCTAAATAGAAGTAGCAAATCTTAGCACTAGCAAAAGTATTACACTACTTATTTACAAACCGATTATTTTAGAATAATACATTGTTTT
Source organism: Avena eriantha (assembly GCA_910589775.1). Lineage (NCBI taxonomy): Eukaryota > Viridiplantae > Streptophyta > Magnoliopsida > Poales > Poaceae > Avena > Avena eriantha. The sequence continues at coordinate 296,637,325 of OU342741.1, read as the reverse complement.
TTATGGAACTTTACGATGTTGGAGAAGAGGTAGGAGCTTTTGGATCACTAGAGACATTGCCTTCGCCTTGATATCTTTCTGAGACATTCAAATCCGAAACGGTTTGCTCGTTGTCGGAAACTTCAGCTGTTTCTTCGGCAGGCAGAGGAGGCGTCTCCACGCAAGTGAAGAATGGAGTGTCATAGCTGGTTAGATCAGCTACATGACATCCATATCCGGCACAGGAGTCCATGATCGCCTTGATGTCTTGCTCCTATCCGTCTTCATCCACAGTCGATTATCCGCTGGTTACTTGCCAGATCTCCATGCTTCCATGGTGGCTCATAACCATGGTGAGGGTGTTCTATGCTGCGGTCCGCGCATAGGAAATGTTCCAGTCCTGTATGAGCTAGGGCATCTCCTTTTCCTTATCTCGCACCTCAAAGGCGGACATTCTATTCATGTCCAGAACTTTGAGAACTTCACCAATATCCTCCAATGATTGGCGGAAATCGTGAAGCAAATCACCGACTTGTGTTAGCCGGCTGGTGCGAGACTTGGTGGACGAAGAATCCAGTAAGTTCAGAGGACCTACGCATATAAAGAAAATGTTAGAAAATATATCCGAACTCCTAAATTCGGAAAAACAGAAAGTCAGAAAATAGGAAACATACCCAAGATGACATCGCCAACTTTGGTCTTCTCTACCCTATGGCTCTGGAGTTCAGCCTAGAGTGCCTCGGTGATGTCCTTTTCTCTGAATAATTCATCATTGATATCTGAGATTTTCCGATCCTGGGCCACGATCCTTCGATCACGTTTTTCGGTGGGCATGGAGGAGGATTCGAGGACTTGTGCAATGCTGCGCTCGTGATCCTCCTTAAGCTTATTCAGCTCTCGACGTAAGTCGGCGTTCTCCACCTCCAGGGTCTTAAGATTCTCGGACTCTTCAATCATTGCACATGATTGTTTGACAAGTGTTGTAGGCAAAAGAACAACAGTTGAATAGGAAATTAGAGTATGAAAGCAAAAAGAGCAAGGTTAAGGACTGAAATGATTACCTTCAGCCTCATCCCTTGATACCTTTAATTGAGCATTTTCAAGTCGGAGAGCTCTGATCTCTCTCCGCTTGTTACAAATATTCTTCAATAATTCCTTCTTATAATCATTAACTTTCTATAAGTCAGAATAATACCCATAGTCAGAAGTCTACTAAAGACTTGGGCTAATATTTTCACTAATATCAGCACGAGCCCTGGGGGCTACACTAGTTCGTTCTTTGGAATCCTATGAAAGCATAAATCCGGATTGTCTATCCAACTTCATGCTTGGGGGCTAGAGGATATGATATAAAATAAAGTAAAAAGGTGAGTTGGAATTCCCACTTACATGTTGTTCATGAGTAAGCTTGCTTAAGCTCATGTTCACCTCGGTGGTAACCTTCTCGGCGACGGTCCGCGGGATTACTGGTGGTGGAGGAGCCACACCGGCTTTCAGCTTCTCGTCATGAAGACGGATTTGCTCAAGAAGTTTAGAGTACTTGACATCATGTTCTTCTTGTGCCTCTTCCTCGGAGGTGATGTTCCGTCTCTCCAGGCATTGTAGAGCCAGCCTTTCTATCTCTTCTATAGTTTTCTGATTAATGCCAAGCTTGACAATACTCGGATTGGTGAGAAGGTTATCGGCAAAAACCTCTGCTGAGGGATCATTACCCCTTGAGGGTTCACCTTTATCAACTACCGAGTCACCCATGGTGACGTTGGCCTTCGTACCAAGGTTCACTTTCTCAGAATGAAGAGCCGGATCTTCTACAACGGACGGAGATGGAGTAATCTCCAGCGTTGTAGAAGGTTGTGGGGCAGGAGTCGGAGGCGCTGTGGCAGGAAAAATCAAATTTAACTTTGAGTGGTGCAGGGGCTTCGACGAGCCTCCTTTCCCCTTGCCCTTGATGAGCTTTTTAGCTCTGAGGAGGTAATAGAACAAAGATCATTACACTTCAGAAAAAATTGAGAACTAAAATATAGAGATCTTGTGAAGAAAGTTACCTCTTCACAACGGACACTTCCTTTGTGCCAGTGGAAACTGTCGGAGTCTTACGCTTTCGGGTAAGAGTCTCCGGCAATGGGACCAGTTCTCCATCATCCTGAGAGATCTCAGGAGGATATCCCTCGAGAGGAGCAAGATCCAACTCGGGGAGGTCAGCAAGCTGAAAAGAAGAAATATCTCAGTATTGTAAAAAGAAACAATAATGTATAGATGAACACATAATTCGAGTTATCGCTGGAAAACTTACTGGTGTTATAGGATCATCAGCCGTATGCATGTCCAAGGACAGCTCCGAGATCTCCCTCTCGATCCGCTCCCTTATCAACCACTTGATTTGGGACTCACAATCCCTTTCCGAGTAAGGGCGGGAGTAGATCTGGAGAGAGTCCGTCTTGCTCTTGGTAATGGAGTGCATAAGCCGGTCGCCATGATGTTGGAGAGGCTGGATCCGGCGTGCCAGCCAGCAGTGAACCAAATCAGATCCCTTCAGACCCTTGTTCTTCATAAGATATTCGATCCGCCTCTTGGGAAGAAGCAGACCATCAGTGAGGGCCAGAGGATCCGTGTCCCAGGACTCTTGGGGCATGGCGGCACCAACAACAGAAGCAGGCAAAGCAGTTGCTTTGCTAGGAGCTGGTATATCCTTGTGATAGAAGGCAATGGACGGTCATTGTTTCACCGACTCACTAGCCTTAATCCTTGGATAGATTTGCTCTCTCCTAACAGAAAAGCTAAGAGTTCCGGTAATATAAGGATTACCGGCGGTGATAGAATTGGCCTAATACCAAGATACCCCTCACACAAAGAGGCATAAGCGCTCATTTCTAAAATAGAGTTTGGGGGAGATGGTGGAGTTGTACTCCATAGTGATCTATGACCTTAGAGAAAAAGCCTGAGGGAGGAAAGCTCAAACCTCTGTCGAGGTGAGTGCCGATGTGCACTCGCTCGTCGGTGTTAGGGGTGGGGATGGTTTGTCCGTAGCCGCTCCGCCAATCGCCGGTGCGGAGGAGACCTTCATTCTCGACGACGCGGAGCTTGGCATCGTCAAGGACACACGGGATCCAGACCCCGTGTAACTTCTCCTTCTCCGCTGCAGGTGTTGTCGCCGCCGTCGCTGCTGCAACATAAGATGAGGCCTCAACCATTTTTTGGGCACCGGTGACCTGGGATGGGCGGCACTGTGAGATTTGGGGGAGGCAGAGGGGCTCTGTTCATAGGAAGCATCGAGAGGAAGGATGAGGAACTGGCGCTGGTGAGGAGGAAGGAAGAAATATCAACCCCTTATATCCTTCACTTGCGCCACGATTCATGCAAAGTAAACAGTAACCGTGCCACACATCGTGGAAGGAGCTGGGTAACCTCCTCACGATGATTACGCTGCCTCGATCTCCGCGCTCGCATTAAAACGACGCCTTGGTTTCATGAAAGGCGGACCCACCAATGGTCGTGCTAACAAGAATGTCTGTCAATGATGTCACTTGACCTTGACTGATGTCAGGTTACGTCAAAGACCAAGTTCTGGCTTAGTTTGAATTTCAAGCTGGAAACCCGAATAATGTATTCACAGGTCTGACTTGTTTTGAGACCCATATCCTATCCTTTCTTTTGAAGTTTCAGGAACCCTTCAAGATTTTATAAGCTGAAGATAGATCAAGCTAGACGGTGATGAAATCCGACTCTAGATCTTGGAGGCTTTCGGGGGCTGTTACTGGGGATATACTTTCCAGGTATCCTCACTGTGCCTCACAGACTAGGGTGGGCCAATTCGGTTAGATCTTTGCTTCACGGGCGGCCTAGTCAGGGAGAAGAGATGGAGTCCAATCCGGCTACGGGGAGGCCCAGAAGACTTACCGACATAAGCCTGTTATGAGACTTGTAGTTGAAGATGTACTCTATAACCAACTCTTAGCCGTAGCTGGATAGGTCTCTCCTATAAACCCTAGGCTGGATATCTATATAAGACATCCTAGGACAAGCCTTTAGGGAACCCCACAATAGTCTACCATCTCAAGTCGCACAGGAGAAACCCTTGTAACCCATATTCTAGCTCTGCCATATTACTGGATTGCTAGCAGGAGTAAGATCCTTCCAAAGCCAGCGGATTCGAGCCTAGGTAAACTTGTGTGCTCACTGTCCCGGAACACCGTACGTCTCACACCCTTCTCTTCCACACACCTCGAGGACCCCCTCATGGCATACTCGTCATTAATCCGACGACAACATGCAACGTGGCAGTTGCTTTCCTAAGTGCTTTTAGTCTCTGTGACCATGGTTAGACACATGGAGTCCCTAGAGTCATTGCATGTCTTTTTTTCCTAAACCACATTTATTCACATGACCACATTGCATGTGTTATTTTCCTAAAGCACATTGATCCACATAACCACACACACTCCAATGGATTCTATGATGCAACTTTTTCCACACTTGTACAACATAGCGGCTTTCCTAAGTGTTTTTGGTCTCTTTGACACATGGAGTGCCTAGAGTCATTGCATGTGTTCTTTTCCTAAACCACATTGATCTACTAGAGTCATTGTATGTGTTCTTTTCCTAAACCACATTGTTCGACATGACCACAAACACTCTAGTGGATTCTATTATGCAACTTTTGCCACACTGGTGCATCATGCAATGTGGAAGTTGCTTTCCTAAGTGTTTTTGGTCTGTTTTACTATGGTTTGACCCATGGAGTCCCTAGAGTCGTTGCATGTGTTCTTTTCCTAAACCAGATTGATCCATTAGAGTCATTGATTCGCATGAACACATTACATATGTTCTTTTCGTTAACCACATTGATGCACATGACCACACACACTCCAATGGATTCTATGATGCAACTTCTACCACACTGGTGTAACATGCAATGTGGAAGCTGCTTTTCTAAGTGTTTTTGGTCTCTATGACCATGGTTAGACACATGGAGTCCCTAGAGTCATTGCATATCTTCTTTTCCTAAAACACATTTATTCACATGACCACATTAAAGCACATTGATCCACATGGCGCCACACACTCCAGTGGATTACGTGATGCAACTTTTTCCACACTTGTGCAACATGCAATGTGGAAGCTGCTTTCCTAAGTGTTTTTGGTCTCTTTGACCATGGTTTGACACATGGAGTGCCTAGAGTCATTGTTGAGGGCTAACCTCGAGGGTGGCCCGCTCATTCACGAATCCCTTGAAATCGAGGCGGAGGAGGTGTGGGGATGAGGGACAGAGCGAAACCGCGAACTCACGCACGAAGAACACGATGAACACACACACACCATGAAGACACGATACAAGCCAATTTCTCACTCTGGTAGCTACCAGTGTGGCGCAATCCCTAGGATTGGCGTCGGTCGGGGATCTCTCTCTCGAACCGGCATGGCGAGATGGGAGACACGGTGAGATCTTGACGTCTAGGCAAAGGGACTCCGATGCCTAGGCCTTGTACAACGCGGATGCACGATGCAAACTCCAACGAGGTTTGTGATATTTGGTGCTCCTTTGTCAAAGGAGCATGAGGCAAGAACTGGATAGATCCACAAGGGGTTTCGACTAATTCCAAATATCATGCCTAGGGTTTACAATGCGTGTGGGGGACTATATATAGGCCAGCCACAACTTCAAGGGTACTTTAGGTATAAAAAGGTATAAACTAGGCGAAATAGGAATATTCTCAGCAATCAAACCCACGTTGGTGTTAAGGGGGACGATTCCGGCAATAAGCTCGGTGGTGCCGGAATTTCCGGTCGCCGCCAGAAATTCCGATCAAAACCAGATCGGCTCACAGAGGCGCTGTTCGGTCGGCGCTAGAAGTTTTCGGCGCGCGCCGGTATTTCGAGTTGCTGGTCCAGTCCGCCGGAGTGTGCACCGGAATTTCCGGCGGGAATTCCTGTCCACCGATCCTAGTGCCAGTTTGGTCTACGACTTTGTCTTGCGATGGCTTGGCTCCTTCTCTTGGCATTTCTTCAAGGGATTCGTACCTGATGATGCATAAGGTTTTGGAATGATGTAGCAAGCCATCCAAGGATGTATCGAAGTCACATGAGACAAGGAGAAAATTCACCTTAGCTTGAAGGAGCTTGGCTCGGGCACGGGTCATCGGTCCACTTGTGGTATTTGGTGGTGTAGATGTAGGAGCTTCCGTACAACGGGCTTCATCAGCTCCCTCCCTTGGGAAAGAGTCATCCTCGACTCTTCATGGTTGTCATCTTGAACATCTCCATGGTAGGGTGAGATATCTTTGACGTTGAACGTATTGCTTGTGAGGTACTTAGACGCCGGCATGTCGATGATGTAGGCGTTGTTGTTGATTCTATTGAGGACCTTGAAGGGACTATCTCCTCTTGGCTTGAGCTTGGAGTTGTGTTCCTTGGGGAAGCGTTCTTTGCTTAGGTGTATCCACACAAGATCACCTTCTTCAAAGATCATTTACTTCTTGTCTTTTTTCAACCCTGGAGCTTGGCGAAGGACTTGTTGCTCGATAGTAGCTCTTGTTTCTTCATGAAGCTTCTTCATAGCTTGTGCGCGCTTCTCAACGTCCATGTGTGTGCGCTCATGTAGAGGTAGCGGTAGGATGTCGAGCACTTTGAGGGGATCGAAACCATAGACGATCATGAATGGACTCGTCTTGGTTGTTGAGTACTTGGCATGGTTGTAGGAGAAATCGGCGTGTGGGATGCATTCCTCCCAATCCTTGAGGTTTTTCTTGATCAACACACGAAGTAGAGTCATGAGGCTTCGGTTGACAACTTCGGTTTGTCCATCGGTTTGGGGATGCGATACGGATGAGAAGAGGAGCTTGACGCCGAGCTTGGCCATGAGGGTCTGCCATAAGGAGCTTGACATCGCGGTCGGAGACGATTGTTCGTGGCACACCATGAAGACGGCCGGTTTCCCTGAAAAATAGATTTGCAACATGTGAAGCATCGTCGGTATTATGGCACGGTATGAACTGTGCCATTTTGGAAAAGCGATCCACGACAACAAAGATAGAATCATGTCCATGCTTAGATCTAGGCAATCCTAACACAAAATCCATGCTAATGTCGGACCAAGGTGTATGAGGAATAGGCAATGGCATATAAAGACCATAAGGGTTAGCTTGCGACTTAGCTTGAACACATGTCGTGCATCGTTGAACGTAGGGCTCCACGTCACGCTTCATCTTGGGCCAGAAGTAGTGAGTTGATAGCATGTCCAATGTCTTGTCACGGCCAAAGTGACACATGAGGCCTCCACCATGATATTCTTGGAGAAGCAAAAGTTGGAGCGACAATTTTAGAATGCAAAGCTTGTTTTGTTTAAAGAGAAAGCCCTTATGCAAATAGAAATCATCAACTTCTTTGTCAATGGAGCACTTTCCGAAAATTGGTTCGAAGAATGGGTCAGAAGCATACAAAGTTTTTCTTTCCACAAGACCCAACACGTTGATTTCAAGTCTTGTACGAAGGCTTGTGTGTTTGCGAGACAAACCGTCCGCAACTACATTATCTTTACCCTTCTTATACTTAACAAATGTACGGAAAAGACTCCATAAACTCAACCCACTTAGCGTGTCTCTTACTCAAGTGGGTTGCCCTTTGAGATATTTCAATGACTCATGGTCAGAATGTATGATAAATTCCTTGGGACATAGGTAGTGTTGCCAAACTGGAAGAACATGAACTAAGGCAAAAAGCTCTTTGTCATAAATCAGATAGTTAAGGCGAGCACCATCAAGTTTCTCGCTATGGTAGGCTATAGGACGTCCGTTTTGCATAAGGACTCTACCAATGCCAATACCATTAGCGTCACACTCTATGTCAAAAGTTCTTGTGAAATCCGGTAACGCAAGAAGAGCTGCTTCGGTGAGCCTCTTTTTAAGTTCATCAAAATCTTTTTGTTGTGCTTTGCCCCACACGAAGGTGACATTCTTTTTCGTCAACTTGCTGAGAGGACAAGCAATGGTGGAAATATCTTTCACAAAGCAATGATAGAAACCGGCCAACCTATAGCACCCCAATAAAACCACTACTAGAAAATCGCTTGCTATTTCTATTCTCTGCATCATCATGAATGCATGCTCATGTCATCATGCCACATTGCATTTGAGCATCATCATGTCATCATGCATATGTTTTCCTAAAACTATTTTCTAAAAGCCTATATTTGTTTTCTAAATATCCCCTGTCTTTATTTCAAATTAAAACCAGGTCTTCCTGGATATTTTATTTGTCTAAAAAGTAATTACAAAAGCCTTTTAAATAATAAATAAAAAGTTATATTATTTTTGGGAGGCAGCCAGCCAGGCCCAAAAGCCCAGCCGGCCACCTCCAACTAAACCTAATCCACAAACCCAAATCCTGCCCTTACCCCTGCCACACCCCCACCACCGCCACTCACCTCACCGGTGGACACATACACACACTCGAACCACCCCCACCAAACTCGTACACGCTTGACCTCACATCACGTTCCAGCCCAACCCGACATGCCTAGCGACCACCCACACCCGATCTGGTCAACGTCGCCATCCCGCTCCTCGCTCTTGACCGCGTCCACCCCGCGCCCGCCTGGCCCCACCACCCACCGTGCGCGGACTCTGTCATGATCCCCACCCCAATCCCGAGCGCCACCTACCCTGCTCCTCCTTCTCTTCCTCGATCCTGCACAGCGCCGCCCAGGGCTGCCCCCTCCTCCTCAAGCCGGTCGCCCCAACCGCCGCGGCCACCCGTCGACCTCGACCCCGCGACCTCTGCCACCTTCCTCGGTCGCCGGCGAGGCACCACTAGGCACCTGACCGCTACAATCTCCCCTACCACCACGTGGCCCCGACGGTGCCCGCTCCCTCCGCCTCGCCGGCTCTGCTCAAGCTCCAGCCTCCTCCTCCTCTCCGCCCCTCAACCTTCCTGCTCGCCCCTGACCTCGCCGGGACTCGCTCAAGCTCTCCAGTGAGCACTGCCGCTCGGCTCCCTCTCCTGCAGCACATCTGCGGTGTGGCCCTCCCTCGGTGCGTCTCCTTGCTAGAGGACTCCGTTGCCTCCCCCTCTGCCTACCATGCGTCGCCGCACCTTGGAGCGCCACCGTCCTCTTCTCTGTTGCATCCCCGACGCCGTACGCGAGCACCGTTGTCCCGGGTCGACCACGCCCCGTTCCTCGCCTCTGTTCCGGCCGCACGCCGCCAGTGCCAGCCGCCGGCCGCCCTTCTGCAACCTGTGCTCCCAACGCCAGAGGCCAGCGACACGTCGCCTTCTTATGGTCACGTGCATGTGTGCCGTGCTATTCTTTTTGTTTGTCAGTGCAGTTATCTGTGGCTTGGCTTATGCTGCTGATGACCTGGGATCTACAGATGGCCGCTCTACTGCAATCAGGCGACATTGACAAATGTATCTGTGTTTAGCGAGCCAAGTTTGGCAATCATGTTCCGTAGACGCCCCTTTGGGGTAGAAGGCCCCTCAAGTTCTACGCTTCTGAGATCTTCTGAAGACCAATCTCGCCATACCCGAACCCAAGATCTCCTTCCCGGAACTCGAAGACCGCATTCTCGAATCCGAAGACCGAACCCCGGCATGCCAAGCTCTCCTCACGGGAACCAGTCAAGATGGAACACCAAGTTCTCCTTCCCGGATCCGACGACCAAAACCGACCCCGTCGAACACCCCTCTGAGCCCCAAGATCTTCGGACCTTGACATATGACATCTATCCAGGACACTTATATTTTATAATATATGACATTGTCACTTGTTGCATTAATTGTTCATGTCGCATACATATTGTGGTTTTGGGGGCATTATGCCGATTCACCGCATAATTAAATATGGAGGCTATATGCGAGTTATTTTAGTCTTATATCGCCTCAATTTAAATTTGCGTAGCGAATTGATGCCATGTTTTGCCGTGTTAATACAACATTTAAATTGCGGGGTAGCTAAACAACTTGAACCATATAATTAATTGCCAGGACCTCGGTTCCGCTTAATATTGCCTAGTTGCGTCGCATCCTTGCCATGTCATGCATCATACACGCATCATGTCCGTTCTTCTTCCATAGTATTAAATAGTGTATCCGGTGTTTCTTTTAGTGTTTTGCTTCTTCGCGGATTAGACCATTGAGTGGATGCGAGTATCGACAAGTTCTTCGGATAATGTATCTTCGGCAGTGTTTCCCAGGCGTGCATCTCCCCCTTTCTACCTATTTTGCTTTTATAGTCTTTATTTCCTCCTGTTGATCTATTGCTATCCGTGTTGCGATGCTTTAGTTTCCGTGCACCATTTATACTCCTTGCAGCCCTAAATTGCCATGGACACATCCTATTGCCTGATGTTTGATAGATAGTTAGCCTTGCAAGTCGTAGTTGCTTGCTTATGTGTTGCTTCGCGTCGTTGTCGTTCCACCGTTGACGGCAAGTTGGCACATGATAGATGGTGGAGATGCTTAATGGTGGAGATGATCATGCCTTTAAATACAACTTGATTAATTGACGGGAATATATATAACTAATGTAGAGGCATCGGTGGGCAATAGATGTTATTTGGTTTTTCCACGCTCACTTGTGTCCCGTAGGACCCCGAGTACTTGATACATGTTCCTTGACTATCGCATTATCCGCATGTGGGACCATGAATCCACTTAGCCAGAACATGATTCATTTCTTATTTCTTGGGGCCACAAACTAGTTTGGGGTTTTATTACTATCCTGTAGCTATGCCATGCTTTACTGCTTTATTTAATATTGTGCGTGGAGAACCTATACTGTTTTGGATCATGCCACGTTTTCGCGGTATCGACAAGCCCAGGCACACTTTTGGGTTCCCAGTCGTTTATAGCCGTCGTCACAAACCCTGGGTCCGTTCCGGAGCCGGCCAACTTCGTTGTGGGTAGCTTAGTGGGGTGCCCCCCTGAAATCTTTTATGAATCCTGTGATTGCTTTGTCGTGAAAGCCTCGTTGGGTTTTGATTTGGTTTTTTCGAGGTTGATCGTGCGTGTGTTGCTATTTGTGCACCCCTACAGGGTAAATCTTTCTGAAAACCGTGTCCGCGGTTATGGATGACTTGGAGCACAGTATCCCGATCATAGACAAGCATAACTAAAGTAGTGCTATAAATTTGACTTAATATGTGACTAGTAATCAGCTTCACTATCATGGAATGGATAATAAAAGTGCCAACCACTGGTGGAACTGGGGTGTATCGTGTCATGTTATACCTGCCTAGTAAGTATCGCAACTCCAATGGAATGAACTAAAAGTGCCAACAACTGCTGGGTTTGGGATGTCACATGCTAATTGTATCTGACTAGTAAGTATTGCAACTACAACTTCTTGGTTAACTAAAACTGCCCACTACTTATGCTATCAGAATGACTCGTGTTATCTATATCTAACTAGTAAGTGCTGCAACTATAATGGAATGAATAAAACTGCCAACTGTGTGAGTTCCTCGGTTTGACTTCCTCGTTTAGTCTTGAGGGGGAATACCAGGATGGGTATGATTGGTGTTAGTATCAGGTTGGTCCCGAATAAGTCTTTCTTACCCCTCTCTAATAGCCGGCAGTTGCGTCGAGTCTCTATAGGTTGTTTATGCATGTTGCGCTGCCGCTTCAGTCCACCATACATATGTAGGTGAGAGCCGTCGAATTCTAGCCTCGCCGTGTACTGGCCTCAGTACTAACGCTCCTCTTTTTCCTTTACCCTTTGTCGGCACCCCTTTTGTTTTAGCAGGTTTGAGATTGACGTTGTTAGCAGGGTTACCCTTCCGGCTTGGCCTGGTCAGGGTTATGGACGCCATTGGTTATTCTTCAGGGCTCTTAGCCCCATTTTCATCTTGTCCGTAGTCGGACGCTCTATCGTTTTCAAGGTGATTTGGATCTTTGTATAGTATATATGTATTCTTGACTCATGGAGTCGTTGTTGTATATATATATATATATATGTTTTGTGGGTTCCATCGTGGACTAATGTGTAATGGTATTACTTCGTTCTCCACCCACACGCAAGTGCCTGGTTGGCGTCCTTGAATCATTTCTATGCGGGTTTGGCGGGAAGCGCTAAAATTTGCATAGGGCCGATTCGAGGGTGTTACACAACCCATGAAAACTTTGGAGTTCACTCACATTTGTTGGGATGGGCCAATGTCATATGTCATTTACCTTGGACACACCAACTTCAATTCCCTTCAAAGAAACGCAAATCCAATAAAAATCAACCTGTCTTTAGCAAAAGTACACTTGGGAAGATTAGCATAAAGCTTTTGATGTCGAAGGATTTGCAAAATTTCCTTGACATGTGTAATATGGTCCTCAAGTGACTTGCTATAAACAAGTATATCATCGAAATAGACAACAACACTTTTTCCAATGAGAGAACGCAAGATGTGATTCCTAAGGCGCATGAAGGTGGATGGGGCATTAGATAAACCAAAGGGAATAACCAACCATTCATAGAGACCAAGTTTGGTCTTGAAGGCGGTTTTCCACTCATCACCTTCTGCCATGCGTATTTGATGGTAACCACTACGAAGATCAGTTTTCGAAAAAATAGTGGCTCGACACAACTCATCAAGCATGTCATCAATGACGAGGTATAGGATGTCAATAACGCACGGTGATAGGATTGATTGGATGGCAGTCCATGCATAACCGTAACATATGATCCGTTTTTGGGAAAAGAATCACGGGTACAGCACTTGAACTAGTGCTAACTTGGATCAAACCTTTTGAGACGAGTTGGTTGATTTGACGTTCGATCTCCTTTGTCTCCTCCGGGTTCGTGTGGTAGGCGGCCCGGTTTGGAAGGGGTGCGCCGAGGATGAGGTCAATGCGATGCTCAATTCCACGAAGGGGAGGTAGTCCATGTGGGAGATCTTCGGGGAACACATCCTTGAATTCCTTCAAGACAATCATCAAAGATGGAGGAACATTGGTTACTTCATTAGTTCCTTGCGCTAGGACCTTGCAAATGAGGACATAGTGCAAGATGGATGGGTTCTTCCGCACTTCTCTCTTCTCACGTTTGGTGGGAAGGAGAACACTCTTAGTTTTTCCACTTGAGGACATAGTGCAAGCTGATGCAGCCCGTCCTACGGATGCTCCTACATCTATACCACCAAGTCCCCCAAGTGGACCGTTGACCCGTTCCCGAGCCAAGCTGCTTCAAGCTAAGGTACGAACCCCTTGAAGAAATTCCAACAGAAGGAGCCAAGCCATCGCAAGACGGAGTCGCAGACCAAACCGACACCAAGATCGGTGGACCGGAATTCCTACCGGAATTTCTGGCGCACACTTTGGCGGACCAGACTAGCGACCAGAAATACCGGCGCGCGCCAAAATCTTCTGGCGCCGACCGAACAACGCCTTTGTGAGTCGTTCCTGTTTCGACCGGAATTTCCGGCGGCCACCGGAAATTCTGGCGCCGATTCCGGCACCGGCGAGGTTATTACCAGAATCGTCCCCCTGAACACCAACATGGGTTTGATGCCCAAGAATATTCCTATTTCGCCCAGTTTTTACTCTTTTATGCCTAAAGTACCCTTAAACTAGTGGCTGGCCTATATATAGTCCCCCACACCCATTGTAAACCCTAGGCATGATATTTGGAATTAGTGGAAACCCCTTGTGGATCTATCTAGTTCTTGCCTCATGCTCATTTGACAAAGGAGCACCAAATATCACAGACCTCTTTCGAGTTTGCATCGTGCCTCTGCATTGTACAAGGCCTAGGCATCGGAGTCCCTTTGCCTAGACGTCAAGATCTCAGTGAGTCTCCCATCTCGCTGTGCCGGTTTGAGAGAGAGATCCCTGACCGACGCCGATCCTAGGGATTGCGCTAGACCGGTAGCCACCGAAGTGAGCAATTGGCGTGTATTGTGTCTTCGTGGTGTTTGTGTGTGTGTGTTCATCGTGTTCTTCGTGCTTGAGTTTTCGGTTTCACTCTCTCCCTCATCCCCACACCTCCTCCGCCTCGATTTCAAGAGATTCATGAAAGATCGGTCCAATGTCGAGGTTATCCCTCAACATATTGGTATCAAGAGCTTCGTTGCTCACGATTCCCCCTCAAAATTTTCTTCTATCCACCAAAAATTTGTAACTCCCAAAAAAGAGCCCCAAATTTGCCTTTGGATCGATCTCTGGATTTGGTGCGTTTTTCGTGGTTTTGTTCCACAGATCTGTTGCTTTGGGTACTGATCTACCTTCCTAGAACCTTTTCCTAGCCCAATTTGGACAAATTTTCGAATTGTTTTGACCAATTTGACTTTTGGGTTCGTCACGCCTCAAACCGGCACCAGGCTCGGCGGACCGGCCCATCCACCAGAAAATTTCGGTGACAGTTCCTGTGAACCGGAATAGCCACCGGAATTTTCGGCGCCAGGCTCGGCGCCGCCGGTTTGGCCGCCAAAAGTTCTCTTTAGCCCAATTTTGTCCATTTTTGCTCTCGCGTTGTTCGTGTTTCATGTGCGTGTCACCCAACTAACTTCAATCTTCTGCAACAATATTCACATACCGATTTCATCGACACCGCGACACCGAACATCATCCCAACATAGGTAACAAGTCATCAATACCGAAGGTATAACTTGTTACACCTTGTTAACCCTTCTTCCTTGTCTGTATCTATCCTATGAGAGCAACTCATCTTGTGTTTGCCTAAGCATTGTGCACTTGTCCTTGGAAAGTGAGAGTGTGAGAGAAAATACAAGAGTTAACGTAGTAGTATAGAAAGGGAGAAAAAGAATAAAAAAAGAGAAAAAGAAAAAGAAAAAGAAAAATAGAAAGATACATAGTCTCCCAATACAAAGAGAGTCTCAAGCTTGTAAGCAAAGAGAGAAAAAGAGCGTGACCGAGGCAAGTGCACAAATCCATTGCTTATTTCTCTTTTGGCGAACGAGTTGTGGTCTCTCCCTGCGTTGGCACGACACCGAGCGTAGTCTTCATTAGGACCTTTTGTGCTCATTTTCATAGTCGTGCTAACCACATCGGTCTCCACGTGTGTGTATCCTAGTGTTTTGTAGATCGCCTCCTATTTGCTTTTGATCTTTTGGTTCTCTACCATGTTTGACAATAACCTTTCTTTGGATCGTTTCGTTTGGTTTTCGACAACCCTAACCTTCCACCCACAACTTTTGAGAGTTTTAGCTTTCCTTCTTTAGTGTGAGTTTTCTTTGCGTTTTCACGTTGCAAGCCAATAGTTCCCTCTTGTGGTTTCTAGTTCGGTGCAAACCCCAAGGTGAGGTACAAGGCTAACACCACCATACTCCACTTCCATATACAATCCTTGTGTGTTTTGCATAATGGATAGGCACGGTGAGTCGAGCCAACCACCTCCCAAAGAAGAAGAACAAGGACCGTACATCTCGCGTGCAAGTCACTTCTTCGTCCGACAAGAGTTCTGTGAACGTTGCCAAGCCCTTGAGACGGGACAAGATGAACAATTTGGTGAGACGCAAGCCGAGTTCAAGAACATCGACAACCGCTTTGATGGCCTCGAAAGAGAAATGCACGCAATGCATCACAATTTTGGCCATCAAAATGAAGCGCTCCAACGCTCCGTCGCCGAAACAAATGACAATCTTCGACGCCTCATCGACAGAATGGCAAGGCCACGCTCACGTGCATCAAGCTCTTCAAGCTCTTCGCGCCATCATGTTACTCTCCAACAAGATCTCCATCCAAGTGCTCCAAGACGCAATGATGCCCCCGTGGTTCAATATGGAAGTTCTTCCAACTACGTACCTTCTCCACGGCACGCCAGAACATCAATCTATGACGGTGATTTCTCTTCAAGGCCACAAGCAAGGCAAGAAGCACACCGTCATCACGCAAGGGCATTGGTGATACAACAAGAGCAACCACAAGAAGAATCGCAAGTGCAACCGCAAGTCCACCAGCATCACCTGCAACACGTACTTGACACAACAAGTGATGACTCCAATTTGGAAAATCAAGCTCGTCACCAACGTGAAGCTCTCCAAGATCTTCCTCCTCGTCATCATCATCATGAACATCCGCACCGACACCATGGTCATCACGAGGCGCCTCCTCCACCACCTCAAAACTTGGAGCGCGAAGTGGTACAAGTTGAGCGACGTCCACCACGTCAAGACGCTCAAGAACATGATCTTCGTCGTGAGGCCCATGTGCCTAACCAACATCACCAACCGAGGAACGAGCCTCCCCTTCATCACCAACCGCGCCAAGAGGCTCCACACCCTCGCCACCGTGAGGCCCAAGCGCCTCAACCACGTCAACAACTATGCCAAGAGCAAGCTCCACAACAACAATATCAAGAGCAAGCTCTGCAACAAGGTCGCGAGAACCAAGTTCCACCTTCCCAACCACAAGATCATCAACAAGGTCACCAAGCTCGTTGCAATGACCGCAATGATGAAGAAACTTTTGGCAAGATCAAGTTCACAATGCCGAAGTTCATCGGATCCAATGACCCCGAAGAATACCTCTCGTGGGCGGTCAAGGTCGACAAGATCTTCCGCATGCACAACTATAACAACGAGAAGATGGTCGCCATGGCTTCACTTGAGTTTGATAATTACACCAAACTTTGGTGGGAATAAGTTCAAGTTGCTCGTCATGCAAGACATGAGCCGCCAATCACAACTTGGCATGACATGAAGACTTATATGAGATCCCGCTTTGTCCCCGCGCATTACACACGCGACCTCTTCAATAACCTTCAAGCGCTTTGTCAAGGGAGAAAGACCGTGGAAGAGTACTTCATGGAAATGGAACTCAACTTGATTTGCGCCAACATTGACGAGCGCATGGAGCAAACTATGGCACGCTTCCTTATTGGGTTGAACCACCCAATCAAGCGCATCGTCGAGTTCCAAACATATAACACCATGGTTGAGCTTGTGCAAATCGCAACAAAGGCGGAAGTGCAAGAGGATCTCAAGTACAACAAGCCCAAGACATACTTCACCTACAAGAAAGCTTCAACAGCTACACCAACAACTTTCAATGGAAGCTCCTCATCTACATCCAAGCCTTCCTTTAAGCCCACACTTCCTCAAGGAAAACTGCCCCCAAGTGGCAAACAAGCAAAGAGTGACACACCTTTCAACGGTGAGTGCTACAAGTGTGGAGGCAAAGGACACAAGTCGGCTGAATGTGGAAACAAGAAAGTATTGTTCATCCACCACAATGGTGAAGAATAGTACTTGAGTGAAGATGAATTTGATGCCCGAGCCAAGGAAGCAATGGCAAAGCAATGAGTGTAAGATGACAAAGAACTCCTCATGTGTGAACATGACGCAAGTACATCGCTTGTCGTCACAAGGATCTTGACCACTCAAGCACAAGAGCATGAAGACCAACGCTCAAATATCTTCTGAACACATGTCGGCATCAATGGCAAATCTATCAAGGTGATCATTGATGGTGGGAGTTGCCACAACCTTGCTAGCACCGAGTTGTGTGAGAAGCTCAACCTCACCCTCCATCCGCACAAGAACCCCTACCACGTGCAATGGCTAACTGACCAAGGGTCCGTGAAGATCAAGCATACCGTATCGATCGCCTTCGCCATTGGTCCTTACAAAGACACGGTGGAGTGCGATGTGGTTCCCGTGATAGTTTTCCACATGCTTCTTGGTCGACCGTGGCAATTTGACAGGGCTGCTCAACATGATGGTCGCACCAATGTGTACACCTTCAAATGGCTCAACAAAACATGTGTTTTGCAATCAATCACTCCTAGCCAAATGATTGCGGACAATGCAAAGGCTTTAGCGAGGGCGCAAAGCATAACACCTACTTGTGAGACGAGTGGTGAGCGAGAGAACCACTTCATAGTGAGTGAGATCCACAAGCCAAACTCGAGTGGAAAAACTAAGAGTTCTCCTTGCCACCAAAAGTGAGATTAGAGAAGTGTGGAAGAACCCATCCATCTTGCACTACATCCTCATTTGCAAGGGCCTACCGCAAGGAACTAATGAAGTAACCAATGTTCCTCCTTCTTTGATGTTTGTCTTGCAGGAATTCAAGGATGTGTTCCCTGAAGAGCTCCCACATGGAACCCCTCCCCTTCGTGGAATTGAGCATCGCATTGACCTCATCCCCGACGCACCCCTTCCAAACCATGCCGCCTACCGCACGAACCCGAAGGAGACAAAGGAGATCGAACGTCAAATCAACCAACTCGTCTTCAAAGGTTTGATCCAAGTTAGCACTAGTCCAAGTGCGGTACCCGTGATTCTTGTCCCAAAAACGGATGATACATTACAGTTATGCATGGACTGTCGTCTAATCAATGCTATCACCGTGCGTTATCGACATCATATACCTCGTCTTGATGACATGCTTGATGAGTTGTGTGGAGCCACTATTTTTTCGAAAATTGATCTTCGTAGTGGTTACCATCAAATACGCATGGCGGAAGGTGATGAGTGGAAAACCGCCTTCAAGACCAAAATTGGTCTCTATGAATGGTTGGTTATGCCCTTTGGTTTATCTAATGCCCCATCCACCTTCATGCGCCTTATGAATCACATATTGCATTCTCTCATTGGAAAAAGTGTTGTTGTCTATTTCGATGATATACTTGTTTATAGCAAGTCACTTGAGGATCATATTACACATGTCAAGGAAATTTTGCAAATCCTTCGACATGAAAAGCTTTATGCTAATCTTCCCAAGTGTAGTTTTGCTAAAGACATGTTGATTTTTATTGGATTTGCGTTTCTTTGAAGGGAATTGAAGTTGGTGTGTCCAAGGTAAATGACATACAACATTGGCCCATCCCAACAAATGTGAGTGAACTCTGAAGTTTTCATCGGTTGGCTGGTTTCTATCGTTGCTTTGTGAAAGACTTTTCCACCATTGCTTGTCCTCTCAACAAGTTGACGATAAAGAATGTGACATTAGTTTGGGGCAAAGCACAACAAAAAGCTTTATATGAACTTAAAAAGAGGGTCACCGAAGCAGCTCTTCTTGCGTTACCGGATTTCACAAAAACTTTTGAGATAGAGTGTGACGCTAGTGGTATTGGTTTGGTGGAGTCCTTAGGCAAAATAGACGTCCTATAAAGCCTACCATAGTGAGAAACTTGATGGTGCTTGCCTTAACTATCCGATTTATGACAAAGAGCTTTTTGCCTTAGTTTGTGTTCTTCAAGTTTGGCAACACTACTTATGGCCCAAGGAATTTATCATACATTCTGACCATGAGTCAATGAAATATCTCAAAGGGCAAGCCAACTTGAGTAAGAGACACACTAAGTGGGTTGAGTTTATGGAGTCTTTTCCGTACATTGTCAAGTATAAGAAGGGCAAAGATAATGTAGTTATAGACGCTTTGTCTCGCAAACACACAAGCCTTCTTACGAGACTTGAAATCAACGTGTTGGGTCTTGAGAAAATAAAAACTTTGTATGCTTCCGACCCTTTCTTTGAACCAATTTTCGCAAAGTGCTCCATTGAAAAAGGAGTTGATGATTTCTATTTGAATAAGGGCTTTCTCTTTAAACAAAACAAGCTTTGCATTCCGAAATCGTCACTCCAACTTTTGCTTCTCCAAGAATCTCATGGTGGAGGCCTCACGGGTCACTTTGGCCGTGACAAGACATTGGACATGCTATCCACTCAGTACTTCTGGCCCAAGATGAAGCTCGATGTGGAGCGCTATGTTCAACGATGCACGACATGTGTTCAAGCTAAGTCGCAAGCTAACCCTTATTGTCTTTATATGCCGTTGCCTATTCCTCATACACCTTGGTCTGACATTAGCATGGATTTTGTGTTAGGATTGCCTGGATCTAAGCATCGACATGATTATATCTTTGTTGTCGTGGATCGGTTTTCCAAAATGGCACACTTCATACCATGCCATAAGACCGACGATGCTTCACATGTTGCAAATCTATTTTTCAGGGAAATTGTCCGTATTCATGGTGTGCCACGAACAATCGTCTCTGACCGCGATGTCAAATTCATGAGCTACTTATGGAAGACCCTCATGGCAAAGCTCGACGTTAAGCTCCTCTTCTCATCCGCATCGCATCCCCAAACCGATGGACAAACCGAAGTTGTCAACCGAAGCCTTGGGACTCTATTTTGTGTGTTGATCAAGAAAAACGTCAAGGATTGGGAGGAATGCATCCCACACGCCGAGTTTGCCTACAACTGTGCAAAGCACTCAACAACCAAGATGAGTACATTCATGATCGTCTATGGTTTCGAGCCCCTCACCGCGCTCGACATCCTACCGCTACCTCTACATGAGTGCACAAACATGGACGTCGAGAAGCATGCACAAGCTATGAAGAAGCTTCATGAAGAAACAAGAGCTACTATCAAGCAACAAGTCCTTCGCCAAGCTTCATGGTTAAACAAAGACAAGAAGGAAATGATCTTTGAAGAAGGTGATCTTGTGTGGATACACCTAAGAAAAGACCGGTTCTCTAAGGAACACGACTCCAAGCTCAAGCCAAGAGGAGATGGAACACGACTTCCCCAAGGAACACGACTTCCCCAAGCAAGCAATATGTTCAACGTCAAAGATCTCTCACCCTACCATGGAGATGTTCAAGATGACAACCATGAAGAGTCAAGGACGACTCTTTCCCAAGGGGGGGGGGAGCTGATGCAGCCCGTCCTACGGACGCTCCTACATCTACACCACCAAGTCCCCCAAGTGGAACGACGACCCATGCCCGAGCCAAGCTCCTTCAAGCTAAGGTACGAACCCCTTGAAGAAATGCCAAGAGAAGGATCCAAGCCATCAGAAGACCGAGTCACAGACTAAACCAACACCAGGATCGGTGGACCGGAATTCCCGCCAGGATTTCCGGCGCACACTCCGGCGGACCGGACCAGTGACCGAAAATACCGGAGCGTGCCAAAAACTTCTGGCGCCTACCAAACAACGCCTCTGTGAGCTGTTCCGGTTTAGACCGGCAATTCCGGCGCCGATTCCTGTGCCGCCGAGCTTATTGCCAAAATCGTCCCCCTGAACACCAACGTGGGTTTGATGCCCGAGAATATTCCTATTTCGCCCAGTTTTTACCTTTTTGTGCCTAAATACCCTTGAACTAGTGGCTGGCCTATATATAGTCCCCCACACCCATTGTAATCCCTAGGCATGATATTTGGAATTAGTGGAAACCCCTTGTGGATCTATCTAATTCTAGCCTCATGCTCCTTTGACAAAGGAGCACCAAATATCACAAACCTCGTTGGAATTTAGATCGTGCCTCTGCGTTGTACAAGGCCTAGGCATCGGAGTCCCGTTTCCTAGACGTCAAGATCTCACCGAGTCTTCCATCTCGCCATGCCGGTTCAAGAGAGAGATCCCTGACTGACGCCGATCCTAGGGATTGCGCCGGACCGGTAGCCGTTGGAGTGAGCAATTGGCTTGTATCGTGTCTTCGTGGTGTGTGTTCATCGTGTTCTTCGTGCGCGAGTTCACGGTTTCGCTGTCTCCCTCATCCCCACACCTCCTCCGCTTCGATTTCAAGGGATTCGTGAAATATCAGGCCACCCTCGAGGTTAGCCATCAACATATTGGTGGCAACCAAAACCTCTGATACCAATATGTTGAGGATAATCTCGAGGGTGGCCCGATCTTTCATGAATCCCTTGAAACCGAGGCGGAGTAGGTGTGGAGATGAGGGAGAGAGCGAAACCGCGAACTCACGCACGAAGAACCTGATGAACACACACACACCACGAAGACACGATACAAGCCAATTGCTCACGCCGGTGGCTACCGGTCCGGCACAATCCCTAGGATTGGGGTCGGGCGGGGATCTCTCTCTCGAACCAGCACAGCGAGATGGGAGACTCAGTGGGATCTTGATGTCTAGGCAAAGGGACTCCGATGCCTAGGCCTTTGGGTGGCCCGATCTTCACGGATCTCGTGGTCAAATTGATGGGAATGCGAGGGGAAAGGGAGAAGGTAGCGGAAGCGGATGCACACCTTGTGCAGAACACGATGAAACCACGCAAAACTCACACGATACAAGGCCAATTGCTCCCGCTGGTGGCCACCGGTCCGTTAGAATCCTCGCAAGGAAAGATCGGTCAACGTGCTCCCTTGATCCCATGCGAAGAGGGAAGAACTCCTTGGAGAGGGTCTTGATGTCTTGGCAAAGGGACACCGATTCCAAGGCCTTGTACAATGAGGAAGGTGCGATGCAAACTCCAATGATGTGGTGACGATAGTCGATCCCCTTTGGTAGAAGGGGATGAGGCAAAACTAGAGATTCCGCAAAGGGGATTTTCTTTAGTCTATCATCTATGCCTAATGGATACATGAGGGGTGGAGGATCTATTTATAGGCCAGCCACTAGAATGATGGTAGTTTAGGCAAAGGGGTAAGTAAAGGGAATATTCTGAGGCATCAAACCTAGATCCGTGTGCAGACGGGATTTCCGGCAATAAGTCCAGTGGCACCGGATCTGGCGCCGGGATTTCTGGTGGTCACCGATATTTCCGGTCGGCACCGGATTGGCCTTCAGTATGTGGGTCTGGCTAGACTTCTGGTCCGCCGGTCTGGTCGCCGGTTTGGTCGGCGTGGATTCCGGTGTGCCGGTTCTGGCGCCGGAAGTTCTGGCGGTGGATCTGGCGGCGCCGGTTTGGCTCTGCCTCTTCCATCTTCTCTTCCAAGCCTCCGTCTTGTCGGGCGTGAGTCCTCGGGCTTCCTCCCTATCTCCGTACTTGGCGGTGTGAACCTATCATGGTCATATGACGGAGTATGAAGTAGCATACCATTCAATATGGTAGGAATTGGGCTCGCATAGAGGAACGGATTCACCTTTGGAGTTCATGACGACTTAGCATCAGTAGGAGACCTTGATGTGGTAACGGCCGTATGTCGGGCTACATCATCTCCCCCCTTCAAAAAGAGTCGTCCTCGACTCTACACGCTCATCACAAAGTAGAAGATGTCGAGAGACCTTCTTGATCCTAGGGTTCAGCATATAGTCGTCCTCGGGAAGATTGAGTTGACAAGACTTCAATGTTCCTTCACCTTCCATGAAGCCTAAAAAGCTCACAAAAGCAAAGCAACACTCAAAGCATAGCCAATTCATAAAGATTATAGCATGAGTCCTCAAGTAGAGTGAAGTTACCTTAGGATGTAGATATAGCTCGGTGAGGAGCATCCATAGGTAACTCTCTATGGTTCTCATTGTCAACTCTTTGTCCCTAGAGGTTGACGCGGAAGCAATTGTACCTTCACACAACAAATACCAAGCGACATATGTTTGTGTGTGATATAGGAGCATGTCATTTGTGGCATGTCCATTCTTGTTCACAACACTATTAGCACAACTCAAGTATAGCAAACCGGATGCATATGCAAGGTCAAAGTGCATGGAAATCGTTTGAACATCATCCAAATGTGGGCACTTAAAAACTCCATATAACATCTTAGTGTGGCACTCAAAGCAATTGACGAAGATATGGATCAATATCTTTGATGCGAGAGTAGGAGAATTCGGAAAAAAACACATGTGGAAGAATATCCAAAGCAACATCATTATGTGTGCAAACCAACCATTGGAAAGAACAATTGTTCAATATGTTGGATGCCATACACATATCATCAAAAGCCAAAATCATGGGGGTATGAGTATCGCAAGCGGAAGCAAAAACAACGTGTTTGCAAACAAACCATGAAAGAGCAAGTGGTCCTTATGTTTGTTACAACAACAATACGATAGACTTGGAAGCTCTCGTTACAATACATGCTCAAATTGCCATTATGGTTGCACACAAAACATCGGAAAGAGAAATTGTTCAACATTTTTGTGGAAACACACAAAGCATCAATATCCAATAGCAACAAAACATAATTGTCACAAGGTGAAAAAATACCATTAACATGCTTGCAATCAAACCATAGGAAAGAGAAATTTGACAACATGAAAGATGCAAAGAATGCAAAAGGTATCAGAGCTGGGTTCAATCTTGAACTCACTTGGGGATGCTCTCTAGAGCTCTTTTTATCAACTCGTGCTCAACCAAGGTTGAAATTCTTGTGCGGGTACCTACACACATCAAACACAAAAGGAAGAACGTATGTGCATGGTAGAGAAACACATCATCCATCATGACGTATCTCTTCTTGTGCACATCACCAATAGTATCAAGCAAGTGTAACATAGGTGCATGGTGAGTATGCAAGCAGAGAACATGCTTATCATGGCATTTACTAAAATCTCCAAAAGTTGAGAAAGCTATGGGGGCCATCTCAATAGAAAACATATGATAATTATTGTTGCAAGCAAAACAAATGAAAGAGCAATCATCCATATTATTGCAAGCAACGGGAGAAATAGTAAAACACTCATGACAAAGCATGGTTCGAGGGGTACCATTGGTAACATCATTGCAAGCAAAACATTGAGCAATTGTTCAACAAAGTGCAAGCAATGATATCATCAATGTAACATTTAGAGCATGGCATGTCTATGGCAACATCAGCACAATCAAATAATTTCACATGCTCAACATTATGCAAAGGCAAAGTATCACATGGAAATACCAATGAGTCATATGTGATATCACAAACATCATCCATAGCATTCCAATCATCACAAGTCATCATGTCCACTAGTTGGATCATGGCATCATCAACACCCTTGTTTTTACCTTGTTCATACCTCTCATATGAAGTGGGTGTTGTGGTAGCATTGGCCTCCATGTGGGCGACTTCTTCATCATGTATGGGGATGGCATCATCTTCATCCACCATGTTCATCTTCTCGGTCAGAGGCATCATCATGTCCAAGCTTGGCGCTTCTTTATCCATGGAACCTAGAACATCATGGGATAACACACTAGAGGTAGAGGGTAAGTCGTTAGAAATCAAAGTGGTCTCACATGACCTATCAACTACCACTCTCAACTCACTAGGTGTATCACTCATGCCCTCCAAGTGGAAGCACTCAATTTCACGTATGGTGGAGTCACTCCTCTCACTCTTGTTTTCACTCAAGTGGGCTAAGTGGCTCTCATACTCACATGGGATTGGTACTACATCATCACTCAAGCATGTAGGGGTAGGCTCGGTTCTCTCAACTCCATGCGCCTCCTTTGGTGAAGGGAAAATCCCATGCTCATCATTCTCGACCTTGTCATCGCCATCTTGTAGCATAGGCTCTTTACTTGGAGCTTGCTCATCCTTCTCCGTGGCCACCTTGGCTTGTGTAGTCATCCTCTTGATATACTCGTCCAACTTGGCGAAGTAGAGGTCTTCATCTTCCTCCTCCATGAAGTTGCATGCGTCATCTAGGATGTCAAAGTTGGGCGTTGAAGCTTGATGGCGTGGAGGAGAGCTTGCCCTTGGTGCCATTTTGTCGGTGGCACGAGTAGTTGAAGTTGCCTTATGATGGTGTCGACGGAGGTCATTGGCGTGAGTTGCCAAAGGTTGATGTAGATGGTGCATTTGGACATCCACATGATGCTCGCGACGATGCTCCTTGTCCTTGGCACTCTTCTTGGTGAGGCATTGTAATGAGCACAAAGCATCATTTGTATTGGGCATCATGCTCATGGTTTTGTCCAAGTTGTTGTCCATGTCGCGCTTGAAGTTGTCCATTTGATGGTGGACCTTGTTGCTCTTGAGGTGGAGGGTCCGTCTTGGTCGACGTGACTTGAGGAGCTTGTCGTTGTTGTTCTTGAAGTCGTCCATGCTTGGGGAGTTATTGTTGTTGTAGAACTCCATATCACCCAAGCATGTGGATCCATTATCGGTGTAGTGCTCCATCATGTCATCCATGCTTGTAGAGGCGTAGGCATTGTGGCTCATTGTGAATTTTTCGTAGAAATCATCCTCGGTTCCGGAGTCCCTAGACATGATTCACAAGACCAAGTGGTATATATGGAAGTGGTAGGGGGTCTTGACAACATATTGGTATCAAGAGCTTCATTGCTCACGAATTCCCCCACAAAATTTTCTTCTATCCACCAAAAATTTGAAAATCCCCAAAAAAAGAGCCCCAAATTTGCCTTCGGATCGATCTCTGGATTTGGTGCATTTTTCGTGGTTTTGTTCCACGGATCTGTTGCTTTGGGTACCGATCTACCTTTCTAGAACCTTTTCCTAGCCCAATTTGGACAAATCTCCGAAAATTTTGACCGATTTGACTTTTGGAGTTCGTCACGAACTCAAACCGGCACCAGGCTCGGCGGACTGGCCCAACCGTCGGAAAATTTGGCGACGGTTCCAGCGAACTGGAATATTTTGGGCTTGAGGCGTACACGTGGCAAAAAGTCTAGTGTTGTTTTCAATGACTATCTCGATCTCCTGAATGAAGTGGCACGTGATGCATCTGAGCTTAGATGGTGCCTACATAGACTTGCGATAGTTGAGGAGTATCAAGATTGGGAAAGGCACATGGAACGGAGCTTTCATCAATGTCGCAAATACAATGGCAAGTTTAGTGGGTATGATGGGTATGTTCTTGCTCACCGGCGTGTGGACAAGGAGTTAGACGGTTGGTGGTTCGAGGCGGTTGATATAGATGGTTTTTCTCAAACTTGGGAGGACTACAAAACTTTTCTCCGTAACGGTTTCGTATTACCGTATATGGAGGAAAACGAGTAGCCGCCCAAGGTTGTAAGTGGGATAGTGGATGTTGGCAAGAGTATATCTCTTATACCGAAGGTCGTGACGACTACGACTAGTCATGAGAAGTTGACAGTTGTTCCATTGCCGACAGTTAGCAAGGTGGCATCCACGATTTCTGAAGCGTTAGCGGTTGATGTTGTTCAGGCTGATGTTGTTAAGGATGTCGTGGAGTATGTTGTACCATTGAGTGGGCTGAATTTTCAACTCAACAAGGTACAAGCTGATGCTTGCATGACAGTTGACAAGGGCCAGCGTTGGAATTTATTTCAGGCGCAGTGTATGATCAAAGGCAAAGCATGCAAGTTGATTATTGATGGAGGAAGCTGTACTAATGGCATTAGCAAGGCAATGATGGCAGCGTTGGGGTTGTCCACATGGCGTATTCCTGAACCTAAGCATCTACAGTGGATCAATAGCTGCGGTATGGTGAAGGTAACTCATAAGGTGCGTGTGTCATTTATAGTTGATGATTATATTGATAAGATTGAGTCCGATGTGTTTCCATTGGAGGTATTTGGGTTGTTACTTGGTCGTCCATGGTAGTATGATCGCAACGTTACACATGCTGGAAGAGAAAATACATATTCTTTTGTGCATGGTGGCAAACAGCAGACTTTAAAGCGTACGCAGGATGATCACATAAAGTCTGATGTGGAGCTAGTGGTACATAAGGAGAAGGTGCGCAAGGCTAAGCCAAATCTAGGCTAGCTAAGGTGCAGGATGGAGAACATGATGCACAGTGCGATATGCCTGTAGATGACCTGCCAGTGGAACTTGTTATTGACAAGCCAGTTAAAGTGCATCCTCTCATTGCTGAGAGGAAGGATGTTGCAGTATGTGTTCAGAAGGTTGTTTGTGTTGACACAGGTGTTCAGACGGATGATAGTTATGCTCCTGATGTTCTAGTGCATGTGGTACAGCGGGATAACAAGAGCAGTTTTGTTAGCACACCTGTGAGGCGTTTTGTTGGAGCAACAGTGCGTATGCATAGAGGCAAAGATGGACGTGTTCGTCAGATGTTTGGCCCGGGCATTACTCATCTTTTGCAGGGTCCTACAAAGAAGGTCCATGTTCCGCAACACAGAGCTCCATCACGAGTTGATAAGAAGAAGGTGGTGGCGCCGAAGTCCAAACTCATATGGAGAAGAAAGGAGGCGCCAAGTGCAGGCTCAAGTCAAGCTAGCCGAGAGGGAGGATGTGGCATGGAAGGCAATCAAGACTTGAAGATGGCGAAGGCGTGTGAAGCGATTGTTCATATCACGCCACATTTCCGACCGAACCCGCAAGCGTTGGGGACAACACTTCTTGAAGGGGGGATGGTGATATGGACATGAAGGAGGAGGTGAAGACTAATTTCAGGACTCCACCAAGCTAGGTGATG
Source organism: Avena eriantha (assembly GCA_910589775.1). NCBI lineage: Eukaryota > Viridiplantae > Streptophyta > Magnoliopsida > Poales > Poaceae > Avena > Avena eriantha. The sequence goes on along the minus strand of OU342741.1, from coordinate 296,609,361 downwards.
CGGCCGCATCCCATTGATGATTGGCACGCCAGGACGACCTACGATATGTAATGATAAGTCTAAGGTTATGTCAAATATTATTTCTATGTTTGAGTCCGAGTCTAGGTTAGGTTCGAGTCCATTTGTGTCTTCGGTTTGGGTCTATCCAACCGACTAGTTGGAGGCCTCCTATATAAAGGAGTCAGCCACCTAGGGTTTAGGGGAGTTCAGTTGTTTAGTCTAAAAACTATATTTTACTCCACCATGTATCATCCCTCTAGGGACGGCGATACCGTTTATCATATTATTGCTGCGGAGGTTCTTGTGTTCATCAAGGATTGTCGTGCTCATGTTTGAGGCGTGGTGATCTTCATCACGTTACTTGCTGGATTGATTCCTCTTCTTCAGGTTGCGTTTATCGCGCGATTGGGAGATTACCTACCTGGTTGACTCGCTGTGAAAGAACAGACAAAACTATAGGATCATTAGCGTGATCCGTATCATGTGGTATGAGAGCTCTCGTTGATCACGGCATATTTTTGGATCATCTGCGGACTGTTTTTCTACAAGAAGTTTACAGATCGGTTGTGGAGAAGAGATTGAAAGTTAAAGGTTCAGATTAGATTATGTCCTTCGTGATAGCCAAATCAGATTGGTGACTGTTCTTCAAGGCCGTTTCACGTTTTTTCTCTAGATCCGATCTGTTGTTTACTAGATTTGATCGGAAGGAGCAAGTCGATTGTACTCCAGATCGATTTCGAGCGGTATTGATCTTCTTGTCTGATCGGAGTACAGATCCGATCCTAATTAAAAAAAAGGGGTGATTTGTTGTACTCCCTCCATCCCAAAATAAGTGACTTGAGTTTTTCTAGATTCACATGTATCTATATACTAAAAGGTGTCTAGATACATTCGAATCTAGTCAAATCCATGTTACTTGTTTTAGTACGGAGGGAGTAGGTCGGATCAATTGATTAGTTTCCCTTGTACGTGAAGTCCAGGCCAGAGAAAAAAAAGGCGATTGATTTGTTTCCATCGTGGAAGTCAATGAGAATTAAAAAAGGAAGGAGGCCTGCACCTGGGAGCAAATATCGCTAGCTCAGGTACGTGCAGCGTACGTGACTCAAAGTAAGAAAAAAAGCATTGTGATGGCTACTCCCAGTTGATTGTTTCCATCGCGAGCAAAAGGATCTATTGATCCGTTCCTTTTTTTTCTTGAATCGCGTGAAGTCCGGCCAGCCAAGAGAAAGATTTGATACGGTTTATTTCAGATCCGGTTGATTTCCTAGATTCGCTAGGTTTTTCGCGATCGAATTTTTGTTTCGGCACGCCGACCCGTACGCGGACCGAAATTCCTCTGTTTTTGTTCAGAATTTTTTTGGTGCAATACTGTTTTGTTCCAATTTTTTTGAAACAGTGCGCGGATATCACCAAATAGTCTACGGAGAAAGTTTTTGCCTGCGAGGATGGATTCTTTTCCAGGAGAAACTTTGGGCTTGAGGTGTACACGTGGCAAAAAGTCTAGTGTTGTTTTCAATGACTATCTCAATCTCCTGAATGAAGTGGCACGTGATGCATCCGAGCTTAGATGTTGCCTACATAGAATTGCGATAGTTGAGGAGTATCAAGATTGGGAAAGGCACATGAAACAGGGTTTTCATCGATGTCGCAAAAACAATGGAAAGTATAGTAGGTATGATGGGTATGTTCTTGCTCACCGGCGTGTGGACAAGGAATTAGACAGTTGGTGGTTCGAGGCGGTTGATATAGATGGTTTTTCTCAAACTTAGGAGGACTACAAAAGTTTTCTTCGTAACGGTTTCGTATTACCGTATATGGAGGAAAACGAGTAGACGCCCAAGGTTGTAAGTGGGATAGTGGATGTTGGCAAGAGTATAGCTCTTATACCGAAGGTCGTGACGACTATGACTACTCATGAGAAGTTGACAGTTATTCCATTGCCGACAGTTAGCAAGGTGGCATCCACGATTTCTGAAGCGTTAGCGGTTGATGTTGTCCAGGCTGATGTTGTTAAGGATGTCGTGGAGGATGTTGTACCATTGAGTGGGCTGAATTTGCAATTCAATAAGGTACAAGGCGATGCTTGCATGACAGTTGACAAGGGCCAGCGTTGGAATTTATTTCAGGCACAGTGTATGATCAAAGGCAAAGCATGCAAGTTGATTATTGATGGAGGAAGCTGTACTAATGGCATTAGCAAGGCAATGATGGCAGCGTTGGGGTTGTCCACATGGCGTATTCCTGAACCTAAGCATCTACAGTGGATCAATAGCTGCGGTATGGTGAAGGTAACTCATAAGGTGCGTGTGTCATTTATAGTTGATGATTATATTGATAAGATTGAGTCCGATGTGTTTCCATTGGAGGTATTTGGGTTGTTACTTGGTCGTCCATGGTAGTATGATCGCAACGTTACACATGCTGGAAGAGAAAATACATATTCTTTTGTGCATGGTGGCAAACAGCAGACTTTAAAGCGTACGCAGGATGATCACATAAAGTCTGATGTGGAGCTAGTGGTACATAAGGAGAAGGTGCGCAAGGCTAAGCCAAAATCTAGGCTAGCTAAGGTGCAGGATGGAGAACATGATGCACAGTGCGACAATGGTGATATTGCTTCAGCTATCCCTGTAGATGACAAGCTAGTGGAACTTGTTAGTGACAAGCCAGTTAAAGTGCATCCTCTCGTTGCTGAGAGGAAGGATGTTGCAGCATGTGTTCAGAAGGTTGTTTAGGGGGCAGTGAGGAGGAGATCCGCAACCTTATTTTCCACACCATCGCCAGATTGCATCTGCGCACCCCTGTAACTTTCTAATCCTTGATATTTCCAAGAGCAGACAAGCAGGAGTAGGGTCCTCTACGAGGCCAAAACCTGGGTAAACCTCGTGTCACATGTGTGCTTGTTTGCTAGCCGATCGATGCCTCCATTGCTCCCCACTTCCTCGAACCTAAGTCCATCTACAATGGGCATTGATGAGTTAACCCCTTGTCAATTGGCGCAGTCTGTGGGAATTGGGAGTGTTGATGTTGCGGCTTCCTCGGACCCATCAACCGCGATCTACAACTCCGTAGTACTAGAGACTCACCTCCTCTTCGGTGCCTTCGACTTCACCATCCACACACCGGCCACTCACCTGGATTTGAGTCCCTGGGTGATGGAATCGGCCTAGCGATCGGGAGCTTACGCTTCCAAGTTGGTCAGCTGGGCACACTTCGCCTCCCTGATCAGCTGAAGATTCCCGCGATTGCTCCTCTATCGTGGTTTCCACTGCCGATCGGCACCCTGAGCGAGCTCAATTGCCCCGACATCAGTCGGGAATATGGAAAGCGACATTAGTCGCGAGTCCGATCTGGGTAATCTAGCAACACAGGATGGAGCCTACGGCTCCGGATCTAAAAGCTGCGGGAGCAACAGCTTCCCCAGCCATTATATGTGCGCCGTCATCAACACGAGCGGCTATGGCAGCACTTGGGATAACACTGGTACTGGCGGTCGTATCCCAGTCACCACCCGTGGCCCCTCCAACGGCGCCCCCACTGACAATGGGCCAACAGGCCGTCCTCCTGGCGAAGGACCCATCCCAGAAGATCAGCCGCACCTTTCTGCGAATGAACATACCCGAGAGCGCATGCTGATCAAGCTCAAGGACGCTGAGTGGGCTCGTTGTAGGGAGGCCCTATGGGGTAACCCCCTACCACCAAACTCATCACAAGAGATGTTGATGGGTTATCACTGGCTGCTTAAGGAGGAGTTCAAGTGCTAGCAACAAGTAATCACCTAGCTCGATGAGCGCAGAAGGGTAGCGGACTAGTCGAGCCTCCAACGAGCTCAACTCTCTTCCATCGGAGGATCCTCCTCCAGAGGCAACGACTAGGAAGCCGCCAGAAGACGCTCCCGACTGGCTCACCTCACTGGTAGGGAGCGAGAATAGGCCACCCGAGTCCTTAACTTCTCGTCCATGACGGTGGACACTTGGGGCAACGTGCTCCCAAAAATGCCACAGGCAGCAGTGAAGGCAGCCACCATGTACCTGCTTAACAACCAACCGTCGGTTGGGGACCCACGGTCCACCATGCACCGATCCACGATCACTGGTCTGGGAATAGTCGAAGCTACGCTCACCAAGGATCCAGCACCAGAGCTAAGGAAAGGCAAGGCTTTGGCCAAATACTACTCTCCTTCCTCCTCTAGCAACGACGACCACAACTTGTCGCGGCGACACTGCTCACGAAGACACGACTACAACTACGACTTGCGTGATGACATCACACAATGCAAGGTCGACAAGATGGGCGCAAGGCGTGCCCTCTCGACGGAATCGGAAGATGATGGTACGGAGCTCTGTGGCGCCAACTGCTTCAGTAGAGCCATACGACAAAACAAAATGCCAAAAGGGTTCAAACTCCCATCAGAGAACCCCGAAATTCGACGATCTCCAAGACCCAAAGATCAGGTTGGAGGATCATATTTCCTCCGTCAAGCTGCACGGCGGAACCACGAGCACGGCTATGAAATTCCTCCAGCTACAGCTGCAAGGCGTCGCTCGTGCATGGCTTAACAACTTCCCATGCAGGTCGATCCGCAGCTGGGATGAGCTGGTCTACAACTTTGTGCGGAACTTCAAGGGCACTTACAAAAGGCCCACATCAATCGAAGAATTAAGAGCCTGCTATCAAAAAACTGGTGAGTCATTGCGCTCATACATTAAGAGGTGGTACATCATCAAGAACTCTGCAGAGGACATCTCCGAGGATCGTGCAATTGACGCATTCAACGGCGGCGTACGCGTAGAGAGCTCAGGGAGGATCTGGGCCGTTCGAAGCCCAAAACAATCGACCACCTGATGGAGATGGCCAACAGGTGGGCGGATGGAGAGGACTCGGTGAAAAACAACAGTGCCCACTCAGACGATGATGACGACCTTGGTCGTAGATGCGATCACCGAGGAAGACACCGAATGTGCGGTTACGAGGACCCCGAGGAAGTCAACATGGTCGCGGCTAGCTACGCCGATAAGCGCGATGACAATAACCGCAATAGTGGTTACCGCGACAACAGGAAAACCACGCAAGTATGGCAATGCCATACCCGCGATGATGCACCGGAACATCTATCCAGGACAAACTATCCGAACCTAACATACACTTCTACATCGACAAACACGACATCAAGAAAAAATCCAGTCACCTCTTGAAGGACTGCCGCGAGTTCCTCAGGCTCCACGAAGGCTTGCTCCAGATAAATCGCGACACGACAAACTAAGGCTATAGAGTTGCCCCGGGTGCCGTGGCCCACAGAGCGCCACCACCACCACTCGGGCCAGCCCCACCTGCGGCTGTGCTAGTCCAGAATAATGGAGGCGAGCAGTACCCACGACTACTGGGGAGTATGGGCACGATCCAAAAAGGATGCCCCTCCAATTGCGTGCAAAAGTCAATCACTCGCCAAATAAATTTGGCGGTCAATTCTCCACCCCAACAACTGAGTACCTTAGTGATTGGGTGTCTTGTATCACCTTCGATAAGCGCAACCACCCACACAAGGTGCCTCGCACGGCCCACACTCTTTTAGTGCTCGAGGCGCAAATTGGCGGCTTTGAGATGAGTCGCGTCTTCATGGACGGTGGCATCGACATCAACCTCATGTTCGCCAGCACCTTGTGTGCCATGTGAATCCCCCTATCATGCCTGGAAACCTCCGACACAATGTTCCACGGCATCGTCCGAGGGAAGGGCGTATAACCCCTGGGAAAAATCAGCTTGGACGTCATCTTTGGCACGCCAGCAAACTTCTGATGAGAACGCATCGAATTCGAAGTGGTGGACTGGCCCTCGCAATACCATTGCATCCTCGGACGTGTCGCGTTCGAGAGGTTCATGGTGGTGCCACACTACGCATACCTGGAGATGAAGATGCTAGGCCCTAACGGCATTATCACCGTCAATGGAACCTTTGATATGTCAAACACCTACGACCAGGAATTCAACAGAATCTCGCAGTCTTTCGGCGTGCAGGAGGAGCTGGTGAGACTGAAGGAGTCGATAGACAATAGTCTACATCCTCCGAGTAAGCCAAACTCACCTGACCAGTCCTTCGACTCATTGGTCCACACCAAGGCGGTCCAGGTCCATCCAATAGACCCAACCAATATGGCCCTCATCGCCAACAATTTTAGTCCCGCATAGGAACTCGCTCTCGTCGAATTTCTCCGTGAGCACTAGGAAACCTTTGCCTGGTGTCCAGCGGACATGCCAGGGGTTCCCAGGGAATTCGTCGAGCACTCACTCAACGTAAATCCTAAAGCAAGACTAGTGAAGCATACGATACGTCGACTGTCGGAGCCAAGGAAAAAGCGTTCGGTATGGAAGTCAAAAGACTCCTCGACGCTAACTTCATATGAGAGATCAAGGAAAGAACCTGGGTAGCAAACCCCATACTCGTTCCTAAAAAGGACACGGATATCCTGCGGATGTGCGTGGACTTCACCTAAACAAACATCGCCCAAAGGATCACTTCACATTGCCTCGGATCGACCAGATAATTGATTCTACCACGGGATGCGAGCGACTTTGCTTCCTTGATGCCTACTCAGGCTACCACTAGATTCGAATGAAGGAGGAAGACCAAGAGAAAACTTCCTTCATCACGCCCTTTGGCGTCTTCTGGTACACAACGATGTCCTTCCGGCAGAAAAACGCGGGGGACACCTACCAGCGATGTATGAAGGCCTACCTCAAGAGCCAGGTTGTCCGCAACATTCAAGTCTACATCGACGACATCATCAACGAAACTAAGGAGGAAGCGTCATTACTCGATGATCTCCGTGAGACCTTTGATAACCTCGACCTCTACCGGATCAAGCTAAACCTAGAAAATGCGCCTTCGGTGTACCATATGGGCAACTGCTCGGGTACCTCATCTCCGCGAGAGGGATCGAGGATAATCCAAAGAAAATAAAGGCCATACAAAATCCGGGCCAAGTGGAACTTAACCCGGCTCTAGGTGTGTGCAGATTCGAAGTGTACAAAATCTGGGCCAAGTGGAACTTAACCCGACTCTAGCTGTGTGCATATTCGAAGTTATTAAGGAGTTACGTTAATTCTCTAAGGAGCATCCGGCCGAGTAACGACTTACTCCCCTGCTGGTGCTGGAGCTGATGATGGTGCTGGTGCTGATTTTCATTTTGGCGGAGGTACTGTGGGTATCTCAAACGAAGCTGGCTGCGGCGGAGCCGAAGTGGTGGTTGCTGCTGCCTCGGCAGAGCCAGTTTCCCCTGCTCCTAGGTTGCCCTCCTCTTGACGAGGTGGGCTGGAACCCGGAGCAGCCGCTGAACCCTCCTGAATGGGGCTCAACGGGCGTGAATCGTCGCCACGAGGGGGAGAAGGGCTATGTCGGAGCGGTGAAGCAATACCGGATCCGCTCTAGGGAACCTCTACCGCAGCCCTGCCGAATCAAATCATAAATGATGAGAAACTATAACAAAGGAAGAACAAATAAATAACAAAGGGAGAAGTGGCTTACTCATTCGAGGTCAGAGGCTCTTTGGGCTTCCGAGCCCTCCGGGCTGTGGCCTTGGTTGCAGGCTTGGTGGCAGTTTTCTCCCCGGACTTCTTTCGCCTTTTAGCTGGCTGAGAAGGTCTGGAGGAAGATGCAGATGCAACTCCCCTCTTCTTCTTCGGTGCGATCAGGACATGCTCACCCACGGCAAGGGGAGGGTCTTCATGGATCTGCCCACTGGGGTTAGCTGATGCCGGAAAAGCATAAGAAAGGGGGACAGCGTCAAATGCCTCCATCACCTCAACTTCCGAATCATCTTCATCGTCGGGCCAATCTCTAATGGAAGAGAGTTTACCGGTGGGTCGCTTGGTCGCATCAGCCATCGGCTGGAACATCTCCTGATCTGGTTCCTCCTCATCCGAGGTATTGCGATCAGGCGCCCATTTGAGAGAAGGCTCGGTGCCATCCTCGATGGTTTGCTGAAGAAACATCTAAGAGAAAGAAAAGGCAACAAGATTAAACCTACAACGAAGACCGACATATGATTTAATTCGGAAAGGGTTTGGGGCACGAGACTTACCACAGGGGGAAGCCTATCTCGACAGAAGTGTTCAATCCCCCATGTCCACTCAGAAGATAAGTCCTTGTGGGTGGTGAAGAGGGCCTTGACCGAGCGGTAGATCTCAGTGTTGCTCAACTCGAATGAGGAGGTTCGGTTGGGGTCACGGCCCCAGATCATGTGACAGAGTTTATGCATGCGTTTCTGGAGGGGGGAGATCCGATTGCGGACAAATGTGATCATTGCTTCCTCATTGCGCAATCCAAGATCCTTCAGCTCTTGGAACCTCTTGTTGACCTGGTTTGCCAGGACAGTGGGCTTCTTGGGGATCTTGTCCCACAAATCCGGATTAGGAGTACCCGGAGCGTAGGGGCGCAGCCGGATCAGATCTTCAGATGTGCTATTCGGGACATAGAAGAAGGTCTGGGCCCATCCCTTGCAAGAGTCAAGCCCCGTGACTCGAGGGAAGATGGACTACTTCCGGGGAGAGATAGACGCAGCGCCGACTGTGTGAGCTGCTTGTCCTCCAGGTCAAGTTCTATGTTCGGAATAACGTTCCGGCGAAGGCCAAAGAACCGGATCCAGAGCTCCTTCGTCGGCCATAGTCCGGCGTAGCCCTCGATGGTGGAAGCGAAGGCAGAGAGAGACGTGATGGCGTTAGCCGGAAGATGGTGCGGCTGAAGCTCATACGTATTGAGCCAGTCATGGAAAAAATCAGTAACTGGGAGACCAAACCCGTGTTGGAAGTGAGATAGAAACACCACATACTCACCCGGATTGGGTGAGGGGGCAAGCTCGGCGGCAGCGAGGCATGCGGTGACGCCCTCCGGGGTACGCCTGGTGCGATACAGCCAGTCCAAATCATCCTGGAAAACACAGGATCCAGCCCACACGCCGCGGTCGACGTTCGTCGCATCTTCCTCCATTTCCTGCTCTGCGACAGCGAGCTCCTCCTCTGGCATCTCAAGATCACTATCCTCACTAGCGCTAGCAGCGGTGGGAGGTAGTGGCCTGGACTGGCGAGGACCTATGGTGGAGGAGATGCGTGGAGGTGGCGGCGACGCTGGTGCGCGTGGAAGCAGTGCGGCGGCGGCGCAGCTACTCAGGTGCGGTGGCGGCGGCGCTGTCGCTGGAGAGGAAGAGGAAGAAGCAGAGGCAGAGGGGCGCGGAAGTGGGGAAAGGACCCAAGGGGCATATCCCTCCCCTATTTAACCACTCCCTTGAGGGGTAGTGGGATCGTGTTGTGCGGGCGGGCCACACGGTGTGGTCGTGTATGACCCAGATCGACCAATCAGCGACGAGCCACAGGAAGGGCCACAGGGCGCAGCGAATCCCATGACGCGACGTTATGATACAGTTAACGAGGAGGCAGGCACGACGTGACGTGTGCTACGGTAACTTCTGACAATAACTGCGACGGTTACTGTCGCAGGCCCTTAAAATGAGGCAAAGTAATGATTAGCCTCCACGTGGGGAAGCGTACGAGATAAGGAAAAATGACCCGGATGAGTATGAGGTGACCCGGCCAGCAAGTAAAAACTTGGAATGTGCCAAGGGAAAGTAAACCTATGGAATCCGAGATAGGAGGTAACTCGGAAAAGGAGCAAAAAGCTCGGTGAAATTGAACCTGTTGTGGCCTTAGCGGCTAAGGCGGCTAAGACCGCACTATCTTCGGGGACTAATGTTGGGGGGATACCCCTGGGTAGGGTCACACCGGGGGATAAAGGCCAAGTTAGCCGAGGTACGGCTTGGTCAAAGCAAGTGTTGGCCGAGTCACCTCAAGGCAGGCCGAATCACAGAGTAACCCAGACCAGGGGATGTCCACCTAACTGGATCTCAACCGACTTAAGCTGTATGTCGGACAGATGAATCTAACTTATATGCAGGACCAGGTGTGGCCAGATCAACTAGGTACGATCCGGGTTATATCAAGCTTGTAAGAGAAGGAAGGTATCTCGCTGGTCAAAGGTGACCACTGTACGCAAAGCATGAGCGAAGCGGACAGAGGCCAGGACCACCGAGGAGTGGCCGACAAAGGTGATGATGCCAATGTCGGATGACGCGGGCGTCGCAGAGGCTGACGTAGCCTCTGCATGGATGACTGATGTCTACGCACTTCTATTCTTGTAGACAGTTGTTGGGCCTCCAAGTGCAGAGGTTTGTAGAAAAGCAGCAAGTTTTCCCTTAAGTGGATCACCCAAGGTTTATCGAACTCAGGGAGGAAGTGGTCAAAGGTATTCCCTCTCAAGCAACCCTGCAATCAAGATACAAGAAGTCTCTTGTGTGCCCAACACACCCGATACACTTGTCAGGTGTATAGGTGCACTAGTTCAGCGAAGAGATAGTGAAATACAAGTGGTATGGATAAAAGACAACGGTGCTAGAAAATAACTTGATGGCGTGGAAAAGACTAAAGGCAAACTGAAATAAAGATGGCAGCAAGCAAACATGTAATAGATCTAATTGCAAACGGTGTATCAATGCTTAGAAACAAGGCCTAGGGATCATACTTTCACTAGTGAACACTCTCTCATAAATATATTATCTTCATGATACTACTCTTAACTACTCTCCGGTTGGACACTCTAATCGATGGTAGGGCTATAACAGCACACCTCAAAGTAAGCCTTTCCCATCTAGAAAACCCCACACTATCACCTTGAGTACTAGATGAGTCCAACAAACACCACAATTTCATAAAGACATCCAACTCCAAATATAACTCATAACAAGTATTTGTAATCTTTAGCCTAAGTGCCACCATGGTGAGCATGCTGTCACTTTCACACACATGGGGAGAGCAGAGATCTATTAAAGCACTTGAGTAGCAAGGTAGATCTATGGATTACAAGCTCATGATCACAATATGATCATGCATAGAGAGAGAGATGAACACATAGCTACCGGTAGAACCCTTAGCCTCGAGAGAGAACTACTCCCTCATCATCATGGGAATCAGCAATGGTGATGGAGATGGTGTTGGAGATGCCTCCGGGGGCACTTCCCCGTCCCGGCAGGGTGCCGGAACAGATACTTTCTGTCCCCCGAATATCCCCTTCGGTGGAGGCGGCGCTATGGAAATTTTCGTGGCTGGAGGCTTGATGATTTAGGGTTTTGGTATCGGTAGGCTCTTATAGGCGAAGGAGGCAAGGTCGGTGGAGTGCCAGGGGGCCCACACCACCTGGTGGCGTGGCCAAGGCTAGCCCACAGCACCATATGGTGTGGCCAGGTCCTGGCCCTCCTCCGTCTCTGCTTCTAGCTCCGTGAGTCTTCCGGTAAAATAGGAACTTTGGCTTTTGTCCCGTCCAATTCCGAGAATATTGATTTTCTGACTTTCCTAGAACCAAAAACAGTAGAAAACAAGCAACTGGTACTGTGGCTCTTTTAATAGGTTAGTCCAAGAAATCATATGAAAAGTACTCCAAAGTGTGGACAAAACATAAGAAAGTAGATAAAACCAAGCATGGAGCATCAAAAATTATAGATACATTTGCAATGTATCAACATCCCCAAGCTTAACTCTTGCTCGTCCTCGAGTAGGTAAGTGATAAAAAGAATAATTTTTGAGGTGACATGCACCATCATAAACTTGATCAAAGTATTTGTAAAACATTCAAATCTGGGATCATAGTACTTCAATCATAACATGAAAGACAAAGTTCTAGCAATAAGCAAAGAAACTATGATGCAACATGAAAAGGCACAAACAAAAGATTCATGAATAACAATGCTTTGCAAGACGTTTGTTTGTTTCACATAAAGAAAACATAGCATAATAGTATTCAGCTTGTCCCTCAATAGAGTAGCAAATATAAATGCATAGGACACCTTCAAAGTACATAAGAGTGACTAGATACAATAGTTTAAAACAAGCAATATCAAGTTATGCATCAATCAACTAGTCTTGGGACAATGCACATAGAACTAAGAATGGCCACTATGCTCTCAAAGTAGGTGGATAAAGGTAGAAGATGGAGACTCAATATAATGGTGGAAGAAAGGCCTTTGTAAAAGGAAGTAGGGATTCAAGTCTCATAAAGAGCTTCCAAAAATTATGGTACTTATAGCTTTCAGCTCTCATTGCCCCTATCATAAGCATCTTGAAGGTGATTAAGGTTATGTAACATCCCAAACTTTGCAATTACAGATGTTACTAGAAGCATGCATCATATCCTTGCATCATGGCATCACATATTAAAAGCCGCATCAAATACTTTCCCTAAACCCTATAGTCATATAAAGACAAAAAGGGGTAAAACAAAATCTAACCTCCTAAACCCTTGCAAAAGTGCTATTTGATAACCCCATACTAATCTTCTTCTTTTTACAAAATTTTAGAGACCAGTCTCACTTAATTCGGAGTCTGTTTACAAAAGTTATGAAACAACTAGTGAAACAGAAAAAATAAAAATAAAATAAAAAAAGATTCTAGCCTAACGGGCCGGCTAAACCAGCCCGTGACATATCTACCGCCCCGCCTGGCAGAGTGGGCGGCGCGTAGCGCGTAGGCCGGCCCAGCAGACGCCGCCAGCAGCCTGCACCGCGCGCCCGTGGCCACCGATAGGCGGGCCCCACCGCGTCATCTTCTCCGTGGAGATCGGGACGAACCCGCCGTTCGCCGCCGCCTCTGGAACCGATTCCGGCCGAATCGGGAGGAGCTCCGCAAACCCCGCCCCAAGTCCTGTGGACTATTTAAACCGCGCCCGGCCGCCCCAAAACCCTAGCCCCTTTTTGCTCGTTGTACCGCCGCTGGACTGCCACTCACGAGCTCGCCGCCGACCTCGCCGGAGCAGCGCCGCCGCCGCCCGACGGTGACCTTTCCGAAAACCTCCGCTGCTCTTTTCTTCCCCTTGCTGAACCAGTTCATCTCATATTTTTCCCCTCTATAGCACACCACCGCGAGCTCAATTCCTCGCTCGAGTCTCGCCGGCGTCTGCGAGGTCCAGTCGCCGTTAGCAGTCTATCAGGGAGGAGGTGGTCCACGCCGATCTCGGGAACGGATCTGCGAGGAGGAGCCGCGTGCCGTCCACCACTCTGTCACGCCGGGGAAGCTCCGCACCGCCGCCGACCATCACCGATGCGCCGCCGTCGTTCGCGGTCAACCTCGTCGCCGCCCGCCACGGTAAGCCGCCGGCCACCCCCCCAGCCGTTCGTTTCCAATTCAACGCCTAGGATTAGATGGCCAGGCCAAAGGGGTACCGGCCAATCCCATCGCGCCACGTGGAAGCCCACGTCAGCATGCTGAGTCAGCCCGCGTTGGCCTGCTGGACCAATCTCTGGACGCCACTTGTCGCCGCATAGCTGGCCGCCGTCCTGTCTTTTTCTAAAAAGGGCAGAAATTGTTTTAATCTCGTTTAATTCATAGTAATTCAAGTTTTTTGTCCAAAATTTGTGTATAATATACCGTTGGATTCATATTTTCGAGTAGAACACAGATCTACAATAATATTACTGTTTTACTATAGCAATCTTGCAGTAGGATTTAAAGTTTAGATTAGAGTATTTTAATTCTAGAAAATTATCCGTAGATCCATTTTAGTTGATTCTTGTTGCGTTGGCTTTGTTTCTACGAGAGCTTCTGTAGAAAATTGTTATCTCTTGCTTAGAGTGTTCAGATCTATCTCGAGGTAGATCGGAGTTGTAGATCTAGTTTTGAGCATGTTTAATTAAGTTTTAACCCCAAAATACTTAAAATCTGTGGGAAATCGATACTAATGACATCCCCAACTCAACAACACCCCCGAATAAAACCCTTGGTCAAATTTGAATCCATCCTTGCATATTACCATGTTGCATGCAAGCATATTCGACTTCGTGACATTGTTTTGTGCAAATTGTGATGGGGTCCATGTTTGTTTCGTTAGATTGCTCGGAGTGCGCTAAGGAGTACTGTTGTGCAGAGTGTTGCTCGAATCAAGGCAAGTTACACCACTTGTTCATGTTTATGTCCCAGTTTTGACTATGCATGTTTTACTCTTCAAATTCCGTAGTATGCATGTGTAGGGTTTTGGTAGATTTTCTTGGTATTATTTTTGCAAGTGCGGTTTTGTAGTATGCCATGAGTAGCTCTATGCTTAGGATTTTCTATCCCAATAGGTTATCCTGTTTTTCTAAGTTATGCTTGCTATGCTATATACTTATCTATATCAAGTACCATTGGGAGGGTTCGAAAGACTAAAAAAAATTCTAAGTAAAAAAAAGCTCTCTCGAGCAAACCTTTTTCCTCTCAAAGCCCTCTTCAAAATAAAACTAAGTTTTCTTCTGGGCGAAATGGTTGTCGAGACAACGAGTGGAATTTTGGTGGAGGACGACCGCCCAGGAATCAAAGCAGTCTGCCATGTTTCAGAATTCAGAAGCTTCCCGTGCAACCACAATATATATGGGCTCTGTCTTGGCTTAGTACTTAGTGGGAAACCTCACCGGGGTACCAACATTTGGAGGTTCTTGGCACGGTTGGATCTAGCTGGTAGAGGGGCTACTAAGGGAAGGCTTCGCCATGGTCTTATCTGTAAAAGGACTTGATCGTGGATTGTGGGGAAAGTGCACAACCTCTCGAGAGTATTGCAATCTGATCGATCAGCCATGTTCACGGAAACAGAACAACCTTGAGCATTTGAAGGATGGAGCCTCTGAAAGATCTTCCTCTCTCTTTTCCAAACCTAACGTTTTATAAACCCCAAGGCGTGAGTAATATCGCCATTGGGTGGGATTTTGGGAACTTGGTGCGTAATATCCAAGTGCTAGGTTGATTGGGCACTTGGTGAGTAATATCCACGTGTTCCATTCGAGCCTATACTATTTAAACAATATTTACAAAGTAGGGTAAAACTCTTCCTCTTTTCTTCATACATTGAGAAAATTGGCTTTATGCAAATGAACCCCAAAGACTACTCTTAGCCTTGCATGTAGAGATATACTTACTCTTTCCTTGGTGTCATTTGCCAATACATTAAAAGTATTGACCCAACTTGTTGGCTGCACGTCTTATGTGCAGAATCCGAAGACGGAAAGGTGCGTAGGGATCACGGGTCCTCACGCAACTAGCCTGAGGCGTTGATGGACTCCAGTTTTACTTAGTTTCCGCTGTTTTATTTGAGCTAGCTATAAGCTATGCAAGTTGTAATAATTATACTCTGGATTATTCGTGTAATAATGAGTTGTGTTTTACATGATATTCATCGACTGTGAAGTGCTAGCTATTGATCCAGGGACTAGCATGTTAATCACAGGGACTTAGGATCCTTAACGATCCGAGGTCGCAACAGATGGTATCAGAGCACAAAGTTGCTTGTAGGACATGACCCTAGGATTGGAAACCACCTTTACCATTGTTTTTGTCTTTCCATATTCTTCTAAGTTATTTATGCTCTTCTAGTATTTCTCCTTCTTATCATTTTGTGCCTAATTTTCTTCCTCCTAACCTAAAGATGACGGCCTTCAACTTCGACACCACCGAAGACATCAAGTGCATGCGCTTTGGGGAATGCCTTCTGGACATCATCAAGATATTGCAGTTACCCATGTCGTCAATCAAGGGAAGCAAGTTGAGGAAGATGCATAAGGAAGGATGCTGGGCAATTGAAGTCATCCAACCAGGGCGCAGTCAGTCAGAACCCAAGACAGAGACCATTGTACTCAACGTCACCAGCGACTCCAAGGAGAAAGGACTTAGCATCAGCTTGCGGGAGCTCATTGGACACCTTTGTGGACGCCACCATGAAGAGGTTGAAGGCCACTACATCAAACTCTTTGGAAGACGTGATGAGAAGGGAGTTCCAATCGAGTTAACCCAGAGGAAAGGAAGACATGCAAGCGTCGAAGAATCCAATATCAAGACTTGGAGTCCCACATCAATGACCTTCAGAAGGGGAGCTGCCTTGAGATCATGAGAAATGACGAGCTTTGTGCCCTAGTCAAGGAGAAGGATGAGAAGATCGAGGAGCTGGAAGAGAAGATCAAGTCCCTAGGAGGGGAGCTCACCGCCCAAGACAAGAAGTTCGCTAATCAAGAGAAGAGGGTGCAAGATAAGAAAAAGAGGATTAGGGAGCAAAGTCTTGTGCTCGCAAAAAACGAGATGGAGTTCAAGAACTTTGCCACCATGTTGAAGGACCTACGAGCAGCCAAGAGGAGCTTGGAGGAGAAGATCACGCCCGTCACTATGGGGTCAAGTTTGATCAAGAAGCTACAGAAGGAGAAGAAGGAACTCCAAGAGAAGCTGGAAGCTGCTACCCAGGAGCTACAAGAGGTGAATGAACTTCAAGAGAGGCTCGAAGCTGCTACACCGGAGCCACATGAGGTGAAGGAACTTCAGGAGAAGCTTGAAGCCACGACGAAGGACATGGAGTTATACAAGTCACTACTGGAGAAGGAAGGCTTCATCATTGAGGATGAGGAAGTGGATGATGAGTAGAGTAGTTGGACCATCCTTAGTTCTATAGTCAAATGTTGTTCGCGATTGTAATGAGTACCAAAAATTATTTTGGTTTAGTTAAACTTGGTTGAGTGTGTTAAACTATGTGCTTTGTGTTCCTTTCTTTTCTCGTGTGTTTTTCTCTTGTTTACATAAGGGTAGGAGTTTTATTCCTTAGGTTTTCCATCCATCTCTTAACTTGTTCCCAAACCCCACAGATGGCGAGACGTGGAAACAACAACAACAACATGCCCCCAGAGATAGCACAACTTCTGAACTCTCAGAATCAGCTGATCCAACTCCTCACTCAAAACATGCAAAACAATAACAACCCGCCGCCTCCACCACCCCCACCGCCCCAACAAGATCGCCTGACTCAGTTCTTGAGGTTGAACCCTCCAGTTTTCGCAAGTAGTTCTGAGCCAATTGTGGTAGATGACTGGCTCCGCACCACCAACAAGAAGTTAGACATCGTCCAAGTTGTTGGAGCTGACAGGGTGCGTTTTGTCGCGCACCAACTTGAGGGACCAGCTGCTGAATGGTGGGATAATTACCAGGTCACCCACCCCGATATTGAGGCTATCACCTGGAACCAGTTCGAGGCGGCCTTTCGTACTCATCACGTAGCCGCGGGAATCATGTCACTAAAGAGACGCGAGTTCCGCGACCTGAAACAACTACACCGCTCTGTCTCCGAGTATGGGGACCTTTTTAACAAGCTGGCACGTTATGCACCTGATGATGTATCCACGGATGCCAAGAGACAAGAGGAGTTCCTAAGGGACTTAATGATGAAATATCCATTCAGCTTGTGGCTATGAAGTTTGATAACTATAAGGAACTTCTGGACAGGGCAGTTGTGGTGGAAGCAAAGCAAAGGAGTATAGAGAACCGAAAGAGAAAGTCCACCTCACACAAGCACAACTCGGCCCCATATCAGAAGCAACGCACTTTGTCACCCACACCCCACAACCACAATGGTCATTGTCATGGAGGACATAACCACAATGGCCATAAACACCACAATGGAAATGGCAATGGGAAGGATCTGAGTGAAGTGACCTGCTTCAAGTGTAACAAGACAGGGCACTATGCAACTACTTGCCCCGAAAAGATGAAAAATGGAAGTGGTAATGGGAACGGCAACGGACACAACCATGGCAATGGTAATGGAAATGGGAAGAAACCAAATCCATTCGTCAAAGCCACAGTGAATCATGTCTCCGTGGAGGATGCTCGTGAGCCACCTGACTCCGTGATTGGTAAGTTCAAGCTTAACTCCACCCCTGCAGTTGTTCTTTTTGATACTGGTGCATCGCATTCATTCATATCAAGGGTATTTGTGGATAGAGGCAAGATACCTACGGAGACTATTAGTACTCCTCTAAGGGTAAGTTCTCCTAGTGGAGAAATAGTGGCAAACTCTGGATGCCGTGGGTTAGAACTAAGGATTGGGGCACACATCTTTCCCACCAGCCTAGTCGTTCTGGAATCACAAGGCTTAGACATAATTTTGGGCATGAATTGGATGACCGAATATGAGGGAGTCATAGACCGTGCCAAAAGGACTATCGCACTCACGACTCCGGATAAGAAAAGGATCCACTTTAAGTCAGCTTTCGCACTCAAAGGAAGTATGGTGAACTCTCTTAAGGGGGTTAGCTTGGAGGATGTTCCAATTGTGAAGGAGTATCCAAATGTGTTTCCGGAAGAGTTGTCAGGGATGCCTCCTGACGGACACATCGAGTTTCTCATTGACTTGATGCCTGGTACTAGACCGATAGCAAAAAGACCATACAAGATGGATGTGGATGAGTTGAAGGAACTTAAGAAACAGCTTAGAGAGCAACTGGACAAAGGCTTCATCCAACCAAGCGCGTCATCTTGGGGAGCGCCTGTCTTATTCGTGGAGAAGAAGGATAAAACGAAGAGACTAGTCGTGGACTGCCGGTCGTTGAATGAAGTGACAATCAAGAACAAGTACCCTCTACCCAATATCAACGACCTGTTCGATCAATTAAAGGGAGCTAGTGTGTTCTCTAAGATTGATCTCCGATCAGGTTATTTCCAGCTAAAGATCCGGGAACAGGATGTACCCAAGACAGCTTTCACCACGAGATACGGATTGTATGATTACACCGTGATGTCGTTTGGCTTAACCAATGCCCCATCATACTTCATGACTATGATGAACAAGGTGTTCATGGAGTACTTGGATACGTTTATTGTGGTATTCATTGATGACATACTCATATACTCCAAGGACGAGAAGGACCATGAGCAGCATCTGCGCCTGATTATGGAAAAGTTAAGGGAACACAAGTTGTATGCCAAGTTTAGCAAATGTGAGTTCTGGTTGAAAGAAGTGGGGTTTCTTGGTCATATTGTGTCTGCTAAAAGAGTTTCAGTGGACCCAAGTAAGGTAGCTTCCGTGACAGAATGGGAGTCTCCTAAGAATGTGGGTGATATTAGAAGTTTCCTGGGCCTTGCGGGATATTACCGAAGGTTCATTGAAAACTTTTCGAAGATAGCAAAGCCTATGACAGAATTGTTGAAGAAAGAGAAGAGGTTCCAATGGACCGAGGCATGTGAAGCAAGTTTTCAAGAGTTGAAGAAGCGCCTAATAACAACACCAGTTTTGTGCCTCTCTGACATCCAAAAGGACTTCCAGGTCTATTGCGACACTTCCCGACAAGGACTTGGTAGTGTACTGATGCAAGATGGAAAAGTAGTGTCTTACGCCTCTCGGCAACTTAAGAACCATGAGAATAACTACCCCACGCACGATTTGGAACTAGCATCAGCTGTGCATGTGCTCAAGCTATGGAGACATTACCTAATGGGCAAACATTGTGATGTGTTCACATATCACAAGAGCCTTAAATACATCTTCACTCAAAAGGAATTAAATATGAGGCAAAGGAGATGTCTTGAGCTCATCAAGGACTATGACTTGGACCTGCAGTACCATCCTGGAAAGGCCAATGTTGTGGCTGACGCCCTAAGAAGGAAGGTCTATGTAAATGGACTTACCGTGGGAGAACTTCCAAAGGATTTGTGTGAAGAGTTCAAGGACCTAAGGTTAGAGATAGTTCCTAAGGGATACTTAGCGACTATGGAGATAGTGCCCACGCTTCAGGGCCAAATCAAAGAGGCCCAGAAGAGGGACAAAGAGTTGGAAGAGATAAGAGCTAATATAAGCAAAGGTAAAGCAAAATGGTTTCACACGGATGAACAAGGAACACTTTGGTATGAGAGGCGTTTGTGCGTTCCCGATGATCCCGCTATCAGGAGGATAATTCTTCAGGAAGCTCACAATTCGCCTTACTCAATTCATCCTGGTAATACAAAGATGTACATGGATGTGAAAGATAGGTTCCGATGGAATAACTTGAAAAGGGATATTGCTGAATACATCTCCTTGTGTGACATGTGCAACAGAGTCAAGGCCGAACATCAAAAACTAGCACGACTGCTGCAACCATTACCTGTGTCCGATTGGAAGTTGGACAAGGTAGGCATGGATTTTATCACAGGACTACCCCGGACTCGTTCTGGGTATGACTCCATCTGGGTAGTGGTCGACCACTTCACAAAGGTGGCCCACTTTATTCCCGTAAAGACCACCTATACAAGTGCTAAACTTGCTAAGATTTATATGTCAAGGATCGTAAGTCTTCATGGTGTACCCAAGGGGATTGTCTCTGATAGAGGTACCCAATTAACCTCGAAGTTTTGGTGACAGTTACACGAGTCTCTAGGGACACGACTGGAGTTTAGTACTGCTTTCCACCCGCAAACGGATGGGCAAATGGAAAGAGTTAATCAGATCTTGGAGGACATGTTAAGAGCCTGTGCGCTAGACTATGGGTCTAGTTGGGATGATAATTTGCCATATGCGGAATTCTCATACAATAACAGTTACCAAACTAGTATCAAGATGGCTCCATTTGAAGTTTTATATGGCAGAAATTGTAGAACTCCGCTGCTATGGAGTGGAGTTGGAGAACGGAGTTTGTTTGGACCTGAACTGATCAAGGATGCCGAAGAAAAAGTGAGACAGATTCAAGATAGGCAAAAAAATAGCCCAATCCAGGCAAAAGAGTTATGCTGATTCCAAGTGCAGGGATGTGACCTATGAAGTGGAAGACCGTGCGTATCTCCGAATTTCGCCACTACGAGGAGTTAAGAGATTTGGAATCAAGGGTAAGTTAGCACCCCGATTCGTAGGGCCCTACAAAATCTTGGGTCGAAGAGGGGAGGTTTCCTATCAGTTGGAATTGCCGGAAGTGTTAACAGTTCATGATGTTTTCCATGTGTCGCAATTAAAGAAGTGTCACC
This sequence comes from Avena eriantha, assembly GCA_910589775.1. Lineage (NCBI taxonomy): Eukaryota > Viridiplantae > Streptophyta > Magnoliopsida > Poales > Poaceae > Avena > Avena eriantha. The sequence continues at coordinate 296,588,553 of OU342741.1, read as the reverse complement.
CGGAAATGGCCGAAACCCCACTAAAGGATACGGTTCCGTTGGACGAGGTTCAACTGGAAAACGATCTCACCTATGAGGAAAGACCCACCAGGATTCTGGAGACAGTCGAGAGAATCACTCGTACCAAGACTATCAGGTTTTGCAAATTTCAATGGAATCACTATTCCGAGGAAGAGGCCACGTGGGAACATGAAGAAGACCTGAAGAAAGAACACCCACACCTATTTGCTAACCAACCTGAATCTCGGGTACGAGATTCTTCTTAAGGGGGGTAGGTTTGTAACATCCCAAACTTTGCAATTACAGATGTTACTAGAAGCATGCATCATATCCTTGCATCATGGCATCACATATTAAAAGCCGCATCAAATACTTCCCTAAATCATATAGTCATATAAAGACAAAAAGGGGTAAAACACAATCTAACCTCCTAAACCCTTGCAAAAGTGTTATTTGATAACCCCATACTAATCTTCTTCTTTTTACAAAATTTTAGAGACCAGTCTCACTTAATTCAGAGTCCGTTTACAAAAGTTATGAAAATACTAGTGAAACAGAAAAAAAGATTCTAGCCTAACGGGCCGGCTAAACCAGCCCGTGACCTATCTACCGCCCCGCCAGGCAGAGTGGGTGGCCCGTAGCGCATAGGCCGGCCCAGCAGACGCCGCCAGAAGCCTGCACCGCGCGCCCGCGGCCACCGACAGGCAGGCCCCACCGCGTCATCTTCTCCGTGGAGATCGGGACGAACCCGCCGTTCGCCGCCGCCTCTGGAACCGATTCCGGCTGAATCGGGAGGAGCTCCGCGAACCCCGCCCCAAGTCCTCTGGTGTGGCATCCCGCTAAAACCACTACTAGAAAATCGTGTTGTTTTTGTGCATTGCTCTGGGACCACTCTGTAACACCATCGAATCGGCCCTATGCAAGTTTTAGCCCTTTCCGCCAAACCCGCATAGAAAAGATTCAAGGACGCCCACCAGGCACTTTCGTGCGGGTGGAAAACGAAGTAATACCATTACACAACAGTCCTCGATCGGACCCACAGAACAGATATATATACAACACGACTCCACGAGTCAAGAATACAGATATACAATACAAAGATCCAAATCACCTTGAAATCGATAGGGCGTCCGACTACGGACAAGATGCAAATGGGGCTAAGAGCCCTGAAGAATAACCAATGGTGTCCATAACCCTGCCCAGGCCAAGCCGGAAGGGTAACCCTGCTAACGACGTCGATCTCAAACCTGCTAAAACAAAAGGGGTGCCGACAAAGGGCAAAGGAAAAAGAGGAGCATCAGTACTGAGGCCAGTACATGGCGAGGCTAGAATTCGGCGGCTCTCGCCTACATAGGTATGGTGGGCTGAAGTGGCAGTGCAGCGGCACTAAAAAATCTATAAGGACTCGATTCAACTGGCGGTTATCAGAGAGCGATAAAAAAGACCTAATCGGATCTAACCTGAAGCTAACACCAAACAAACCCATCCTGGTATTTCCCCCTCGAGACCAAACGAGGAAGTCGGACCAAGGAACTCACACAGTTGGGAATTTTACTCATTCCATTATAATTGAAGCACTTACTAGTCAGATATATAGCAGGAGTCATCCTGATAGCATAAGTAGTGGGCAGTTTTAGTTAACATTCTGTTGTAGTTGGGACATTTACTAGTCGGATATAATTGTCCTGAGGAATCCCAAACCCAACAGTTGTTGACACTTTTATCACATTCCATTGGAGTTGCAATACTTACTAGGCAGGTATAGCATGTCACAAAACAACCCAGATCCACCAGCTGTTGGCATTTTTAATATCCATTCCGTTATAGTTGAATCTGATTACTAGTCATATATTAAGTCAAGTTTACAGCACTACTTTAGTTATGCTTGTCTATGATCGAGATACTGTGCTCCAAGTCATCCATAACCGCGGACACGGCTTTCGGAAAGCTTTACCCTGCAGGGGTGCACAAATAGCAACACACACTCGATCAACCTCGGAAAAACCAACTCAAAACCCAACGAGGCTTTCACGACAAAGCGATCACAGGATTCATAAAATATTTCAGGGGGCCACCCCACTAAGCTACCCGCAACGAAGGTGGCCGGCTCCGCGACAGACCCAGGGTTTGCGTCAATGGCTGTAAACGACTGGGAACCCTAAAGTGTGACTGGGCTTGTCGATACCGCGAAAACACTCCGCAATCCCTAAACAGTACAGGTGCTCCACGCACAATATTAAATAAAGCAATAAAGCATGGCATAAATACAGGATAGTAATAAAACCCCAAACTAGTTTGTGGCCCCAAGAAATAGAAATGAATCAAGCTCTGGCTCAGGGGGATCCACGGCCTCCCGGATGTGGATAGTGTGAAAAATCAAGGAATAGGTATCAAGTACTCGGTTCCTACGGGACACAAGTGAGCGTGGAAGAACCAAATAACATCAATTGCCCACCGATGCCTCTGCATTAGTTATATCTAGCATTTTAATGGTTGTAATTAAAGTCATGATCACCTCCACCAATAAGCATCTCCACCAATAAACATCTGCCAGCATTCCAACAACTGTGGTACTCGACAACACAAGATCGCACCTGAGTAAGCAACTATGACTCGCAAGGCCAGCTATCTACCAACACAGGTAATAGGAGGTGTCCAAGGCAATATAGAGGCTGCACGGGATATAACTGGTGCACGGAAACTGAAGCATCGTGACACGGATAGCAATAGATCAACAGGAGGAAATAAAGACTATAAAAGCAAAATAGGTAGAAGGGGAAGAGATGCTCGCCTGGGAAACAGTGCCAGAGATTCATATCCGAAGAACTTGTCGATACTCGCATCCACTCATCGGTCTAATCCGCGAAGAAGCAAACACTATAAGAAACACTAGATGCAATATTTAATACTACGGCAGAAGATCCGACATGATTATGATATGATGCATGGCATAGCACAGATGCGGTGCAATTCGGCAGTATTAAGCAGAACCATGGTCCCAACAAATGATTATATGGTTGAAGTTGTTTAGAACCCCCGCAATTTAAATGTTGTATTAACAGGGCGAAGCATGACATCGGTTCGCTACACGAATTTAAATGGAGTCCGGAATAAGACAAAGATATCCCACACGACTCCATATTTAATTATGAGGTGAATCGGCATAATGCCCCCAAACCACAGATAGCCATGCATGCATGGAGAATTAATTATGCGACAGTTGATAATGTCATATTATAAAAATAGGGGCTTAGGATCACACATCTGGGTTCGGCAGATCTTGGGTTCCGGGGGGTCCGGTGTTCGACATGGTTCGATGGGGATCGGTCTCGGCGGGAACGTTCTCGGACAACAGAGTAGATCTTGTCGCATGTTACGAAGAACTCAGATTCGGAAGGAGGTCTTGGCATTCAGGATGAAGAACTTGGTGTATCCGTGTCGGTGACCTTGGCGTCCAGGTTCTCGATGAACTTGGCGTATCCGGGATGGAGAGCTTGCCATTCCGTGGAGATCTTGGCGGTCTTCGGATCTAGGTCTTGGCGTCCATGTAGGCGTTCTTGCCGACCTCCTTGGAATTCTGAGGGTACATCTTCACGCGTCGATGGCCTTCGAGGTCTCGCCCGGCGGATCCGTGATGTAGATCTTGGCGTCATCGGGTCATCAACTCCGGGAAGGAGATCTTGGAGCGGCACTGGGTTCGGTATCGGTCTTTGGACTCTGGGACCGGGGCCTTCAATTTCCATGTGGGCGATCTTGGGATGTATGTAGAAGACCTTCTGTCATCGGATCCGTGCGCAGCGGCACTAGACAAGGACGGGGAGGACACACAGCGGCGAAGAGGCACCCGGCTCAGGCGGCTGGACAGGGGATGCGTACGACCGACCAAGGGAAGAGGTGGCGACGACGGGGACCTGCGCCAACGACCGAGCCAACATCGGCGTGCGACCGCGGAGGCGGGGCAGCAGGGCCCACGGGTGCGCAGTGCTGGGTGCTGGCTATGCACAGAGGCGGTGGAGGGCGGCTCGCCGGGCCGAGCGGTGGCGAGGGGGGGAGGTTCGGGACGGTGACCAAGGCAGAGGGCGGGGCCGCGGTGGAGGCCGGCGAGATGGAGCCAGCAGGCGGCCGGAGAGGCCTGCAGGGCGGAAGGTGCGCACGGCGGCGGGAGAATTGGAGGCGAGGGACGGCGAGCTCGGGTTCCGCGAGGCGGGCTCGCGCGAGGAGGGAAAGAATGAGCAGCAGAAGGTGGGGCTTCGGCGGCCGGTAGAGGAGGACGCGGGAGGACCTGGGCCCGAGGCTGCGGAGGCGGCGCGGGAACTCGGGGGTTCGGCCGGCGGCGGGGCCGTGGCCCGAGGAAGCGCGGGAGCTGGTGACCGGAGCGGCCTGGGAGGGAACAGGGAGAGGCCGGCCTGGCGGCGGTGAGGGAGAAGCACCCTGGGCGGCGGCGGATAGAGGAGAGGCGACGGGAGGATGGTGGCGAGATGGAGGCGCGTCTACGGGAGAGGTTTGTGGCGGATGGGGAAGGTGGGCCCGCGGGGTGGGGAGGGAATCCCGGGGTGGGGCCCAGCAGCAGGAGCCTGCGGGAGGAGAGGGCTCCCTCCCGGGCGGTTGGTGCGGAGGCGTGGGGTGTGGGTGGGGCCAGCGGGTGGCTGTGTGAGGGAAGAGAGATGAGGTGGAGGGAGGGGATTGGTCGGGGTGAGGTGGATGGGGCTGGGTAGGATTAGGGGTAGGGTATTTGGTAGAAAAGGGTTTGGGGGTGGCCGGCCGGGTCGGATTGGCCCAGATCGGCTGCCCCCTAAAACTAAAATAAAATATTTTATTATTTAAAACGGGGCATTTGAAATCCGTTGGTAGACGAAACAAAATATTCCGGAGACCCAGGTTTTAATTTGAATAAAGACGGGAATATTTAGAAAACAAAACTAGGCGTTTCGAAAATAGTTTAGACAAAAACCATGCATGATGATGACGATGCTCAAATGCAAGGTGGCATCATGACATGAGCATGCGGTCATGACGATGCAATGCACAAAAACAACGCAATTTTCTAGTAGTGGTTTTAGCGGGATGCCACATCTGGACTATTTAAACCGCGCCCGGCCGCCCAAAACCCTAGCCCCTTTTTGCTCGTTGTATCGCCGCAGGACTGCCGCTCGCGAGCTCGCAGCCGACCTCGCCGGAGTAGCGCCGCCGCCGCCCGACGGTGACCTTTCCGAAAACCTCCGCTGCTCTTTTCTTTCCCTTGCTGAACCAGTTCACCTCATATTTTTTCCCCTCTGTAGCACACCACCGCGAGCTCAATTCCTCGCCGGAGTCTCACCGGCGTCCGCGAAGTCCAGTCGCCGTTAGGCGTCTACCGGGGAGGAGGTGGTCCACGCCGATCTCGGGAACGGATCCACGAGGAGGAGCCGCATGCCGTCCACCACTCCATCACGCCGGGAAGCTCCGTAGCGCCACCGACCATCACCGACGCGCCGCCGCTGTCCGCCGTCGACCTCGTCGCCGCCCGCCACGGTAAGCCGCCCGCCACCCCCCCTCCCCCCAGCCGTCTGTTTCCAATCCAACGCCTAGGATTAGATGGCCAGGCCGAAGGGGTACCGGCCAATCCCATCGCGCCACGTGGAAGCCCGCGTCAGCATGTTGAGTCAGCCCGCATCGGCCTGCTGGACCAATCTCTGGATCCCACTTGTCGCCGCATAGCTGGCCGACGTCCTATCTTTTTCTAAAAAGGGCAGAAATTGTTTTAATCTCATTTAATTCATAGTAATTCAAGTTTTTGTCCAAAATTTGTGTATAATATACTGTTGGATTCATATTTTCGAGTAGAACACAGATCTACAATAATAGTACTGTTTTACTATAGCAATCTTGCAGTAGGATTTAAAGTTTAGATTAGAGTATTTTAATTCTATAAAATTATCCGTAGATCCGTTTTAGTTGATTCTTGTTGCGTTGGCTTTGTTTCTACGAGAGCTTCTGTAGAAAATTGTTATCTCTTGCTTAGAGTGTTCAGATCTATCTCGAGGTAGATCGGAGTTGTAGATCTAGTTTTGAGCATGTTTAATTAAGTTTTAACCCCAAAATACTTAAAATCTGTGGGAAATCGATACTAATGACATCCCCAACTCAACAACACCCCCGAATAAAACCCTTGGTCAAATTTGAATCCATCTGTGCATATTATCATGTTGCATGCAAGCATATTCGACTTCGTGACTTTGTTTTGTGCAAATTGTGATGGGGTCCATGTTTGTTTCGTTAGATTGCTCGGAGTGCGCTGAGGAGTACTGTTGTGTAGGGTGCTGCTCGGATCAAGGCAAGTTACACCACTTGTTCATGTTTATGTCCCAGTTTTGACTATGCATGTTTTACTCTTCAAATTCCGTAGTATGCATGTGTAGGGTTTTGGTAGATTTTCTTGGTATTATTTTTGCAAGTGCGGTTTTGTAGTATGCCATGAGTAGCTCTATGCTTAGGATTTTCTATCCCAATAGGTTATCCTGTTTTTCTAAGTTATGCTTGCTATGCTATATACTTATCTATATCAAGTACCATTGGGAGGGTTCGAAAGACTAAAAAAAATTCTAAGTAAAAAAAGCTCTCTCGAGCAAACCTTTTTCCTCTCAAAACCCCCTTCAAAATAAAACTAAGTTTTCTTCTGGGCGAAATGGTTGTCGAGACAACGAGTGGAATTTTGGTGGAGGACGACCGCCCAGGAATCAAAGCAGTCTGCCATGTTTCAGAATTCAGAAGCTTCCCGTGCAACCACAATATATATGGGCTCTGTCTTGGCTTAGTACTTAGTGGGAAACCTCACCGGGGTACCAACATTTGGAGGTTCTTGGCACGGTTGGATCTAGCTGGTAGACGGGCTACTAAGGGAAGGCTTCGCCATGGTATTGTCTGTAAAAGGACTTGATCGTGCATTGTGGGGAAAGTGCACAACCTCTCGAGAGTATTGCAGTCTGATCGATCAGCCGTGTTCACAGAAACAGAACAACCTTGAGCATCGGAAGGATGGAGCCTCTAAAAGATCTTCCTCTCTCTTTTCCAAACCTAACGTTTTATAAACCCCAAGGCGTGAGTAATATCGCCATTGGGTGGGATTTTGGGAACTTGGTGCGTAATATCCAAGTGCTAGGTTGGTTGGGCACTTGGTGAGTAATATCGATGTGTTCCATTCGACCCTATACTACTTAAACAATATTTACAAAGTAGGGTAAAACTCTTCCTCTTTTCTTCTTACATTGAGAAAATTGGCTTTATGCAAATGAACCCCAAAGACTACTCTTAGCCTTGCATGTAGAGATAGACTTACTCTTTCCTTGGTGTCATTTGCCAATACATTCAAAGTATTGACCCAACTTGTTGGCTGCATGTCTTATGTGAAGAATCCGAAGATTGAAAGGTGCGTAGGGATCGCGGGTCTTCATGCAACTAGCCTGAGGCATTGATGGACTCCAGTTTTACTAAGTTTCCGCTATTTTATTTGAGCTTGCTATAAGCTATGCAAGTTGTAATAATTATACTCTGGATTATTCGTGTAATAATGACTTGTGTTTTACATGATATTCATCGACTGTGAAGTGCTAGCTATTGATCCAGGGACTAGCATGTTAATCACAGGGACTTAGGATCCTTAACAATCCGAGGTCGCAACAGGTTAAAGTGACACAACTAAGAGGATATGCTTGAAAAGTTATAAACCGAAATCTCATGCCCCTTACTTACGAAGACCAATCCTCATGCTACTCAACTTCAGTCACGAGTAAGCTCTTGTCATTGTAAGTACATGTGTATCATTAAGAACTGCCAATGGGGTACCCCTTGCACATGATATGAGAGCTTTCCCATAATCAAAATGGCAAGGCAAGCAGACAATGAGCATCTCAGCGATCTTTTTATTTGCTATTTGCATAGGTTTTTATTGAGGATGCTTCATAGAGTGCTCATTATGGTGATGCTGCAAGTTTCCACCATGATTAGGCATGGCTTAGGCTAGCGGCCCAGGCGTTTCTCTAACACACATACAAACTCCATGATCTTACAAGTTCCACTTTTATTTCACACCGCCGGGATCCGTAAGCAAAAGAACATGATATCAACGGGGTACAAAGTACAAGTGAAATGTTGAAAGCGTTCCCCATGAAACATGATTCTGCTAATATCAACTTATAAAGCGCAAGCATATACGCAACAAAGAAGGACCCCATGGTTCAAGTTTATTAGATGTAAAAAGGTAAAGTGTGCCATCAAGTTCGTGAGAGCTTTAATCGCTAGTTTTCTCATAACAAGTTTAATTTGGAAGGTAAACAAAAGCATCAATATACTTGGAATAGCATAAGGTAGTAGGTAGGTATGGTGGACTCTTTGGAATAACTTGGTTTAGGGAGTTGGATGCATGAGTGGAACTCATACTTGGTTGTGGAGGCTAGCAAAAGACTAGGAGCGACAAACTAAGAGAGCAATAATGGCCATAATCATGCAGAGAGACAAAACATCATTCATCAAAGCATAAAGTGATACTACAACATGAAAACTAAAGGATCATAAAGGCTATGGTGACTTGAGATAGTCATAACCTGGTGTGAGCATGCGCCATGTCAACCCAAATAAAGCATCAAAGGGGAATACCACTATACTATGCTTTAATATGCTAAAACAACGCATGATTCATCCAAGGAACATTAAGCAATCTAAATTGTTTATAACAAGTCATGCTACAATAAAGAATACTAAGAATAAAGCCAAAACAATATCAAGCATGGCATGACAAAGAATAGGCCACAGTCAAAAACGAGCTGTTTTTACCACATAAGCATGAACTTTCCTACTCTTTTCCAAACCAAACCAAAGCAAACTATTTGCAAACCAATGTGAGAAAGAGGGGGTCCAACCAATTTATTAAGAAAACTAAGCAAACCAAGAAAACTAAAAACCAAAATGAAAATGAAAAATAAGACGCTCCAAGAACAACACAACTATGCATGAAACAATAAAAATGAAGCGTTTGAAAGAAACCTGGGATTTTTATTGATGAAGAAGGGGATGCCTTGGGCATCCCCAAGCTTTGACGCTTTTAATTCTTGGATATTTCTTGGGGTGACACGCGTGGCATCCCCAAGCTTGAGCTTTAGTCCATTCTTTATCTCATTACTCCTTCCTTCCATACACCTATAATTTTTCCTTCATAAAAAACTTCACACAATCTTTATTAGCAACATTAGTGCACTTAAGATAAATAAGTCTTAAGGTTCAGTTCTAACACCAAATAAAATTCCATTCGAACACTAGCTACTGTAGCACTTCCCTAAAAAGCTCAATTCCCCAAAAGAACTAAAAAAGGAACTAACAAGAAGCAAATGCAGAAAATGGCAGAAATCTGTCAAAACAGACCAACAGGTAAAGATGAATTTTTTCGAAGACCTTCTGCAGCTCAAATCGAAAAGTGTTGAACTAACGAAAGTTAGATAACAACCTGGTGCAGAAGCACAAAAATACAAGCCTCAAAAGGATATACAGAGATTTTACACGAAGTTTTACGGTGAAGCACAGAAATCTGTTTTGGGACAGCAACTTTCCCAATCATTACTTCTCTCTCATTAGAGGTTACTCTTGGCACAAAAAGCAAATAAAAAGGATAAGGAGAGGTTATTACTGAAGTAATAACTTCCAAGACTCAACTAAAAATTTTGGGTTATCTCCCAATAAGTACTTTTCTTTAATGCCTTTAAGTTAGGCTTGATAGTTTGAGAAGATGCTCACATAGGAAATATGATTTGAAGTAAAAGAGAGCATCAAGAAGCAAATTCAAAACACATTTAATACTAACCCACTTCCTATGAATAGGAATCTTGTAAATAAACAAGTCATGAAAGCACAAAGCAACCATAGTAAAGCAAAACAAGTGCAACTTCAAGACTTTCAACATAAAGAGGGGAAACTTAATATTATTGAGATACATAAGACCATGTTTCCCTCTCTCATAATAACTTTCAGTAGCAACATGAATAAAATTAACAATATAACTATCACATAAAACATTCTTATCATGAGCCACATGCATAAAAGAATTAATACTCCCCACATAAACATAGTCATTCTTATTAATTGTAGTGGGAGAAAATTCAATAAAGTAGCTATCATTATTTATTCTCATCACCATAATCATCAAATATAGGAGGCATATTGTAATCACAATTAATTTCTTCCTCAATAGTAGGTGGACTGAAAATATCATATTCATCCTTGCAATCACCATATATTGGAGGTGTAGTATCATCATAAGCAATAGAATAATTATCTTCCAAAGTGTGTTCATTTGTAAACATATCATCATTCAAAGGATCATGGATAACACTAATAGTACAACAATTATTAATATCATCATTTTCAAAATTGGTACCGAAGAGATTTTCAATATGAAAAGAAGTGTGCTTTTCCCAATCATGATCACTACTATAGGTAACAGGCATAGGAACATCATCGAGTGCAGACTCATCAAAAACTATAATAGAAGCTACATGCTTAGGGGAAAATACCATTTCCTCCCTCCTTTTACTCCTCCTTTTCTTCTTTATCTTCTTATCTTTAGGAGGGAGAGGATTGAAAGGAAGCTTCTCCATATACCCTGGTTCATTGTTAGAGACAATAGAAGAAACTTTGGAGGATTCCTTCTTTTCATTAATAAGATCAAAACACATATTAGTCCTATCATATTTTGGTAAAATCTCATCTTCTATAATATTTTGTATGTAAGTATTTGTGTGACAATTATCAACACAATAAAGATGACAACCATGTAGGACACTATTCATATCAAAAGCACCCATATCTTCCAAAGAGTTTTTTCTTGATAACTCTTCACACCCCAAAAATAATGTAAGTTCATCATGCTGATTAGGAGTGATCATGTCATCACAATACAAACTTGCAGTACTCACTAGATTAGAAGGGCTATTATTATGGCCTGAGCATTGGAAATTGAAATGACCCACTTCAAAGCAAAGTTCACAAATAAAAGGATAGAGGGCACAAACTTTTTTACCAAGATCATTTAGAGCCCTATACCACGTTCTAGTTTTTTCATTCCCGTGGGTGATACAAAATTCTTCTTCAACTTGATTACTCTCACAAGGTCTATGTATCCCACAAAAATTAACATGCTTATAAGAAATAGTACTTTCAGAGGTTTGAGCATGTTTATTGCTATCATTAACAACAATTTCATTATCCATGCAAGTGTCTTTAAAATGCTCATGATACATGTCCCACTTTTCTTTAGGAGCATTAATATGAGAAGCAATGGTTTTAAAACTATCAATAAGAATTTGAGGATCAAGACCATATTTAGCACTAAGCTCTTGAAAATCAGCAGTTTCAGCAAAAGATTTAATGCAATCATACTCATAGTTTATACCTGGTTCTTTACCTTTGTTGTTATCCCAATATTCGATATTGCTTTGAATTGTTTCAAGAAGATCCCACTTAGCTTTGACCTCCTTACTTGTGTAGGATCCCTCTAAACAAGTATCTAGATAGTCCTTGTAATGTCATGAAAGCCTTGCATAGACATTATTAATAACAATATTATGGGGGAGCTCATGAATGGGACATTTGAGCATTAGTGACTTCAATCTCCCCCATGCTTGGGCAATAGTTTCTCCATCATGAGGATGGAAATTATAAATGTAATTCATATTTTTATGAATTTCACGAGGAGGATAAAATTTAGAGTAAAAGAGAGATTCAAGTTCCTTCCACTCCAAATGATGAGGATCATCTAGTAGCTCATAACACTCCCTTGCTTTGCCCTTCAGTGAAAAAGAGAATAACTTCTTCTTGACGTGATCTATTGTAATACCTGCACACTTGAACAACCTGCATAATTCGTGTATAAAGAGCAAATGATCACCGGGATGGACAGTTCCATCTCCAAAATAGTAGTTATCCATAACACGATCAATAATTTTTATAGGTATTTTAAAAGGGATGCTTTTAGTATGTGGATTTAAAATATCACAAGTATCATTAGAATTACCAGATATGGGAGATCAAGTATCATTAGAGAAAAATGTATTCCATAAAACTGGGGAAGTAAAGAGATCATTTTCATAAGAACCAACTTCCCCAAGTTTAGACATTTCCATAGCATTAGTAACAAAGGTGTTCAAATGATTCATACTAATAACATTGCTATTAGCATGCAAAGAAAGTTCCATGGGTTTTTTAATTTTCTCTTTAAACACTTCATGTCCTAACTCAAGATAAATACTATAAAGCTCTCTAATTTTGTTGTTGTTTTCCATTAAGCCTAACTAGTGAAACCAAGAAACAAAAAGACAAAATTGCAGAATCTAAAGGAAATAACTTCGAGCACTCACACCGGAAAATAGGCGTTTACCGTGGGAGGTTTTTCTTCTTTAATCCTCCGGTGTGAATACCTTTTACCTTTCCTCCTCGGCAATGGTGCCAGAAGATTGATGTCTACGCACTTCTATTCTTCTAGACAGTTGTTGGGCCTCCAAGTGCAGAGGTTTGTAGAACAGCAGCAAGTTTTCCCTTAAGTGGATCACCCAAGGTTTATCGAACTCAAGGAGGAAGTGGTCAAAGGTATTCCCTCTCAAGCAACCCTGTAATCAAGATACAAGAAGTCTCTCGTGTCCCCAACACACCCAATACACTTGTCAGGTTTATAGGTGCACTAGTTCGGCGAAGAGGTAGTGAAATACAAGTGGTATGGATAAAAGACAACGGTGCTAGAAAATAACTTGATGGCATGGAAAAGACTAAAGGCAAACTAAAATAAAGATGGCAGCAAGCAAACATGTAACAGATCTAATTGAAAACGGTGTATCAATGCTTAGAAACAAGGCCTAGGGATCATACTTTCACTAGTGAACACTCTCTCATAAATATATTATCTTCATGATAGTACTCTTAACTACTCTCTAGTTGGACACTATAATCGATGGTAGGGCTATAACAGCACACCTCAAAGTAAGCCTTTCCCATCTAGAAAACCCCACAATGTCACCTTGAGTACTAGATGAGTCCAACAAACACCACAATTTCATAAAGACATCCAACTCCAAATATAAATCATAACAAGTATTTGTAATCTCTAGCCTAAGTGCCACCATGGTGAGCATGCTGTCACTTCCACACACATGGGGAGAGAAGAGATCTATTAAAGCACTTGAGTAACAAGGTAGATCTATAGATTACAAGCTCATGATCACAGTATGATCATGCATAGAGAGAGATGAAGACATAGCTACCGGTAGAACCCTTAGCCTCGAGAGAGAACTACTCCCTCATCATCATGGGAATCAGCAATGGTGATGGAGATGGTGTTGGAGATCGATGGAGATGGCTCCGGGGGCACTTCCCCGTCCCGGTAGGGTGCCGGAACAGATACTTTCTGTCCCCCGAATCTCCCCTTCGGTGGCGGCGGTGCTGCGGAAATTTTTGTGGCTGGAGGCTTGATGATTTAGGGTTTTGGTATCGGGAGGCTCTTATAGGTGAAGGAGGCAAGGTCGGTGGAGTGCCAGGGGGCCCACACCACCTGGTGGCGCGGCCAGGGCTAGCCCGCGCCACCATATGGTGCGGCCAGGTCCTGACCCTCCTCCGTCTTAGCTTCTGGCTCCGTGAGTCTTCCGATAAAATAGGAACTTTGGCTTTTGTCCCGTCCAATTCCGAAAATATTGATTTTCTGACTTTCCTGGAACCAAAAAACAGCAGAAAATAGGCAACTCGCACTGTGGCTCTTGTTAATAGGTTAGTCCAAGAAATCATATGAAAAGTACTCCAAAGTGTGGACAAAACATAAGAAATTAGATAAAACCAAGCATGGAGCATCAAAAATTATAGATACATTTGCAATGTATCAATGACGCTAGGCTAAAGTGACCCGGTCGGCTTACTATTTTGGGAAGAGGCATATTCCTTGGAATATGCCTCCATGTATGCCCTAATTGGATACCTGGCCACCCCTATATAAGGAGGGCTAGGGCCTCTGTATAAAGGGTTGGTTTTTCTGGTTGATCCCTTGAGGGTGGAATTTTACTAGTGGTGAGAGTAAGAGAGTTCTTCTTCCTCCTCTCTCCAATACAGCTCAGGGAGCACTTGTGATCTATGGAAGTGAATCAAATACAAAGCTACTGTGTGTGGAATCACCACACTATCCCTCCATGGATTCCCCTAGTGCACTTAGTCCCCACCTTTAGCCTATCCATGGCATCTGCTGTGAAACCACCACGACAGCGAGAGGGATTGATGATAATCCAAAGAAAATAAAGGCCATACTGGCCATGGAGAAACCAAAGGCGTCTAAAAGCTAGCTGGGTGAATCGCGACACTCAGCTGATTCATCATTCGAATGGGCGAGAAGGCACTACTGTTCTACCAGCTCCTTCGCAAAGCTGAAAAGTTTGAGTGGACGGAAGAAATGCAACAAGCATTCGAAGACCTCAAGCGTCTACTATCCACTTCGCCGGTGTTGGTAACACCCCGGGAAAAGGAGCCCCTATTGCTATACATCTCCGCCACCAACCAGGTAGTTAGTACCGTGCTCGTAGTAGAACGATCTGAAGAAAATAAAGTCCACAGAGTACAACATCTAGTCTACTACCTCAGCGAGGTACTCACACCGACAAAATAGCAGTACCTGCATTATAAGAAGCTGGCATACGGCGTCTTCATGACAACCCGACAATTGCACCACTACATCCAGGAGCACCCCTTCATTGTGGTGAACGACGCTCCACAAGGGCACATCCTCAATAAACCTGACTCAACCAGACAAGTCGCTCTTTGGGGGATAGAACTGTCTTCACGAGACATCACATACGAAACGCGATCAAGTCGCAAGTACTCCTGGAATTCTTCGTCCACTGGATAGAGAACCATCTCCTGACACGCCAGACATATCCTGGCTATGGACAATGCACTTCAACAGATCCAAAAGTCCAAAAGGGGATGGCACCGGTATAATCCTGACATCGCCACAAGGTGACAAGATGACGTGCGTTCTGCGAATGCAGTTCCATGCCTCCAACAATGAAGCTGAATACGAGGACTTGCTCCATGGGATGCGGATGGCCAAAGTGTGTGGCACAACATGACTCATCATCTATGGCGACTCTAAGCTGGTAGTGGATCAAACCATGAACCAGTGCGATGCCCTGAGCAACAACATGATTGCCTACCGCAACCTCTATGCCGCACTCGATGGAGACTTCAACGGCTGTGAACTACGGCACCTTGGCCGCGAGAGCAATGAAGAGGTGGATACGCTCAACAAAATTGTCTACACCTGTGCCCCAGTGCCACCTAGAATATTCCTAGATAAAATCTGTGAACGCTCCATGAAGCAAAAGGCTCTAGAGCAGCAAACCAGCACGTTAGCCACCCAACGAACTCAAAGAACTTGAGGATAAGGAGTAAGAGTCAGGACTCGAAGGCCCCATGGAGGTCATGATGATCTAGCCATCTTGGAAGCAACCATACATCACATACCTGCTCAGGAAAAGGATGTCAGATGACCCGACAGATGCGCGACATATAGCGCGACAATCCAAGGCTTTCGCCATCATCAACAACGAACTGTATAAGAGCAGCGTCATAAGAGTCCTTCAACAATGCGTCTCCAATGGAGACGAAATATCCATCCTCCTCGAGATACATGAAGAAACTTGCGGCCATCATGCCAGAAGTCGCGCCCTGTTGCCAAAGCTCTACGAGCTGGATTCTACTAGCCAACGACAATGTGCGATGCTAAGGACATCGTCCAGAGGTGCAATGCTTGCCAAAGATTAGAAGACAAACCGCACGCACCTGGCGCAAATCTCAGGCCAATACCTATGGCCTGGCCCTTCATGCAATGGGACCTCGACATGGTCGGCAAGCTGCAAAAATCTTCACCTAGAGGGTATGTCTACCTCCTCGTCGAGGCAGTACTACCTGCAGAAGTATGCTACAAGGGCCTAAGGGTCCTAGCATATAGTGAGGCAGAATCAGGGATTGAGCGGGAGAGTTCATAGCAACAGGCTAGTTATCTATCATCCACCATCATCATCGACAAGTGCTTGCTGAGAAAATTGGGCCACCCCATATCATATTGGTATCAGATTTCCTCGTTGCCTCGGTAAGCAATCCGCAATCCATCCATCGATTAGAGAGTGTTTTCGTCCTATACAAAAAACATCCCCACAAAAAGATTCTCCATAGCGTAGATTACATCGTAGACGAGAAATAGTTGCTGGTCGTGTCCTCCTTTAGTCTAGATCTAGTTTTATTTTTCGTCGTTTTCTTCTTGTTCTAGTTAAATCCATCACCTTTTCTTCCACAACATCTAGAAGATCTGATCTACCAAAGAGTCCTTGTGTTTTACAACTGGTCGAGTCGGTTTGCAATAATTAAAAAACAAATTACTTACCGATTCTACCGCGACACGGAAACTGCTGGTTTCTCTGCCGTGAAACCGAGTCCGAGCGAGACTCTGCCGCGACACACTTTCCCTGCCCCGCGCGCGCCTGCCTGCCACTGCTCCGCCACGGCATGGATTCTCTGCTGCGTGCTGCCGCCGCTCTGCCGCGACATGATTTCCGCCTGTTTTTCTGCCGTCGCTCTGCCACGGCAGGATTTCTGCCTATTTTTGTGCCACTGCAGGATTTTTTCTGTCACGACAGGATTTTGAGCTGTTTTTGTGCCACGACACCATAATTACAAAGTGTGATAAAATTTGCACTTTTCCTTAACCTTAGCCACATCCAATCTACTACATAGGTGTAGGAACATGCACATTGGGACTAATTTCCGCGCCTACAGGCTTCTCTTACGATTTTGGTGCTGTACTTTTTAATTGTCCATGTGTGATATATACAAAAAAACAGAAAAAGCAAGATAGCAAAAGAAAAGGCAAAAAAAATAAGCAAAAATAGCTATACAAAAAGAAAAAAAGGAAGAGAATTTGAGCAAGAGGCCTAGTGATATCTTTGTGCACCGGTAGATTGAGCAATCTTGTGCCTATTTACTTTGAGCTTTGCTAGTGTCTCTCGAGAGTAGTGCAACCCCCTTCATAGTTGCATTGCCACGTTTTTCTCCACATGTGTGTTTCTTGGGTATTTGTACAATCATCACTAGGACTTTCTTGCGGTGTAGATAGGATACCATACCTATAGCTCCACCATAAATAACCTGTGTGCCCTGTGATCGTTCTCTATACCTTTGATATTCACTTCATCACATCAGTGCATCCGTTGTTGATTTTGTTTGGTAGAGTATCTCTATTCACTTTGGAACGGTAAGATCTCCTTTCTTATTAGTTGTGAGTGAGTTGTGAGAGTTTCCAGCATACAAATTTTGATTTTTGCACTAACCTACTAATCATGTCTTCTAGTGATGGTGATGTTGTGTTGCAGAAAAAGAAGGATGAGGACCTTGTTAATTGGCATGAATATGAGGCTTTGAAGTCCCACTTGACACGTGTGTTTACTCACACGACAGATGCCATTGACAAGAATATCCAGGACATGAATATGAGATTGGATCAGAATGTTGGAGTAGTCGATACTATCAAAACGCAAGTGGCTGCACTCAATGTCAATGTAGCCACTTTGCAGTGTTCCATTGAGGACTTGAGAGCCGCCATACATAGAAGGTAGGAACCTCAACATGATGATGCCTTTGATGAGGGTAGTGCGGCTGATGTTGCTCCACATGTTGGCAGGGGACGTGCTATTCCCCCTATACATGCTCCTGCTCATGGCCTTGCTCCTCTTGGGCGTGCTCAACGTGTTCCCAACCAAGCTGCTGATGATGGTTTGGGCAAGCCAAAATTCTCGACTCCCAAGTTTGATGGTTCCATTGATCCTGAAGATTACCTCACATGGGATTTGAGGATTGAGAAACTCTGGCACTTATTTGACTATCCAGAAGACAAGAAGGTCAAGCTTGTAGCATCTGAATATGATGGTTATGCTTTTCGTTGGTGGGATGCTCTTGTGCAGTATAGAAGGGAGGACAATGAATTTCCTATGATGGATTGGCGTGAGATGAAGCAAATCATGAAGGCTCGTTTCATACCAACCAACTACTTGCGATCAGTTTTTGATAAATTGACGCAATTGCAGCAAGGCACCATGACAGTTGATGACTACTACATGGAGATGGAGATGCTTATGCAGCGTGCTAGAATTCGTGAGTCCATTGAGATGACCATGCAGTGATTCCTAAACAATTTGAAGTTACCGATCAAGAGCATAGTTCGTCATCACAAGTATGAGACCATGAATGAGTTGTTGCATCATGCTAGAGAGGTCGAATCCCAGTTGGCAATAGAGGCGAAGTCACGTGCTTGTTTTCCGTCCTCCAGCAGATTTTCGGCCAGATCTACACCTCCCACTATCACGCTGCTAGCTGCTACTCCTTTTACACGATCGTCCAAACCAGCAAGTACACCTTCGTTTGGTTCTAATGCTCGGAAACCCGCTGCTCCTGCTGCTAGCTCGGCTTCTAACATGTCTACTACACATACTCGTGATGTGGTGTGCCATACTTGTGGAGGTAGGGGCACTACAAGAAAGATTGTCCAAACAGCAAGGTTATGTTTGTGAATGAACAAGGTGAAGTAGAAAGTGGAGATGAAGCTTCTGATGATGATGTTGATGATGGCGAGGATGGTGCTGATGCGTATCCTGTGCGTGCACCAACTATTGTCGTATCTTCACGTATACTTAGTGTGCAACCGGTTGAGGAATCCCAGCGTTGCAACTTGTTCCAAACAAAAGCTCTAGTTGGACCTAACAAGGCTTGCAAGGTCATTATTGATGGAGGTAGCTGCAGAAATCTTGCAAGTAAGGAACTATGTGCCAAGCTGAATTTGACATACTTACCTCATCCAAAGCCATACTCCATACAATGGTTGAGCAACAATGGTGAGATGAAGGTAAATCATATGGTATGTGTGAATTTTCAAATAGACCCATACAAAGATTCTATTGATTTTGATGTGGTTCCTATGACTGTTTGTCTCCTACTATTGGCTCGGCCTTGGCTTTATGATCGCCATGTGCAACACAATGGCCGAGCCAATACATATCACTTGGAATTCAAAGGGAAGAAGATTACTATGCAGCCAATGACACCACAAGATAATGTGAATGATTCTCGCCAGAAAATAGAGGTGAATTTGAAGGAAGATCCTACAGCTCGGCGAGATTGTGTGATAGCTATTCCTAATGTAATTGAGCCTAAATTGAGTGATATAACGAAAAGTGAGAGAGTGCCTGGTTTATTAATATTAGCCACCAAGGAAGATATGAGAGAATTTCGTGAGGATCCTACAGCCATGCCACTCGTGCTCATGTATAAGGGCGAGGTATTGGTTTCTAGCGACATGACCCCTATTTCTCTTGGTGTCTCTTCTATTTTGCAGGACTTTGGGGATGTGTTTCCAGAAGATGTACCCGCAGGCTTACCTACCTCCATTGCGTGGTATAGAACATCAAGTGGACCTCATTCCTGGAGCCACACTTCCCAACCGTGCACCCTATAGGCCTAATCCTGAAGAAACTAAGGAAATTCAGAAGCAAGTACAAGCATTGCTGGATAAAAGGTACATTCGTGTTTCTCTTAGCCCTTGTGTTATTCCTGTTATTTTAGTTCCTAAGAAAGATGGTACATGGTGCATGTGTGTAGATTGTAGAGCGATTAATAACATCACTATTCGATATCATCATCCTATTCCACACTTAGAGGATATGCTAGATGAATTGAGTGGTGCTGCTGTTTTCTCTAAGATAGACTTGCGTAGTGGTTATCATCAAATTAGGATGAAAGAAGGGGATGAGTCGAAAACTAGTTTCAAAACAAAATTTGACTTGTATGAGTGGTTAGTCATGCCGTTTGGTCTTACTAATGCACCTAGTACATTTATGCGATTAATGAATCATGTTTTGAGAGAGTTTATTAGTCGTTTTGTGGTTGTTTACTTTGATGATATACTTATATACAGCCACACCGAATCTGAACATTGCACTCATATTCGGCAAGTTTTGCAAGTGTTGCGTGATAATAAATTGTATGCTAATCTTGAGAAGTGCACATTTGCAAAAGATAAGGTCATATTCCTAGGATTTGTTGTATCTAAGCATGGAGTATAGGTAGATCAATCTAAAATTGAATCAATTCAGAATTGGCCTAAGGAATTCATCATACATTCCGATCATGAAGCTTTGAAATACTTGAAAGCTCAATCAAAATTGCATAGAAGATTAGCTAAATGGGTTGAGTTCATTGAGTCTTTTCCTTACATCATTAATTATAAGAAGGGAAAAGAGAATGTTGTTGTTGATGCTTTATGTAGGAAGAATATGCTATTAACCAATCTTGATGTTAAAATTCCTAGATTAGAAGCTATTCGTGCACTTTATGCAACTGACCATGATTTTGCTGAACCATATCGTTTGTGTGCTCTTAGAAATGCATGAGATAAGTATCATATACATGATGGATATTTATTTCGAGCTAACAAACTATGTATTCTAGAATCGTCGTTGCGTTTGTTCTTAGTGCAGGAATCACATCCTGGTGGTTTGATGGGTCACTTTGGGCGTGAGAAGACGTTGCTCATGCTTGCTGATCACTTTTATTGGCCCAAGATGAGGCATGATGTGTACAGATTTGTGAGCCGATGCATTACTTGTCACAAATCGAAATCCAAGCTGAAGCCTCACGGTTTGTATACACCTCTCTCTACACCTACTACTCCATGGGAAGACATTAGTATGGATTTTGTGCTAGGTCTACCTAAAACTTAGATATGTCATGATTCTATATTTGTGGTAGTGGATAGGTTCTCTAAGATGGCTCATTTTATTGCCGGCCATAAAAGCGATGATGTGTCGCATGTTGCTAACCTGTTTTTCAAGGATGTCGTGAGATTACATGGAGTACCTAAGACGATTATTTCGGACTGTGATGCGAAGTTCATGAGCTACTTTTGGAAGACCTTATGGGGGAAGCTAGGAACCAAGCTGCTATTCAGTACTACATGTCATCCCGAAACAGATGGTCAAACAGAGGTGGTGAATCGAACATTGTCACAATTGCTAAGGACCATGATTAAAAAGAATCTGCGGGAGTGGGAAGAGTGTTTGCCACGTGTTGAGTTTGCTTACAACAGGGCTATGCATTCAACTACTCAGCTTTGTCCTTTTGAGGTGGTGTATGGCTTCAAGCCATTGACGCCACTTGATATGTTGCCTCTACTGCTACATGAGAGAGTTGATATGGAGGCATCAAAACGTGTTGATTATGTGAAGAAAATACATGAGAAGACTAGAGAGGCTATTGAGAAGAGATGCAAGAACATTGCTGCTACAAGGAATCAAGCAAGGAAAGAAGTGTTGTTTGAGCCAGGAGATATGGTTTGGGTGCATCTGCGCAAGGACAGATTTCCACTACTTCCCAAGTCACGGTTGAAGCCACGTGGTGATGGTCCTTACAAGGTGCTAGCCAAAACTAATGATAATGCCTACTTAGTTGATATACCTATTGAGGAGTTTGGTGGTGCTAGCAACAGCTTCAACGTTGCTGATTTGTCACCATATGCTGGAGAAGACCTTGGAGCATCGAGGTCGATGCCTTTTGAAGGGGGAGATGATGAGGACATCCCTACAGGTACACCTACCCCAATTGCTAATGAAGATGTTCCAATTACAAAGAAGGATCAATGCAATGAGATAAGGATTGGACCAATCACAAGAGCTCGTGCTAAGCTACTAGAAGAACAGGTAAACTTGTTTCTTAATGAACCTGGTGTTTTAAATAATGAGAATTTTATACTACCTAAGTCTTTGAATTATTGCATGATCAGGTACTTAGGAGAAGAAGGCGTACCACGGAGCGAGGAGCTAATGGAACAAGGCATGTTGATCGATGAAGAATGCACGAGGGAGGAGAGGGACGAAGCGCAAGGAGCTGTCCAAGCCAAAGATCAAAAAGAGATGGATGTTCTCTGCCGCGGCAGAGAAAAGCCCCAATTCTCTGCTACGGTAGGAAAACAGAGTCCAGCTCTGCCACGGCAGGCTGCTGTGGCAGAGAAGCCGACTAAAACTCTGCCACGGCAGAGTCAGTTTGGCCGAGCCACTTTGTGGCCGGTTTGTATCTAGGTTGGGTGGAACCAACTCGGGTTCCCCCTTAGGCCGCCACCCCTGAACTCATAAATACATGGCGTGCCATAGTTAGGGTTTTTTAGACCACGTTAAAATATTTTGGAGTTGTTTCTTTCATAGAACCTCTGGAATTACCCTATGTTCGAATCTAGCAACTATAATTGAGTGTGATCTATTGTTCCATTGGGAATTAGTATATTGCATACTACCGTTCATTGTCAAGGCTACGTGCACAAGAGCATGGTGTTGTGAATATCCTACAAGGTTCGAGAGCTGTTGCATTGGCATCAGGGTCGAGCGGGAGAGTTCATAGCTATAGGCTAGTTATCTTTCATCCACCATCATCATCGACAAGTGCTTGCTAAGAAGATCAGGCCACCCCATATCAACATCACTCTCGATCTCCTCCTCCTGCTCAAGGTCTTGGAGATCATCTTCTGCGGGCTCCTTGCCCTCATCGTTGGCGGAGACCATTGTGCTTCTAAACTTTAAGAATAGTTCCAGACAAAAACAGATCGAAACGAAAACACGACGAGAACACAATATACGAACCTCGGGGGATCCAGGGGATTATATATTATGAAGTTAAACAACAAAAGGAAGGTACTGGAAGAAAATGGGTCGAAGACGGGCCTCAGGGTGGCCACACCCCCTGGTGGCGCGGCCAGGTGGGCCCGTGCCACGGGGTGGTGGGAGTCACCCGGGCTCCGTTTCCGTCCCTCTTTCAACTCATTATTTTCCATGTTATATAAAAACTTCAAAAATATAACTTAGAAGGTTTTTCGCGGACCTTTTCTTACCAGAATTGTTACCTATTCGAAAACAAACTCTGTAGGTCTCTGAATTTGGTCTTTAATAAATTTTTCCGGAGTCACCACTTGAATAACATCAATATCTTCATCTTCATAAACATATTGTTTGAGTCTTTTAACCATTCACCATCTTATTACACCATTTTCTCCTACAACCTAGAAATTTCTTTCACACAATTCTCATTAGCAACATTAGTGCATGCAAGGTAATAAACCTTTTAATTTCAATTTCAACTGAAATCCATCAAAACATAAGCTACTGAAACAAGTCCTCACGAAAGCCCAAAAGGAATTCAAAAAAAGGAAATCAATTTAAGAGGCAAATGCAAGAGTGGCAAAAATCTATCAAAACAGACCAGCAGGTAAAGATCGATTTTTTTGAAAATCTTCTGTTTCTTAAATCAAAAAGTTCAAAACTATTGAAAGTTAAATACAACCTGGGGCATGCACAAAAAAAATTATAGATTAGTAGGATGTTCTGATATTTTTCATGGTTGTTTATACTGAAGCCCAAAAATCTGTTTCGGGACAGCAACTTCCCCAAATATTACTTCTCTCTCATTAGAGGCTGATCTTAACACAAAAACCAAAAAAAGGATAAGGAGAGTTTATTGCAGAAGCAATAACTTCCAAGACTCAAATAAACAAAAACAAACTGAAAGCAAAAATATATTGGGTTGTCTCCCAAAAGCTCTTTCTTTATAGCCATTAAGATGGGCATGATAATTTCAATGATGCTCACATAAGAATATGAATTTAAGTAAAAGAGAGCATCAAGAAGAAAAAATAAACATGTTTAAGTCTAACCCACTTCCTATGCAAGGGAATTTGTAAGAAAATAAATTGTTGAAACCAGAGGCTGCTAGCATAGGAAGGCAAAACAAGTGCAACATAAAGACTTTTAGCATAAAGCGAGGAAACTTAATATTATTGAGATGCATTAGAACAATCTTCCCTCTCTCATAATAAATATCAGTATCGTGCATAAATTTAATGATATAACTATCACACAAACCATTGTAGCAATCTTCACTTATTCTAACAGAAAAAACAGGGACACTATCTCCCCTAACTCTACTTTGTGAAATAATATTAGAAGTATCCTTACAAAGGATAGTGTGTCCATCTTCTACATATTTAGTGACAAAGTCTTTCACATTTTCCATTAGAGGTTCATTATCTATTTGTTCATTGGGTTCTACAACTTTATTTGTACTTTCATTTACCATACTAGCTATCATAGAATGTTCCTTTACCTTGACTAGGAAAGGCATTTTCTCAATGTAAGGTTCAGGTAAAATATGATTAGTAGTATAAACTTCGTTATCTCTTGCAGGAACACAATTAGCAATAACTTTATATGGCTCTTGATACTTGTTCCATTTCTTTTTAGGAATTTCAATATAAGAAGCAAAAGCCTTAAAATAATTTGCAGTACTTTGAGAATCTAGACCATAAGCATTACTAATATTATGAAAGTCATCAGTTCCCATAAAATATTTAATGCATTCATAATCATAATTTATACATGACATTCTTCTTTTATCATTCTCCCATGCTTCAGCATTGTCTTGAATATGGTCTAGAAGATCCCATTTAGCTTCTTTTTCCATGCGTGTAAATGATCCAGCACAAGAAGCATCCAATAGATCCTTATCGTGAAGAGAAAGCCTTGAATAAAAGTTATTGATAATAATATTGGTGGGGAGCTCAGGAATAGGACATTTGAGCATTAGTAACTTCAATCTCCCCCAAGCTTGAGATGTACTCTCTCCATCATGAGGCCAAAAGTTGTATATTTGATTTTGATCTTTATGAATCTCACTAGGAGGATAAAACTTTGAATAAAGGAGAGGTAATACTTCCTCCCATTCAAGAGATTGACCATTTTTCAGCAGCTTATACCATTCCTCAGCTCTTCCTTTCAGCGATAATGAGAATAACTTCTTCTTGACTTGATCTGTTGTAATACCTACACACTTGAACAACCCGCATAATTCGTGTATAAATAGTAAATGATCACCGGGATGGACAGTTCCATCTCCAAAATAGTAGTTATCCATAACACGATCAATAATTCTTGTAGGTATCTTAAAAGTATCATTTTCCACAGTTGGAGGTTCATCTACTACCATAGCAGTGGTAGTAGCATTACGAAATAAGAAACTAAGTGAATTATCCATATTGAAATAAAGTATCTAACAGAAATAAACAATACTCACAGTAGAAGTTTCATTTACCAGTTCCACTCTTCAATAGTGCTTCACTCCCCGGCAACGACTCCAGAAAGTAGTCTTGATGACCCACAAGTATAGGGGGTGTATCGTAGTATTTTTGATAAGTAAGAGTGTCGAACCCAACAAGGAGGAAAAGGTGTTGACAAGTGGTATGGCTCAGGAATTATCTATAATACTTAGCAAACAGATTTTTAGGGGTTTTTGATAATGCAGATAAATAAAGTACAAGTAAATAAAAGACAATAATAATAGATGCAGCAAGTGGCCCAATCCTTTCTTTAGCAAAGGACAAGCTAGTTATATTACTTAAGATGACCAAATGTTCTCGAGGACACATGGGAATACTATCAAGTGCTTTCGCTTCATACAGTTGATTAATCTTCTTTAGTTTGATAAGTGTTGTGTGGGTGAACCTATGCTAATGTACTAACCTTCCTAGGACTAATACATACTTGTGATTACACCCCTTGCAAGCATCCGCAACTACACGAAAGTAATTAAGGTAAAAACCTAACCACAGCCTTACACTCTGAGATCCTACACTCCCTTGTGCAAAGGTTTCTTAAGGGGGGTTCAGGTTTCTATCACTCCGGCAACCCTACGATTGGTAGCCAAATACACAATGCATTCCCCTAGGCCCATAAAGGTGAAGTGTCATGTAGTCAACATTCACATGACACCACTAGAAGAATAACACCACAACTTAAATATCAAACCATTGAATCTTTCTCAACACAATTCCATTACTAACAACATGACTTCTCCCATGTCCTCAAGAACTAAACGAACTACTCATAAGACATCATATGGATCAAGATCAGAGATGAAATAATGATAAGTAACAATCTGAACATGAACGATAATTCAATGGTTCCACTCAATAGCATTAACTACACCAAGTAATCAACATCGGGAAAGTTTCCCCTAAGAACTATGCAAGATTCAACCCAATTGTTATAGCGGTATGAAGTGGTGATGATGGTGCTGGTGGAGATGATGATGGAGATGATGATGATGATCCTGATGAAGTCCAGCTTGATGGTGGTGTTGATGGCGACGATCTCCCCTCTCCGGGAAGGAATTTCCCCAGCAGATTTATGCCAGCCAGAGAGCTCTTTCTCTCTCTGCAGTTTTCCGTCCTGCAGAGGAGGTGGAATCTTTCTATGGTCGCTCCCCTAGTATTAGGGTTTCGGGAGGATTATATACGCCAAAGGGCAGAGCCAAAGGTGGGAACGGGTGGCCACACCACCTAGTGCGCGACCTAGGGTGGCCCGCGCCAGGGGGTGGTGTGGGCCCCCTGTGGCCCATCTCCACTCCCCCTTCTACCTTCTTTCGTCTTTTGGAAAAATAGGATTTTCCATATATTTTTTGGGATTTTCTGATCTTCGCGAATTCTGCCTCCAAATAGTGCCTTTTCCATCAGAATCCTGACTTCAGCGGTCCATCCTCCAAAAGTCATCAACCATGCAAAAACAGATGAAATAACGTAAGTATCATCTCTTAATATGAAATATATCAATGAATAACAGTAAATTATGATATAGAATAGTGATGCAAAATGGATGTATCAGTTGCACCACAGGTTCATCGGTGGGAGGTGCGTTAGATGGATCACTCGACGGACCCTATCCAAGTAGAGGAACAGACAGATAAGACCAACCATTCAAAATAGCACCAATAATAAAAACATCGAGTTTAGCAAGTTCCAAAGGGAGCACCCCCACAAGCACAATGCAAATCAAAAGATGTCTGGAGAAGCTAGAATATTACAAAAGGACGACAAATGGATAGCCTACAACTATGCATTGGCACTTGGGGGCTTCCTCGAGTCGGTGGCAGCCTTCGACGTTGTGGCCTTTTTGGTTATAGCCTCTGATGTTGTGGCTTTCACCGTCTTCGGCCGCCTCAGCGCTGCCGAATACTTTGCGAGTGTCTCAATGAGCCGAGGCCCATATTTATGACAATGAGTGGCAAAGGGAGCAAACACTACCTGCTGGCCGTCGGAAACCGTGCTAGGGTTCAGATCAACACCATGGACTTGTGCCATCGCAAGTCCCTTGGTAGTTCCGACCACCCCTCTGCGCATTCTTGAAATCCATAGGCACGCCTCCAGTGAAGGACTCCACCAAGCCATCAAGATATTTGATAAGCATGGCCTTGGGGACCATCTCCACTCAAAGACGCCCAAGCACACCCTTAGCCTTCTCGAGGGAATCCTTGACGGAGATGCTGCAGGATTCGACCGCAGCTACGGCACCTGCCAAAGCATCTCGGCGAGCCAAAGCTTGAGAGTCAAAGTCCACACCAGCATCATCTGTAGAAGACAAACATGAGCACAACCAAACACAGGTAAATGTAGAGCAAAAAATGGTGTATCATCATACCTGAGAGTGCTTTAGCAATTGAGAGCTGTTCCATGAACACTTTCTCCCAGTCAGCTACAGCGGCAAGCAAGTCCTCCTCGCGTTTTTTCGACTCCTGGGCAGAGCGTTCGAAGGCTTCGAGTGCCTCATCGCGTTTCTTCTCCACTGCGGCAAGACCCTTCTAGAGGGAATTGACGTGATGGAGGAGCTCATTGTTCTCACCTACAAAGGATGATAGACTAAATTCAAGCCTGACATTTTTCTGTGCCAACAATACAAAGATAAAAAGTGCAAGTTCACCTTCGAATGCTCCATGCTAGGTCTCCAACAAAGCATGCTGACGGCCCAATGACGTAATATGTTCAGCGAGGCGAATAGATTCCTTCAAGACAGTCTACAAGAAGAGAAGCATTATCACCAACCTAATTTCGACTGACATAGTCAAGACAACTTACATGCTCCTCAAGGGACTCTGAAGTTTCCTTCTGCGTAGACGTCTGGGAAACCATCTAGTGCCCCCAAGTGTGGGGGGAACTTGAAGAATTGGCATTGGAGGTGGCTGCCACCTAGGGAGAATGTGTATGCTCTGCCACATACTTATCTTTGGAATCCGCGATTCCAGTATCTTTCACAAAGCGAGGAAGTCATTGGATGATGATGACACAGTTTTGCTACAACAAAAACATACAAAAACAAATCCAGATAAAAAGATTTCAGGACATAAGGTCAAATTAGCAGAAGTACAAACTTACCAGTCGAAGTCATCGAGGTCGAAAGAATCCTCAGACACCTCCTTCGACGTCCTCAGCTTCTTCCATAGATGAGGAGCCACGATGCATATAGGCAGCACGAGGATTGGCTCCTCTACCCCAGTCGTAGGACCCTCCGAAATCGCTAGCAAAGAAGCATCTGAGTCATCGCTTCAGGAGCATTTGCAAGTTCTGTTCTCGCTGGACTCGAGGGCTTCCTTCTCTTCAGTGATGGGGATAGTGGAGCCCGACCTGTCCTCCTCCTCCGCTTTGTGAGGGATTACTCCCTCAGGTTGAGGAGGCAGAATAGTAGCCACTTTCCAGTCCTGGCACAAGAGTCAGCATCAATATAAAGGAAAACCTAGCAGGCAATCGAAAAACAAGAAGAGGTAACAAGAAAGCCACCTCGAGCGGAGGGCGACTCGCACAGAACAGAGGCACGGCTGAGTCACCAGGGAGTTTCTCCTTGGCTATGAACTTGGTCAGCATCTGAAACCTCCTGTCTACTTCACCCGAACAAATATTTTCTCGGGAGATGCGGGTGAAGTCTTCAACACCGGTCCAACAACACATCGGATGCGCCCTAGCCTACAGCGGCTACACTCGACGACGCATCCAAGTGCGAACGAGGTCTGCGCCACCCACTTCCTTCCCTCGGATGATATGAAGGTGGCATACACGCTTGTACAACACCTCAGTTTCTTCGGCTTCGCCAGGCATCACCGTGTTCTTCCATGACCTCCTCCTTTTGCACTCTGCCTTTGAATCAAAAGGTGCGAGTCCAAAGTATTCATCATCGGCCTTCTGGTCGCGGATGTAGAACCATTTCTCCCTCCATCCTTGGACAGATGCATTAAACTTGATGGAGAAATATTGGACATTGGGGTATACATGGATCCCGTAGCCTCCTATATCATAGACTACCGACCTAGAGCCCGATGCCGCTACAATTTGAAGAGTTTCTTGAAAATACCAAAGTGTGGCTCGATTCCGAGCCAGCACTCGCAAAGTGTGATGTAACAAGCAATGTGGAGAATGGAATTGGGGGTTAGCTGATGGAGCTGGAGCCTGTAGAAGCAGAGTAACCCTCACACAAACTTGTGGAGGGTGAGAGAGAGGCGACAAATGACAAAGGCAAGCAACATCACTCGAAATCCGGCAGGGGGATCGGGGATTACCTTGTCGCCGAGCATTTGGCAATCAGCTTCGGTAGCTGGGACACTACCAACCTGGCGCTAGTTGTAGATCTCTGTCTCCTTTATGGCGGACCACCGCCATGATCCATTCGTGACGCACATGCCCGCACCTTTATTCTTGGAAGTTGTAGCAGCAGTACCAGAGCCCGTAGCAGCGGCGTCCTTCTTCTTGGCTGCAACGGTGGCGGTCGTAGATCCAACACAGAGGTGCCATTCTTCTTCCCCATCTTACGCTTGTGGTGGGAGCGCAGAAAGTAGTTGGGGAAGGTCTTGAGGCCGTCCAACGCGGTAATGGAGGTGCGAGCAATGGAACAAAAGTGAGTATCAATGGAGGCAGAGCGCGAGGGAGAAGATGAATTGTGGGGAAAATTACCGCACGGAGATCCCTACTTAACCTAAGCACAGATGCAATCCAATGGCCAGAAGCGCAACAACCTAACGCGTGGCGGAAATCAAGATGGACGCGTGGCGATGAAAATGGTGAACTGTTGCCCCACTTTTCCTATTACGTGCAAGAATCGAGGAGACGCAGTTAACACCAAATATTACACACGCCTGGTCAAATCCAAGTCAGAAATGGGGTCCCACCTTCATCACGTCCTATCAAAACCGCTCACAGGGGCCAACGAGGTCATCTCAGCGTCAGCACTGACGTCATCCACTCTAGCAGGAGCATCTTTTGACTAATCTAGTCCTCACTCGACTCTTCGACTCGACCAAGCACTCAGAGGCTACTCCTAATAGGAGCGCTGGCCGCGCACGCGAAAACTACATGGACATAGAAACTTTTTGACAAGGTAATTGCGCTTAAACCCCTCACTTGAATCAACGATTAGAGTGAGGACTGAGGGTTACTCCCATAGGGAGCGCTGAAAGCATATTCGGCTAAAACAAGCAAAAGACGATAGCAGTTGAAAACATTCATAGTCCCCACTCGAGTCTACAACTCGAATAGGTAGTCGCGGGCTACTCCCATAGGGATCACTGGCCATGCACCCTATGATTTTATTTTACTAAATGTGTGTTGACTACGTCCACACTCAAAAGCATTTGCGACTCCGCCTCCGGTTTTCCTGCAAGGAGACTACGTCTCCTACGCCACCTGAATCATCTCTGTGATGACAAAATTCGGATGCCATACTTGCAGCGTGAAGATAAGACCTAAAGAAGGCCTGGCAACACACCTGCTACGCTCTACCAAAAATAATTCGTGCCTGCAGGTACGATGAAATAAGCCTTGATGGAGGCGTCGAGTGCACACACATATATACTGGGATTCGATTCTGTAAGACCTCCACAACATGAGTCGAATTATGCCAGCACTTTTCCAAATTCGAGTCCAGGGACTCGAGTTTGAGTAGATTGTGTTATTTTTCCCTAAGGCAGTTAACTGATCCGGATACATCAGATGAATCAGGCACATATATTGAAAATACGTTTGACATAAATGAAAGCACTCGAAAACATGCTCGGTTATGCACTCATAGGCTTCATAAGTCTCCACCCGAATCTGCGATTCGACTGGACACTCGGGTGCTACTAACGTGGGCATACCCTACAAGTACTCGTGATCAGCATATACGGTCCAGCCCAAAAGAAGCCCACAATGTTGCTAAGTCCCAGTCGAGATTCGGGTGACCTCGGAGACTTCGACTCCTTGTAGAACACGGCAAAATACAAGATAGAAGTTTAATGGGGAAACCCTAATATTTAACTGACTCGGCCTGCTATCCCGAGACCTAGCCTATCTATATAAAGGCTAGGAGGGGGTAGCAAGGAGGAGATCCACAACCTTAGTTTCCACACCATCGCCAGATTCCATCTCCGCACCCCTGTAACTTTCGACTCCTTGATATTTCCAAGAGTAAACAAGCAGGAGTAGGGTCCTCTACAAGGCCTGAACTTGGGTAAACCTTGTGTCACCTGTGTGCTTGTTTGCTAGCCGGTCAATTCCTGCAGTGCTTCCCACTTCCTCGAACCTAAGTCCATCTATGATGGGCATTGATGAGTTAACCCCTCGTCAACTTGAATTAAATGTGTTGGGTCTTGATGAAATCAGAAAAAATTATGCTTCTGACACATTTTTGGACTGATTTTCACAAAGTGCTCCATTGAAAAAGGAGTTGACGATTTCTATTTTCAGAAGGGCTTTCTCTTTAAACAAAACAATCTTTGCATTCCGAAGTCGTCTCTCCAACTTTTGCTTCTCCAAGAATCATATGGTGGAGGCCTCATGGGTCACTTTGTACGTGACAAGATGTTGGACTTTCTTTCCACTCATTACTATTAGCCCAAGATGAAGAGATACGTGGAGTGCTACGTCCAACGATGTAATACATGCATTCAAGCTAAGTCTAAGTCTAACCCATTTCGTATTTACATGCCATTACCTATTCCTCATGCACCTTTGTCCGACATTAGCATGGATTTTGTATTAGAATTGCCTAGGTCTAAGAATGGTCATGAATATATATTTTTCGTTGTGGATCGCTTCACCAAAATGGCACACTTCATACCATGACATAAGACCAATGATGCTTCTGATGCAGCCCGTCCTACGGACGCTACTACATCTACCCCAAAAAGTCCCCCAAGTGGACCCATGACTCGTGCCCGAGCCAAGATCCTACAAGATAAGGTAAACTCGCTCCTTTCCTCATGCCAATTTGATACCTCCTTGGATGGTGTGCTACTTCATGCAACTACTCTATGAATCATCAGGTACGAAGCCCCAACACATCACCAAGCACCCAAGGATGGAGAACAAGGAGCAGAGCGTGAAGCAGAAGTCGATGGAGCTTCTCAGACCGGAGTCTCCGGTCTGCCAAAGTCTCTAGCCTGATGACCCCGGAGACTCTAGCCCACCTTTGGTCTGACCCTTGAACCAGGCCCCGGGACAGCCAAATGGCCCCTCCGGAGACTCCACCAGAGACCCCTCCGGAATCTCCAGCCCAGACCAGAGTCTCCGGTCTGCACACCGGAGTCTCCAGACCGACCGACGCGAGGCATGTAAAAGGCCTTTGGGCCTTCGGCCCATGTAACCCTTAGTTCGTCCAGAACTTGTCTTTTATTCCTAAAGTACCCCTGTTTAAGTGGCTGGCCTATATATAGTCCCCCACCTCCAATGTAAACCCTCGGCATCATATTTGGAATTAGTGGAAATCCCTTGTAGAACTATCTAGTTATTGCCTCATGCTCCTTTGACCAAGGATCACCAAATATCCCAAACCTCGTTGGAGTTTGCATCGTGCCTCCACGTTGTACAACGCCTAGGCATCGGAGTCCCTTTGCCTAGCCGTCAATATCTCACCGAGTCTCCCTTCTCACCGTGTCGGTTCGAGAGAGAGTCCTCCGCCCATCGCTGATCCTAGGGATTGCGCCGGACCGGTCACCGCCGGCATGAGCTATTGGTGTGTATCGTGGTTTTTGCGTGTGTGTGTTCATCGTGTTCTTCGTGCGTGCGTTCGTCGTGTTCATCCTCCCCTCCTCTCCCCACACTCCATCCTCGATTTGAGTGGGGTTCGTGAAAGATTGGGCCGCCCTAGAGGTTTTCCCTCAACATATTGGTATCAAGAGCTTCGTTGCTCACGAATTCCCCCACCAATTTTTCTTCTATCCACCAAAAATTTGAAAATCCCCAAAAAACAGCCCATATTTTCCTTTGGATCGATCTCTTGATTTGGAGTGTTATTTGTGGTTTTGATCCGACCAAACCTTGTCTTAGGAGTTGGTCCATCTTTATCCTGCGTTTTCCCAGCCCAATTTGGCCAATTTTTCACGGATTTGAGGACCCAAGGCATGGATATCCGCTCAAGAACTTGAGCAGTTCGCGATATGACTCCAGACCAGAGTCTCCAGCCCCCACACCGGAGTCTTTGGCCTACACCGGATTCTCCGGCCTATCCACACCGGAGTCTCCGGCACAGACCGGAGTTTCCTGCCTGAGGCCTCGTAGTCTCCAGCCCTGACGCCTGATTTTGATAGTTTTGCCTCTTATCTTGCATTGGCTAATTCCCTCTTGTTTGTTTGTGTCTATGTGCATGTCGTCAACTAACAACAAGCTTCCACATCAACAAACCTCGCTCTCATCGACACCACGGCCCACAAACATCATCCCGCACCACCGGTGCCAAGTTCATCATTACTAACGAAGGTATAACTTGCGTCACCTTGTTAACCCCTATCTTCCTTTGTGTGTACCTATCCCACGAGAGTGGCTCATCTTGTGTTTGCTTGAGCATTGTGCACTTGTCCTTGGATAGTGAGAGTGTAAAAGCAATAGCAAGAGTGACCTGGTAGCATCAATGGAGAGCAAAAAAAAGATACAAAGAAAAAGAAAAAGAAAAATATTCTCCCATAGCAAAAGAGAGTCTCAAAGCTTGTAAGCAAAAGAGAAAGAAGAGCGCCCAAGGCAAGTGCACAAATCCGTTGCTCATTTTCTTCTTTGTAAATGAGCCACGGTCTCTCCTTGTATTGGCACGACAACGAGCTTAGTCTTCGTTAGGACATTTTGTTTTCTCATTTTCATAGTCGTGTCAATCACAACAATCTCGACGTGTGTGTATATAGTCGTAGGTTCCCGTCACCCCTTTGAGTTGTTTACCTTTGCCTTTGACTTGAGTTTTGTTGGATTTTACCCACTTTTGACTATCCCTTTTCTTTTGGTTGGTTCTTTGGCTTTCCACAACCCTAACCTACCACCAACAAGCTTTTGAGAGTTAGTTCTTTCTTTAGTGTGAGTTTTCTTTGCAATTCCACTTTGCACGCTTATAGCTCTCACTTGTGGTTTCTAGTTTGGTGCAATCCCCAAGGTGAGGTACAAGGCTAACAGCACCACATTCCACTTCCATATACAATAATTGTGTGTTTTGCATGATGGGTAGGCACAGTGAGTCGAGTCAAGCACCTCCGCAAGAAGAAGATCAAGGACCATACATGACGCGTGCAAGTCACTTCATCGTTCAACAAGAGTTCCATGAACGTTGCCAAGCACTTGAGACGTGACAAGATGAACAATTTGGTGAGACGCAAGCCGAGTTCAAGAACATCGACAACCGCTTCGATGGCCTCGAACGACAAATGCACGCAATGCATCACAACTTCGGCCACCAAAATGAAGCAATTCAACGCTCCGTCGCTGGAACAAATGATAACCTTCAACGCGTCATCGACAGAATGGCAAGACCACATTCACGCGAATCAATCTATTCAAGTACTTCATGTCGTCATGCACCTCTTCAACAAGATCTACATCCAAGTGCTCCAAGATGCAATGACGCCCCCGTGGTTGAAGATGGAAGTTCTTCGAACTATGTACCTTCCCCACGGCACGCCGCAACGTCAAGCTATGATGGTGATTTCTCTTCAAGGCCACGAGCAAGGCAAGGAGCAGACCGTCATCACGCAAGGGCATTGGTGATCCAACAAGAGAAACCACAAGAAGAACCGCAAGTCTACCACCATCGCCTAAGACACATACTTGACACAACAAGTGATGACTCCAATTTGGAGACTCAAGCTCGTCATCGATGTGAGGCTCTTCAAGATCCTCCTCCTCGTCATCATCATCATGAACGTCTGCACTGACACCATGGTCATCACGAGGCGCCTCCTCCACCACACCAAAACATGGAGCGTCAAGTGGTACAAGTTGAGCGACGCCCACCACGTCAAGAGGCTCAAGACCATGATCTTCACCGTGAAGCCCGTGCGCCTAATCAACATCACCAACCGAGGAACGAGCCTCCTCTTCGTCATCAACCACGTCATGAGGCTCCACATCCTCAATGCCCTCATGAGGCCCAAGTGCCCCAACGTCATCAACAACCGCGCCAAGAGCAAGAGCAAGCTCCACAACAACAACATCAAGAGCAAGCTCCGCAACAAGGTCGCGAGAACCAAGTTCCATTGCATCAACCACAAGATCATCAACAAGGTCACCAAGCTCGTCGCAATGACCGCAATGATGAAGAAACTTTTGGCAAGCTCAAGTTCACAATTCCCAGGTTTACCGGATCCAATGACCCCGAAGATACTGTAGCACCCCACTAAATCCACTACTAGAAAATCGCGTGTTATTTTAATTTTGTACATCATCATGACCGCATGCTCATGTCATCATGCCACATTGCATTTGAGCATCATCATGTCATCATGCATGATTTGCCTAAAACTATTTTCTAAAAGCCTATCCTTGTTTTCTAAATATCCCCCGTCTTTATTTCAAATCTAAACCAGGGTCTTTTTTAGATCTTTGGCTTGTCTAAAAACTATTTGCAAAAATCTTTTAAAAATAAAATAAATATAAATATTTTGTATCGGGGGAGGTAGCTCGGCCCGTAGGCCAGACCACCTACTACCCCAGTAGCCCAAACCACCTATCCCATCTACCCAACCGAAACAAAACCATAACCCCCACCCACCTAACCCTACCACACCCCACCTCCCAGCACCTAACCGCTGCCGCCGCACAACACGTAGCGTTCACAACCCTAGCACACCCCTAGTCCCGCGTTGACCAGCCCTCGCCCGGCCGCGTGAACCCACCATGTCCTGGCCCGCACGGGAACCGTCCCCCACCCTGATTCCCAGCTCCTCACGAACCGTGCGCAGCCGCGACACACTCCTCTCCCGACCCCACGCACAAACGCGCATAGGAGCACACCCACCAACCGCGCCTCGCTCTCGCACGCGTCGCACTCCCGATTCCCCGTAGCCTCACTCACCATCCCTCGTCCCCATCGCCCTTCCCCGCTAGCAACCACCTCTGCCGCCTCCTCTGCTCGTGAGCGACCCCGGAGCCGGCACTTGCATCTGGATGCCGCCACCCTCTGTGCCACCACCGGCCTCTGCTCTCGCCGCGACCGCTCGGCCTCCCTCCACAGCCGCCTCACCCGACCACCGCAGAGCCCTACCCCGCTGCTCGCGACGTCGCCCTCGACCCCACCCCATCGAGCTCCAGACCACCACGACCGCCCTCCGCCGCCAGCGCCGGTCGCGCCCTTGCGAGATCTTCACCGCGTCGTCCCCTATTCCCATCATTCACCGGGCCGCCGATGTCATCTCCCTCTGGCTGTGTCACGCCGCCGCCATCCCGGACCCCAGCAACCGCCCATCGTCGTCCAAGAGCTCCACTGCCTCGGTCTCTTCTCCTTCTGTGGCCCGAGATCGTCCCTCCGCCGCCCATGCCAGACGTCGCCATAGCCCTAGGTCGGTCCTGCCTCTATCGGACGGCGCCCCGCTCTAGCAGTGAGCCAGCTCTGCTGCCACTCCTCGTTCTTGGCCGTGTGCCCCCATATTCCCGTCGACCAGCTCGCTGCCCGTGTGTGCTCCACCCTTCTCGACCTTGAGCCCACGTGCACCTCTGCCCGAGCCGTGGCCGTGGCCGTGGCCTCTGTTCGCTCACGGGGACCCCTCCGCCACCGGTAGCAGGCCTCAGCTATGTGAGTTCATGCCACTGTTGTGTGATGTTGCGATGTATCAGATGCTAGGGCCCTTTCTAATTAGCTATGGTTTGTTCAGATGCTGCTAGCTATGTTTGAGATGGTGTGGTACCAAAGAGTTGCAGATAATGATCTTCACGCGGCAATGGTACTATGTGGTAAGCCCGAACCTCCCGCCAGATGAGAACGAGATGTTGAACAAGGTCATTAGTGTCTCTCGACAAGATCATCGTGACATCGCCAAGATCTCCCAAAGGCCCGCACATGGATGTGAACCTAAAGACATCTCCTTCGCGGACTCAAATACGCCGAGACCCCGAGTGCGCCGACATGGATCCGATGATCGGACCCTAAAGGCCAATCCTGGCGAGACCGAACCTGAACTGCATCGAACCAAGATCGCCAAACGCTGTGTGACCCCTATCCGAAACCCGTATTTTTATAATATGACATTATCACTTGTTGCATATAAATTGAACATGTTTGCATACATATTGTTGGTGTATGGGGGTATTTCGATGATTCACCTAAATTAAATATGGAGACCATATGCGAGCAAACCTAGCCTTATTTTAGCTCCATTTAAATTTCTATAGCGAATCAAAGCCATGTTTTGCCTTGTTAAGCCAACATTAAAATTACAGGGTATCTAAACAACATGAACCTCTTAATTAATTGTCGGAACCCTGGTTCTGCTTAATATTGCCTAATTGCACCGTGTCTTTGCCATGACATGCATCATACATACACCATGCCGGATCTTTTGCCGTAGTATTAAATAGTGCACCCAGTGTTTCTTTTAGTGTTTGCTTCTTCGCGGATTAGACCGTTGAATGGATGCGAGTATCGACAAGTCCTTCGGATAATGTATCTTCGGCTATGTTTTCTAGGCGAGCATTCTCCCCCTTTCTACCTATTTTGCATTTGTAGTCTTTACTTCCTTCCTGTTGATCTATTGTTATCTGTGATGCGATCCTTTAGTTTCCGTACCATTTATATTCCTTGCAGCCTCTATATTGCCTTGGACACATCCTATTTCCTGTTGTTTGATAGATAGTCGGCCTTGCGAGTCGTAGTTGCTCGCTCAGGTGCTGCTTCGTGTCGTTGTCGCTCCATCGTTGTTGGAATGTTGGCACATGCTTAATGGTGGAGATGATCATGGCTTTAATCTTAACTTAATATTTAAAATGCTGGAAATAGATATAACTAAGGCAGAGGCATCGGTGGGAAATAGATGTTATTTGGTTCTTCCACGCTCACTTGTGTCCCATAGGACCCCGAGTACTTGATACATGTTCCTTGACTATCGCACTATCCGCACGTGGGACCATGAATCCCCTTAGCCAGAGCTTGATTCATTTCTTATTTCTTGGGGCCACAAACTAGTTTGGGGCTTTATTACTATCCTATACCTATGCCTTGATTTACTGCTTTATTTACGATTGTGCATGGAACACCTGTACTGTTTTGGATGCGGAGTGTTTTCGCGGTATCGACAAGCCCAGTCACACTTTAGGGTTCCCGGTCGTTTACAGCCATTGACACAAACCTTGGGTCCGTCTCGGAGCCGGCCAACTTTGTTGCGGGTAGCTTAATGGGGTGGCCCCCTGAAATATTTTATGAATCCTGTGATAGCTTTGTCATGAAAGCCTCGTTGGGTTTTGATTTGGTTTTTTCGAGGTTGATCGTGGGTGTGTTGCTATTTGTGCACCCCTGCAGGGTAAATCTTTCTGAAAGCCGTGTCCACGGTTATGGACGACTTGGAGCACAGTATCTCGATCATAGACACGCATAACTAAAGTAGTGCTATAAATTTGACTTAATATGTGACTAGCAATCAGCTTCACTATAATGGGATGGATAATAAAAGTGCCAACAACTGGTGGAACTGGGGTGTATCGTGACATGTTATACCTTCCTAGTAAGTATCGCAACTCCAATGGAATGAAATAAAAGTGCCAACAACTGCTGGGTTTGGGATGTCTCATGCTAATTGTATCTAACTAGTAAGTATTGCAATTATAATGAAATGGTTAACAAAAACTACTCACTGCTTATGATATCAGGATGACTCATGCTATCTATAATTGACTAGTAAGTGCTGCAACTATAAGGGAATGAATAAAACTGCCAACTGTGTGAGTTCCTTGGTTTGGCTTCCTCGTTTGGTCTCGAGGGGAAATACTAGGATGGGTATGATTGGTGTTAGTATCAGGTTGGTCCCGAATAGGTCTCTCTTATCCCTCTCTAATAGCCGACAGTTGCATCGAGTCTCTATAGGGTGTTTAGTGCATGCTTCGCTGCTGCTTCAGTCCACCATACCTATGTAGGCGAGAGCCACCAAATTATAGCCTCGCCATGTACTCGCCTCAGCACTGACGCTCCTCTTTTTCCTTTGCCCTTTGCCAGCACCCCTTTTGTTTTAGCAGGTATGAGTTCGATGTCGTTAGCAGGGTTACCCTTCCGGCTTGGCCTGGGCATGGTTATGGACGCCATTGGTTATTCTTCAGGGCTCTTAGCTCAATTTGCTTCTTATCCGTACTCGGATGTTGTATCATTTTCAAGGTGATTTGGATCTTTGTACTGTAGTTGATGTATATATATCTATTTTGTGGGTTCCATCATGGACTATTGTGTAATGATATTACTTTGTTTTCCACCCGCACGAAAGTGCCTGGTGGGCGTCCATGAATCTTTTCTATGCGGGTTTGGTGGGAAGCGCTAAAACTTGCATAGGGTCGATTCGAGGGTGTTACAGAGGAGAATATCATTTTGCGGCCCGAAAGTTGGGGTGGCCTGGCAACGCGGTACCCGAGTTCCCAGATATCATCCGCGGTGACTATAGTTGGCGTGCCAAATACTTAGAGGGTCCTTTTCGTCGCGAATTCAACTTTACGTTTCAATACAAAAAATCAGGCTAACGGCCATCAAGCTGGGTCCCTCGTGTCAGCTTTCGCCGTTATGTCGCTGCCATGTAGGCTTGCAGCGTTGGTGCATGCATCCTTTACGCATCTGCTTCTTCCTCCGGGGCGGCAATCTGTGGTCGCGGCCATGGCACGGAGCTAGGACTTGGACAAACCTGCTCGGCCCGTTCTCCTCCTCATCCCGAATCGGAGCTCGCCCTCACCATGACCGCACCATTGGCACGACGCGGGGACGGGAATTCATTCCCGGGTGAGATCTGTACCCATGCCGACCATGCTCGGTCCTGTTGGTCTCCTCCAGAATCCGAGCTCGCCATTGCCGTGGTCGCACATGCACCAGCCACGGCGCCTTCCTCTCCGAACCCCAAAGCCACATCCACCCAGTTCGGCACAACGCCACCAAGGTGAAAATGCATCAAGTTTTCTTCTTGTGACTGTAGAAAAACATGTATGTACCGTGGTAGCATACTCTAACAATGTACACATATATGGTTTACTAGATTTTCATTTGAAATTAGTAGCTCCGTGATGACAAAACATAGAGAACCTAAATGGAATGACGATGACGACCATGTTCTGTACTTTGCATTACATCAACAAGTGCTCGCTGACGAAGCAAGTTACCAAGAGAGTGGAGTTCATCAGCCATTGCAAAAAAATATGTGAACAAATAAATGAGCGATTCAATGCAAGTAAGCGCAGAAAAGCTAGATCCATGTCATCAATCATCAATAGGTGGCACATTCTAGTGATGCGTTCAAATGCGTACACGATGTATCATTTGCTTTGAAGTGGTTGTTATCCTGAGCAAAAATGCGTAGTATGCACATTACATTTGTATGTTCTATGGTGCAATTCTGTTGTTATGGGCGTGGAAAGAAAAGCTGGGCTTCACTGAATATTACGCAGTTAGGCCTAACTTAGTCTTACACAAATAAGCACAGCTTAGTCTTTACACACATAAGCGTAACTAATGATAAAGATAAAGACAAATGGTTCATCGGATCTGCCTGTATGAGCACTAGGTCCCTGGAGCTGGTGGTATCGTCAGAACGAACCAGAATGCTGCGTTTGGCTGTATTTCATTCTCCTTCAAATAGTAGGACCCCACTGATGAGCCAATTGTAGGCCCCCTCCCCCCGACGTGGATTCGGCTCCAGGTCAGATCTAGAGTGTCAACATGATAGGCGCGTGAGTGTGCAGCAAACACACAGTCTGCTATCAACATTGGAAGTGCTGGCACCTCAGCAACAACACCAGCATGTTCTTCTTAGACTCCAGCAGCAGCCTCAGCAGGTATTTCGTCAGCTTCACCAACAGCGGCATTAGCAAGTATTTCGTCAGCTTCACCAGCAGCAGCATCACCAAGTATTTCGTCAGCTTCACCAGGAGCAGCAGCAGCTAGTTCTTCATCAGCTCCACCACCACCAACACCACCACCACCAGCAGCAGCAGCCTCAGGGGCTAGGGATGCCTGAGCAATTGCAGGTTCAACAGCTCCAGGGGCTCCAACAAAGAAAGGGTAGTTGATCCCAAGAAACACAGATTGTCCCTTTAGATTGTTGACTCTACTCCAGAGTTGCTCTACTGGGTCTTCGGATGGGCATGCGGACCTCGAGAAAACGTGACACCGCAGCGATGGGTATGAAGAAAGTTGTGTCCCCATATGTTCTATTGTATCACCAACGCTGTTTAGTGCTCCCCTGATATGAATCCACAAGAGTTCATCATGCTGTTCCGTGTTGTCTCCGAGAGGTGCCAGGAACTAGCACCGTGTCCCAAGTTCAGCATCTGCTACTGCATCTTCGATGACCGGAGCTGGAATTATGCGCGGGGCTGCGTGGGTACCTGCGTGTTACTAACGGTCAGTAAGCAGAATTTTGAATGGGATTTTACATGCTATATGACAGCATGACTCACCCCAAATGGACGGCTCCCAAACATGCACATCGCCGCTAGGTTCAGTGACCGCATAAATGCGTTGCAGTCTGTACGAAGAGTAGCCGTAGGTGAAGACAGCGTTGACATACTTCTCCGGCCGCAGGAAGTCGTCACGCAAGACTGTCCATTCCTTGTCTTCTAGGCATCTAATGAATGCGATGCCTTGTCGAACACCGCTAAGAGGTCGTACTCCTAGTTCTTCCACGCCCCCTCCTGCAGTCTATGTGGGAGTTGTACCTTCACGAGCTCAAGTTCTGCCATGTTGAACCTGTAAGCGAATTCGGAAATGGTCGGCGGCCACCCGCTGTTGAATGCAGTAATGCCGACACCCTTCAAAGATGGCACTGCTAGTATCTCTGATCTGTAGCAATTTTTTAGAGTCCAAGTACTCCCAGCCTGGGATTAAAGGATCAGCCACTCGCTATTGCCACCCACCCAGTTCTGGTCATCTCTCATTTCCGTCTCTTCTTCTTCCTTGATATTCACCACTACTGATTCCGACCACTTATCCAGCAGCATCAGTTTTGCATGAATATTCTGTAGAGTTTGTTG
Organism: Avena eriantha; assembly: GCA_910589775.1. Classification (NCBI taxonomy): domain Eukaryota; kingdom Viridiplantae; phylum Streptophyta; class Magnoliopsida; order Poales; family Poaceae; genus Avena; species Avena eriantha. The sequence continues at coordinate 296,546,162 of OU342741.1, read as the reverse complement.
TCAGTTGGTACAATCACCTAGCATGGATTCCATTGCAAATACAATTTGACAACTTGACCTTTAGATTAAAGTACACAAAATATCGCCTAAATACGAGTGTCTCCTCAGATATCGCCTAAATTGTGCCTGTGTCACTACGAAGATACTCAATATATGGAGTAGGAGCAGAGCCCCCTAGAACAAACTCCTGACGATGATCATAATTAAACAGCTCGGGGCATAACAGCCTTAAATCGTCTAATCTGTTTCTTTTTATTTTAGGAAACAGAATATCACCTAGCAGGCATTCCATTGCAAAATCGAAATTGACAACTCATCTATCACCGAAAGTAAGACTGTGTCACTATGAAAATACCAGAATATCAGGTACGAGCAGAGCTTCCGCTGTACAGAATAGTCTTAAATGGTTCGATTTTTTCAAACCGCGCGTGCACACAACACGTTCGACGAAAGGAACACAGGATTCTGATGAGAATTCAGCACATATGAACCAACGATATGACTGAACGAATAAGCTAGATACTAGAACTTACGTGGCCATCGTGGTCGTCTGACCATTTGCTGCTATCGGAGTAAAGAAGGCCCGGCGTGCCGAACGGTTGTTCGTCCATGTTCCGCATCGTCACGCGATAGCCAGGGATGCAGCGAGCGACGCAGCCGGCTGAGATGATGTCCAAGTCCGAGGCGATCCTGTGCACGTTCGCGACGCTGAGGTTCAGCCATCGCCAATCCTCGCGGTAGCGGTCGCCCTGGCCATCCGCGTCGTCGTCGCATGCCTTTCGCTTCAGTCTGCTGCTACCCCAAGCTCTACCCATAGCGGCAAATGGAGTCTAGAATCCGGTAGATTAATGGAGGCGTTGTGATAAGGAGGCAGATGGATTCGAGAGGGGATGGAATCAGGGATGGGGGCAGTTGTTCGAGTGGGGAGCGAATCTGCAAGGAACCGCTACCGCCGCCGGTTCTCGTCCGCATGGAAGAAAAAAAGGGGGCGTAATTATTGAGGGAGGGCACCGGAATCGTCTAGAGGAAGTGAAAAAATAAATCGTAAAAGGGAAATGTGCGGCCCGCCTGTCAGTGAGTGAAGGTCAACACGCGTAAACGTGCCTATGTTTGAATTGATTCCACCGCATGCAAGTGGCGCAGAACAAATTTTAGGAAGTGCTAGCGTTGACGTGTAATACCGCCGTTTTTCGCCACCTTCACCCTACTACGAATGGTCGTGCACCATTCCAGATATTGGTAAGGGCGGTTCCAATCTTTCATTTCTCCATCTCATTTCCTCCTCCACGGCCTCATCGTCTTTCTCCTCCACGACCTCATCACTTTCCTCCACCACCACATCACCCTCTTCCTCTATATCCTTTCCCTCTTGCCTGTAGTCATGGACGCTCCGAACGTCCGAAACGATGGCAGGCAAGAAATTGCGCACTTCGACATCGAAGTACATGGCAGGAAGAAGATCGATGTCGTCTACACCACTGACCCTCGGACGGTGAGGAACACTCTGAATAATTTCACGAGTTGGCTGCAGTTCGAAGAAAACAGGTTTGTAGGTCTCGACCTCGAGTACAACCGCGATCACCGTAGGATCGCCGTGGTGCAACTCTCCATGAAGGGGCACGTCCTCGTATACCAGCCTTTTTGCAAGAAGGGGGCTGACGGGATCTAGTAGACTTTGTTGTCTTTTTGTTCCTGAACCGTCTGTTTGCAAAAGTTATTGCTATATTATTTGTCTGAATTCATTTTCATGCAGGTGGGGCGAAAACATTAGGGATCTGTTTCATGACTTTCTCATGAACCAGCACATAACATTTAGTAGTGTTGACATCACGAATGACAGTAAACTGTTTGAAAGCCCGACTGTCAACATTAGAATCCCAAAGGAGTGCATAGTGGACATCCAGGAAATTTACTGGATCCCAGGGACGAAGGGTAGCAAGACCGGGATGGCCGCTCTTGCCTCCGAACTCATAGACCCGTGGTACGCTAACATGAAGGACAGATTGCCGAGATATTCGTGGAGGTGTTTAGGGCATGATTACTAGGAGGATAAGCCACTTTCTGAACCTAATCTGAAGTACGCTGCAATTGACAGGTATGTTAGCCACGAGTTGTACCGCCAGATTGTAAAATCTCGTTCCAGGCATCGCATCATTGAACCACCACCAAGGCAGGTTGTTTGTCCCAGATGTCGGATCGTAGATGAATCTACAAACCGGGGCAAGCGACCGAAGGCATCCTGGGATCGGTTGCCTTCTCCCATAGGCTGGGATGTAAACTATTAGTGCATGATTGTTGTGTTTATGAAAACATGTTATTTCATAAGTACACTATGTGAGCAATTACGAACTGCTGTGTATTACCTTTGTCAAACTATAATCTGGTTTATGATTGTATTCTTATCTATAATCTGGGTTTGGATATGACTTATGACTGTATCACACCTTATCCATCTCAGTCCTGGATTATGCCGCATGCAAATGGCACAGACAGAATTTGTAAGAATGAATGTTGAGCATACAAAAGGGGGGATGTAATTCATACAGGTTAAGTAGCTAATAGCACAGGGATCATACGAGCTTGTTTCTTACACACAGAATGCGTAGAAAATATAGGCAAGATAAAATACAGGCGAGATAAAACTAGGAACAAAATGCGAAACTAGTAGTGGTAAACAACACACTCACCCACCCGCCAGATCTTGTTGAGCATCTCGTAGCAGACATACCCGTCCCTGGCTGCGTACTTGATGGCATCGTAATCTAGGTGCCTCCACTCCCATCGCTCGTGCAGGTGCTTCGGGAACTCGATTTTCATGCCGGCGTACTCGCGGTCGATGATGTCAGAAGCGAGTCTAGCCATGCCGGCTTTCCTCGTACTGCCATCCGGGTACCTCCACAAACATTGGAGATCGACGTGATTGGCGACATGAACGAGGAGATCCCGTTCTAGCTTCGGAGTGTCGTTCTTGATGTCGACGCTGGCGAAGTAGATCTCCCTCCTGTGTAGGAACTCGCGAAGCTCCGGGCATACAGATTTGGCCCTACATACGTGATATAGTAGGTAGTGGTTGCGCATGGACAGCTGCAAAAGCGCCGTCCTCTTCCTATCTCTGGTATACTCGAGGTCAAGGCCGACAATCTTGTACCTATCCATCGGATCTTGAAGCCACCGCTCGTACATTGCGATGACCTTGGCCACCTCCACTGACGCATTTGTGTGGATGACCATCAGCTTGGTGGTGCCATGGGCGGTGACGGTGTACTCGTCGGTGTAGTCGCCCCCATCACCGAACACGCCGTACTATGCGTCCATGGCAGCAGCTAATGCGGCGGCGGTGGCCTAGTTTCGGTAGCAGTGGCTAGGACTAGGCGTGGAGGTGGAGTGATCTGTTGCGGTGGTATGGCCAGGCGGAGGCGGTGCCTGCGGCAACGTCGATGGTTCTTGCGGTGGCGTCGCCGGCGGAAGGAATGAGTTGGGAAGTTTTGCACAGTGATGTGCTGAGGAGACAGAAGGCGATGCTTAAATTCCGTTTACCAATATTCTGGTCATACCCATGCGAAAACAAGTTTGACCGGGCGAGCACCGATGGTTTCCAATCCTAGCGATTAAATTCGGCGCCCGTCCAGGTAGGCTACGGGACGGGTGTGCGACGTGGCTTTGGCGTGGCAGAGACCGGTCACGTAGACCACCGTCCCGTTGTCGATCTGCAGCGGGTGCACAGTGCTGACATGACGTAACGTGACAGGACAGAAGGAAGTGTATAGTTATTATTAGTTCCTAACAAGTTTAAGAAGTGTAAGCATAGACATGGACCTACCATCCCTGCATCCCGCGCAGCCGCCCAGCCGATCAGGCCTGCCGATTGCGCAAAGCCTGTCCCGAATTTGCCAAAATGAAGCTTCTTTGCCCATGCTTCTATAAGTTTCTCTGTATGCCACTTGTGTAAGCATGCACGATCAAGCAACTTTGCAACACACGTGTCGGTGGAAAAGCATTAGGTTTCAATGCACCACATAGTTTAGGGATTTAAAATAGCTACATTGTAAAGCTCTAGCAAAATTGCATGGCAAATCCAAATTCAGCTTTTTGTCAGATTTAGCTATAGAAACATTGTGTCTCGTTTGTCCTCACTTTTGCCCTCCCGATATTCCGAAGCCCTCACATCCGCTCGGAGGGGGGTGCCGTCTGGTCAAAGGCTTGGCTGTTGCGTGCGCCATGACGCCTAAAGTGGCCTTTAAAGAGCGCCTTTTCCCCTCTCTCTCTAACAGTTGTGTTTTTTTTGCCCAAAAAGGTAGGGAATCTAGAGCAGCTTCTCCTTCATTCATTGTTCCATTTGCGATTGTTTTACCCCAATCTGCTAGCAAATCTAGAGCAGCAAAACAAACCAGCACCATAAATAAATTCAGTAAACAGAGTAGATGTAGATAAAGCAGCTAATATAGGTTATATAGCACGGTACTTAATGAGGTTAGACAATTAGGCTGACTGCTTCAACACAGACAAGACAAAAGAAGCTGCTTTGCAACAACAGCTGATCAGTGGCCCCTCGCGGCCTCTGCCAGGAGGGCATCCGCCTCCTCCCTCTGGCGCGTACTCCACTTCTTGCTGCCCAGCCCCTTGACCTTGGGCACCTTGGGTCTGATCGGGGGCATGCGACCCTCCTCGATAGCCACCTTCTGGAGGTTGCAGAGGTGAAGACCGAGCGCCTGGTGCTTGGCCCTGAAGCCGTGGACGTTCACGGATTCACCGCAGGTCCTCACGTCCTCGGCATGCTTCACGAGGGAGTTGAAGTCCGTGCCGCGGAGCCTGCTGGTGGGGCAGAAGTGGCACCTATACACGTCGTCGGGGAAGAAGTTATTGTACTGACCGGACTTTAGCCTCCTCAGCACATGACGAGTCTTGGTGTCCTGCGACTCGTCGTCGCTGCGGAGGTCGCTGCTATCCTCCTGTTGGAAAAAATAGAAGAGTGAAATAAGGACATGATTGAGATACTTTAATTATCGGGATTGATTTTTTGCATAAATTAACCGAATGAGATCTCCCGATTATTCCCCAAACCTCGAACCAAATTGAATAATGATCCCAACTACAAATAGGGGGATTCATCGAAAATCGAGATCTAACACAATAGGATTAGCTACTGTAAAAAATACGAACAGCCGAGCCCTAATAACATACGATGTAGCATCCAACGATGGGAACGGGGGAAGAACAAGGGAAGGGGAGAAAACCCTGGTTACCTCAGACCATGGGTCGGCGATGCTGGGTGTCGAAGGGGTTCTCCGGCCTTATGTAGACAACCTCCTCGTAGGGGTCCCAGCCGAGCGGGATCTGTCTGAGACCGGCGGTGTCCTCCTTGCGGGAGGCTACATCGGATGCGGGGACGGGGACGGGGGGCTCCTCACTGGCTTCCTATGAGGCGCCGATGGCCACCACGCCGATCTTATCCATCGCCGGTGTGGTTGGGGTTTTGTTGGCCGTTTGCAGACGGTGATGGGACAGTGGAAACAGTTGAGTGAGCGAGTGCGTGATGAGTGGGAGTGGGAGTGGGAGTGGGGAGGCCTCTAATAAAGGAGAAGGGAAGCGGCGTTTCGTTGCACTACCGTGCACCATGTAGGGTAATGCACCGTGCACGGACACACGCCCCGTGCACCGCACACGCGTACCGTGAGTCACGTTTTTTTCTGTTGTGTCTAACCATGGCGATTCAGTTGTACTCAGTTTTGTCCACCAAACATTGATCCTCTGTGATCTAGCGGACAAGATAACCCTTATATCTGTCGGGGGCACCCCTCTATCCATGCAAAATAACGAGTATGCCACCGGAACTTTAACAACATAAACAGATGAACTTGAATATATTTTGAAGGGTACGAAAATAGAAATCCACATAGTTTAAGGGTCTAGATACGGTAAGAGAACTAAATATTATTAGTGGCCGAGCCAACACAGTGACGGGGTTGGTCGGCTAGGAGTTTCTGATTCCTAAGTAAGGGGACACTAGGCCGTTCTTGACATACTCCCTCAGGAACTTACCATAAGCAGTGTGCTTAGCCTTGGTCGCCGACTTGTGTTTACTAGCCAGGCTTTTTCCGATGCCAACCGCATGCGGAATCAAGCTGGCAATCCTCGGGTTGACTCCTTTCTTACAGAAAGGGCACCTGAGCTCCCCAAGTCGAGTGCGGAAAGGGATTATCCCGCTCTTGAGCTTCTTCATGACATGGCAGCTCTTGTTGTCCCTGGTCTCCTTGTCAGAGTCCATCTCACTTGAATACACCTGTAATGTATGGAATACAAACCGAAATGAGAAAAATAATAAATATATATTCCTTCCAGCATTCCAAGTTACTTTCGATGCAATAATATGTATATATAGGTTCAGCAGTTCATTACAGCCGTCTCCCTAGCTCGCTCCTAAATTAATGTGGTTTGTGTTCTTGGTAACTTATTAATAAATAAATAATGTGGATTCATTTAGAACAGACTAGATCTCTCCATGTACCGGTTCATACGTTGCATCTAATCATTAGGACTAGATTTTTATGATGCCTGGATAGATTAAGCTGGAGCAGAAAATATGAAACATGTAGAAATAGATGTACCTCCGGGTACACGATCGGAGCGTGTTCGTCGTACTCCACGCCCTCATCGGTGCCTCCGAAGGGGTTGAACTGCACGTCCTCCTCGGGTTGTGCTGCGTGATGCTCCTCCAGATCTGCCACGTGAAGCACCACCCCGGCGGCGATGCCCGGACACTCACCCCCACGCAATGGTTTCATGGAGAAGGTTCGTGCAAGTACGTTCAAGATTGTGGTGTTTTGCTGGATAGGGAAGAGAGAGTAGTGGATGAGTGCGAATGGAGGACCCGATAGGCTGGGTTTTTAATGCGGGGACATTTAGGCCTCCTCGACGGCCCCGGTTGATAGCTCTTCCGGCTGCGGCTGCCGCGTGGAAGGTTCGTGTGGTGGGAGCCTGACGAAAGTGAGAGTGCAGGCGCGCTGCGTAGTAAAAATGGTATAGCCGGTGGTCCGTGGATGACCAGTTGCCGTGTAGTAGACTTGTAGCCTTTGCAGACTACATTAAACATGACATGACCACTCGACACACTTTTTCCATGGACGGCATCGTGTTCCTTCTTGTAGAAGTCTTGTTGAGGGAGACGTTCGTGCTGTCTCGCGCTATCCTGTGAAGGGCACGACGTGTGCAACGAGCCTCGTTGGATCACACAGGATCAACGGCTGGTGTGCACAATCCACGTGACAGTGTGACAACCGATCAGGGCGTAGCAGACAGAGTGGGCACAGGTTTGGCCTTCTACGAGAGAGAGAGAGAGAGAGAGAGAGAGGATGTTTATTCTTATACTAAAACCATAAACAAGCATGGATCAACCACTAGAGTCATTGCATGTGTGTTCTTTTCCACATACCACACATGGATCCACCAGTGGTCATTGCATGTGTGTTCTTTCCACAAACCACATATGGATCAACCAAAGTCATTGCATGTGTGTTCTTTCCACAAACCACACATGGATCAACCAATAGAGTAATTGCATGTTTGTTCTTATACTAAACCACAAACCAGCACTAGAGTCATTGCATGTGTGTTCTTTTCCACAAACCACACATGGATCCACTAGACTCATTGCATGTGTGTTCTTTTCCACAAACAACTTATGGATCAACCAGTGGTCATTGCATGTGTGTTCTTTCCACAAACCACATGTGGACCCATTACAGTCATTGCATGTGTGTTATTTCCACAAACCACACATGGATCAACCACTAGAGTCATTGCATATGTGTTATTTCCACAAACCACACATGGATCAACCACTAGAGTCATTGCATATGTGTTATTTCCACAAACCACACATGGATCAACCACTAGAGTCATTGCATGTGTGTTCTTATACGAAAACCAACACTAGAGTCATTGCATGTGTGTTCTTTTCACAAACCACACATGGATCAACCACTAGAGTCATTGCATGCGTGTTATTTTCCACAAACCGCACATGGATCAACCAGTGGTCATTGCATGTGTGTTCTTTTCCACAAACCACACATGGATCCACCAGTGGTCTTTGCATGTGTGTTCTTTCCACAAACCACATATGGATCACCGGAGTCATTGCATGTGTGTTCTTTCCACAAACCACACATGGATCAACCACTAGAGTCATTGCATGTTTGTTCTTATACTGAAACCAGAAGCCAGCACTAGAGTCATTGCATGTGTGTTCTTTTCCACAAACCGCACATGGATCCACTAGTGGTCATTGCATGTGTGTTCTTTCCATTAACCACATATGGATAAACCAGAGTCATTGCATGTGTGTTCTTTCCACAAACAACACATGGATCAACCACTAGAGTCATTGCATGTTTGTTCTTATACTAAAACCACAAACCAGCACTAGAGTCATTGCATGTGTGTTCTTTTCCACAAACAACACATGGATCCACCAGTGGTCATTGCATGTGTGTTCTTTCCACAAACCACATATGGATCAACTAGAGTTATTGCATGTGTGTTCTTTCCACAAACCACACATGGATAATCCACTAGAGTCATTGCATGTTTGTTCTTATACTAAAACCACAAACCAGCACCAGGAGTAATTGCATGTGTGTTCTTTCCCACAAACCACACATGGATCCACTAGACTCATTGCATGTGTGTTCTTTTCCACAAACAACTTATGGATCAACCAGTGGTCATTGCATGTGTGTTCTTTTCACAAACTACATGTGGACCCAATAGAGTCATTGCATGTGTTTTCTTATACTAAAACTAGCACTAGAGTCATTGCATGTGTGTTCTATCCACAAACCACACATGGATCCACCACTGTCATTGCATGTGTGTTCTTTCCACAAACCACACATGGATCAACCACTATAGTTATTGCATGTGTGTTCTTTCCACAAACCACATATGGATCAACCAGTGGTCATTGCATGTGTGTTCTTTTCCATAAACCACTTATGGATCCATTACAGTCATTGCATGTTTGTTATTTCCACAAACCCACACATGGATCAACCACTAGAGTCATTACATGTGTGTTATTTCCACAAACCACACATGGATCAACCACTAGAGTCATTACATGTGTGTGTTCTTTTCCACAAACACACATGGATCAACCACTAGAGTCTTTGCATGTGTGTTCTTATACTAAAATCAACACTTGAGTCATTGCATGTGTGGTTCTTTCCACAAACCACACATGGATCAACCAGTGGTCATTGCATGTGTGTTCTTTTCCACAGACCACACATGGATCCACCAGTGGTCATTGCATGTGTGTTCTTTCCACAAACCACATATGGATCAACCAGAGTCGTTGCATGTGTGTTCTTTCCACAAACCACACATGGATCAACCACTAGAGTCATTGCATGTTTGTTCTTATACTAAAACCACAAACCAGCACTAGAGTCATTGCATGTGTGCTCTATTCCACAAACCACACATGGATCCACAGACTCATTGCAGTGTGGTTTCTTTTCCACAAACACTTATGGATAACTAGTGGTCATTGCATGTGGTGTTCTTTCCAGAAACCACATGTGGACCCATTACAGTCATTGCATGTGTGTTATTCCACAAACCAAACATGGATCAACCACTAGAGTC